>OY986436.1:217133352-217525852 GCA_963920525.1 Dichetophora obliterata | reverse complement strand
AGTGTCGGTTCGTCAGGAGTACAAAATGTTCCCGCGAATTAATATGGATAAATAGGATATAACAAAACCAACTGCAGCGAAAATTCTAGCACTCATTGATACTGATTTGAAATTTACCGACGAAAGGTATTGAATTGAAATAGTGTATCCTTAATACAAAATGATAATTGGTATTTTTAGTCAATTAAAGGGGACCGAACAAAAAATGTTAATTTAAAAGTGCTTGACATAGTTACTCGTTGGCCTGGGTCAACACATGACCAGACTATTTTTAACAATTCGGTGTTGAAGCGTAAATTATAATTTGTCTGTAAATTTGTGCTACAGACAAACCGTTTTTATTTTTAATTTTATTATTATTCTCTTTTTGTGTCAAAATCTAGTTCTAACTTTCCGTCAAAATGTGTCAAATTCTTAGAAAAATTAAATTTCCCATTGGCGAAAAAACTACTTCTATGTTAACTCTAGAATTCGTCTTCCAAATCAGAAGCTATAGTGAAGAAACATAAATATTTAGCAGGAGTTCTAAAATTCAGAATCCTTTCTATATTTAGCAGTCTTCCACGATATAGCATTAGATTTAGCAGGAGGTGAAGAAACTGACCCTTAATGTGTATAGAATATTGAGGATCCCAGATAACACTATTATATTCTAAAACAGATCTTACAATTGAAAAGAAAATGGTCCTCACGGTAAAGGGATCAGAGAACTCTTTAGTATTGCGCGATAGAAATCGCATCATCGCATTCGCTTTTGATATAATAGCATCAACATGTTTGACAAAGCTTCACTTTCGCTCAAATAAAACTCCTAAGTCTTTCTTCAAGTCGACTCTCTCGATCAATACCGTATTAATACCATATGATCTTTCGAAAAATTGATTCTTCATAGAAAAAGACATTACATTACATTTAGACACATTAAGATGTAGTTTATTGGTCTCGCACTAAAATTGGCGACTGTCCATGTCAAGTTGAAGCAATAAAAAGTCTTCGTGAGAGTCCACACATCTAAAGATATTTACATCATCAGCATACATCAGGCACTCAGAAAAGCGAACATAATTCGGAAGATCATTGATGAACAGAACAAACAACAAAGGACCTAGGTGGCTATAATGGGGTACCCTTGAATAATTGTCAATGTATTTAGATAAATTATTACCAATCGGAACATATTGCTGACGACCAACATGGTAGCTCTCTAACCATAGAAGTAGCGAGGAATGGAATCCGAGGCTACTTAGGTTATTAATCAAAACAGAGTGTTGAACTCTATCGAAAGCCTTTGCGAAATCCGTGAATATAACGTCTATTTGATGATATTTTTCCATATTATTGGACAGAAAGTGTGTAAAAAGAGTTAGATAAGTAGAAGTAGATTTACCTGACACAAATCCATGCTGCATCTCAGACAATCTAGTTTTAATGGAGTTATAAATTTTATTTTTTATCAAATATTCAAAAATTTTAGGAATAAGGCCTTTTCCACACTTGGTCAACGCAATTCCAACGCAACTCTAACGCAACAACAAAAAAGTTGAAAAGCAATGCAACTATGAACCAAATGTTTTCAGACTTGCTTCAAAAGTCATGCAATACGTATAAGACATCCGAAAAAGCATTAATACATTAAATAAATGGCATTATGCAAACGTACTTATTATAACATTAAAATAAATATATAAATATAAATAACATTAAAATAATTTGTACTGCACTACAAATAATTGAATTCACAAAACAAACAAACTGATGCAACAAGTCGGCGATGAAAATTGCGGAAAGCCACGTTGCGTTGAACAGGTTGAGAACGTGTCGAGAAATTATTGCGTGCAAGTTGCTTAATCTGAAGGTTCCGGTATAAATACACAGGCTAGCAACTTGAGTTGTAGTTGCGTTGACCAAGTGTGGAAAAGGCCTAAGTGTTAATTTATCTATCGGTCGATAACTTGCCTTGATCCCGTTTTAAAAATTGGAGTAATTGCCGATATCTTCCAGATGTCCAAAAATTTCCCTTCACGAAGTGACGTATTAAAAATATGAGTCAACGGCTTACACAAGGCAAAAGCACAGTTTTTCAGAAATATGGGCGCCAATATTATTCGGCCCACAACCCTTTTTAACATCAAGACTTACTAAAGCTTCAAAGACATCATACTCCGAAAAAGTGATGCAGCCAAGGTCAGTAATTGGTACATCGACGGGCGTAACACGTCCATGTTTGTTAGAAGCATTATCACAAACATAATTTGATTGAAAAAAGAAAGAAAATAACTCACTAATATCTTGGAGGAACATCTATCTAAGTAAAACATATTTTTAGGAAGGCCACAGTTATTTTTTTTTTTTGTTATTCAAAAGAGTCCAAAATGATTTAGGATTAATTCATATGAAAAAAATTCAGTCTGAGCCGGCGATCGAAACAGGCAAGCCGTGGTTATTTATTGTTCGGACCAAGCACCCTACCACGTAGGCTACGGCTGCCACATAGTTCCATTAGTTTTTTTTCCGGCGTGTTTAATGCGTACGAATATCGCATCTGTGATCCTGGAAATGGTCATACTTGTGTTTTAACTCCTTACGAAAAAAATACACCGAAGCATAAGCAGAACATTTTTGTGGAAAGAAAAGAATTAAGTTATACAGCCTTGGGTGTGGAAAAATAAGGCCTTATAAAAGCACTCGTTGAAGAAGAGAGGATGACATGAGGTTTGTCGTTAAAAGTAACAATAATGCATGCCATCTTTGAAGTGCCCTAGCCTTTTGTCTATTGGGGTTCCTAGTCCTTGAATCACATATATTTAAATATGTAGATCATTGAAAGTGTCTGGAGTAGGGCATAAATAATTGAAGAGCAATGCAATTAAAAACCCGGTGGCACTAAAATGTCGCGTCATTTTTCATTCAGTCTGATAACTACAGATTGTTGGGCATATGTGGCTCTTTTCTACAAACATACATGCGAATATGTGTAATACCCTATTGGAGAGTTTTTGTATGTATGTGCATATGTATGTATTTGAGTGTGGATACACTCAAGTCAAGTGTTTTATTACGTTGAGCAGCGAAAGCGACAACGTCGAGTCATCGTAAATAAAGCATTTTAAAATGGGTAGCAACATGAAACACTAGCTAAGCACCCGATGGCGGCCCACCCACTTGAACCCTCAAACAGCTGTTGTAACTGCATTGGGAAGCCCCTGAAAAATACACAACAGCTACAACAACAACAAAAACACTTACAAAAAGTAGGAGAAAATGTTGCATTATTAACGCACTTTTGCACATGTTGCCGGATATGTGCAAACATTAGTAGTCAGTGAAAGAATGAGCGACGGGTGGATGCAGCAGGGAAATGAACTGAACAAGTCAAAAGTGCCAAAGTAGAGTAGGAGTAAGATATATTTGTCAAGCAAAAGTCTTCGTTGAAACTCTTAATCTATGCAATTTAGTTAATAACCTTCAGAAAATGCTGGCAACATAATTCAAAGTGAAAACAATAACAACGCACACATACTATACTTTATATACAAGCAAGGATAATGAATGACTGAGTGTTAGTTGTTGGAATTATACAGTGTATGTGTGTGTGTTTGTGTGTGTGCTTGTAAGTGTGTTTAGTTGAGTGCCTCTGAATTTCTATGCAGGATTAAGTTGAATGTCTTTGTTAACTAACGCTAAATTAAAGTTATTTTCGCAATTTAGTGTGCTTGAGCATAAATACAATAGCAACAACAACAACAAAAACAACAACAATTTAAATAGCAACATACCGATGAAGCCGCCCAAACTTGTCGTTTGCAACAGGACACTGTAAGGACATTTGTTATCAACAACGGGAGACTAACGCATAACGATTCCAGCTTAAATTGGAGCTCATTACAAGCATTCAGCCCCAACTTCCGTCGTTTGAATGGTGAAAATTAACCCCACCTCTACGCTCAAAAAAGAAGAATGGTAAACATTAATTTATACCCACCAAATTTGTGTGTTTATGTGTGTATGTGCATGGGTCTATACGTATTTATGTGAGCTTTTGTGGTGTGAGTATGTGCATTTGTAAATACTCATATGTGTGTGTGTGAGGGTGCTTAATCCGCATTAACATTTATTTTGTGTGCCAAATGATTAATGCGTCGCTATTAATGCGCCCATGACGAATGACCGACCAACAAAGCGACTAAGTGACCTAGCGACTAAACGACCGCCCGACAGTTTGACGGTGGAAGCTTGGCGCAAACGTTGGTGGTGGCAGCTGGCGTTGAAACTGAAGCAAGCTCGGGCGTCGTAGAGGTCTCCTGCTATTCATGTGTTATAGATAAACAGCGGTGTTTAAGGATAATAAATGTTTTGAAAATTTATGCAATGCACCTTTTCTGTAAAATATTTATCAACAATATTTAAATATTATACCGTGCTACAGCATTACTAATACATTTTCGCAAAGGTTTTTGCAATATTCGTGAACTAGAAAAATTTTAATTTACGTGAGTAAATGCACATTGTAAGCTTCAGGTGTCAAATAGTTAAAAGTTACGTTTTCGCAAAGTCCATAAGAAATGAGTTAAGTATAGTGTCCGGCCGAAACCGGAATTTTGGCCGAAACCGAATACTCGGCCATTTTATAATATTCGGCTGAAACCGAAACCAAAACTGGTTATTATTATTAATATTTAAGTTTTTTACAAATAAATTTTCGTTAGTGAAAAATACCATTTCATATTTTTATTTTTTTGTTTATTTTTTTTGCGCCTTATACAAACAAAGTTTGGTCTTTGACCTGAAAGGAAAGGGATAGATTATTAACAGGAATTGCTTGAAACCATACGTGAATTATTGATTAGGCGAAACAAACGTGAAAGACAATTTTAATTGCTTTTAGCCGATGCTAGTGCTGTGCCTTAACCTCGGAACGCATTTCCAGCCCTTAGTTGTGTTACTGTCCTTTAATGCCACATTTTCTACAATTTAGTTGTGGATTTTTAGTTTTTCATAATTCTTAAATGTATGGAAGAACAAAGAAAGTGAAAAGAACCATGCCCGAGCCTGGATTCGAACCAGGGACCTCTGGGTTGATAGTCTAGCGCACTCTCCACTAGACTACAAAGACCGAAAATGTTTTGAATTTTTAATGAATACTTGAATTAAATGACTGATGCAAGAAATTTTTACAAAAGCTTTGGTTTCGGGGTTCGTCCATGTTGAGGCCGAAAGTGATAAAAAGGGCCGAAACTGCCCGGAACTGCTCGAAACCAAAACCGAATATTCGGTCGGACTCTAGTCAAGTATATAGCACCAAGTAAAAACCAGATTAATTCAAATGCATATCTACTGAATTTCCATACACTTGGTAGGTGTGTCCCTTATTATTATGAGTTTGCCACCACGAACTTCTGTACAACTATCATAGGGAATGTTTACAAAACATGCCAAATATTGAAGAAAAAAAAATATATGTGTGGCTGCCACGCACGGTAGAAGTTAAACTTTAACCAAAAAAGTAGAGATTTTTAAGTGATTAATTGATTTGCTTTTTAATATAGTCTTACTAAAAAAATCCCATTACATACAATGGCTAGAGTAGATTTAATCTGTTTTAATACAATTTTGAAAATTTTAATGTTATTGTACCATCAGCTAATCATACTATATCCATCATCCATCATGCCATACCATCATATTATGATAATCATACCATACCATTAACTTTTATTTCTTGTAAAAACCTTTATTTAAAAATTTTAAATAGAAAAACTTCCCTCAAACTGATCATACAAAAACAAAAATACACATATCGTTTTTAATATAGTGCGTCGTTCACTATTTATGAGAGGACTTGTCACACAGTATTGCAAAGTTTTTATGGCAGTTTTGACTATTTTTGAATATTCACATTAGACGAATTCTTGCAACTCATTTCAAAAAATCAATTTAAATTTAATCTATAGTTATGGGGGATTTTTAGAAACTTTGTTACTAACATATTTTTCAATATTTTCTTATTCACTAGTAAAAATTTTACTAGCGGAAATTTGTAGCTACTTTTTTCTCTTACTTTTTACGTTGTATAAACTTAGTCGTTACTCAAACCACAATCTTTTGATTCGAATGTTGAAAAGCTTTTTGAATTCGCTTAACAATTAGAAAGCTCAATTCACGTAACATATACGAATATTTCTCATAACATATGAATTTACAGATATCAAGCATCTAGGCATATTCGCCACGTTACATCGTTTCATCGGTTTTACTACACGTTTAATTTGCCGTATTGCCTGTATACGCGGCTTAAGAAGTTTCACTTAAAAAAAATTAAGTTTAAGTTAAATAATATTCGTGCAACGTATCATAAAAAGTAATTTCGTTTTTCATATAGGCATGTTTTAAGTCTCTACATATGCTATTGAAAATTATTAAACAATTGTATTCAGTTTTTTTATTTTTATGTAGCTGCGATTCTCTAAAACGGTAAATTTACATAATTTTCGAAATTTGGGTCGACTTTCAAAATGAGTCTCAGAAAGATTCATCCCTCATTCAAAAAAATGTAAGCTGAACATTTCTGAATGCAATGCAAAAATAATTGGCTGCATATACTTGCATTACCGCCTTATATAACAATTTATATCAGGAAATCTATGATTTTTTTCATATACCGCTTGCAGTTGCTTGATATGACATTTTCTTTGCAAATTTTTAATGGGCACGAAGGAAATACATATTCTAATTCTAAATGCATATTAAGGGTATCCACAGCAGGTATAAAAACGAAAAATTAATTTATACTTATTATTACTGAATAAAAATGCTTTTTTCAGAAATTTAAGTTCTTATTATTATGTGTTATAATAATCTTATTATACAGGCAAAAAAAATATATATTGCAAATGGCATTGATACAAAAATTTAAAGAATTTTAGAACCTAAAAATGTGTAGCAGGTCCAACTTAATCATTAAATTTAATTTTATTTATTTCCTAACTTTTTGACCTCTTAGAAAGCACACAGGTCAACAATTTTTCATCATGAAAAGTAAAAATGGTGATATTCTCTTAACTAAAGCAATCACTTCTTTAAAAATCTGAAAACAGATCGTTTCTTTCAATTTTAAAACTGAAATTTGTAATTTCACAATACACTGCATAAATTCCTAGCACATGGTATAGATATTATAGGATACTAGCTGATATACCCGGTGTAACTCGAGAGTAATTTATGTAAACATTTTAACATACACTTCTCGATTAAATCTTTTTGAAATTCTAGAATAGTGAAAAACATGTTGAATTTTATTTGTAAGCTACTGTTAGAAAAGTAATTGAATGAACTTTAATCCATAAAAGATTTGGAAAATTTTTGTTGTTGGTGGTTCCATCTCTTGCGGTGAGCTTATTGATTTCAAAGAAGGGGTACGAAAAACATATTTTAAAAATTAAAAATAATTTTTATATTTACTTAGTCTTCAAGCTAGCAAATTTACCTTTTCAACAATATAAAAATTATGGTGGGACTTAATGCGTCCTTGAAATATAGACATTTGAACATGTAAACAAAGATTTATACTAAAAAATATATTGAACTTTTTAACAAAAAAATTTTTAGTGAAATATATTAAAAACAGCAGATATATCGGCATTAAAAGTAAAAACTTTAATTTTCATATAATTTTTTTCTCATTATTAGCTATTAATGTTTTATGAAAAACTAGTTGTACTAAAAATGATTGTACTAAAATATGTATTAGCTGCGTTTTTTAATGGGATTTCAGGATCATATCATCGCATTTTGAAGCAAAGCAAAAACAACAAATAATCCAGCAACCCAGCTGGACATTGAAATTGATCCAATTCTATGCTTTTAAGTGTTGACCGCGCAACTGTAAAAATAGACAACACTTGGCCGTTATTGACGGCGAGACGACGCTGCGACTGGAAAAACTGGCAGTACTGCATTATTTGACATTTTAAAAGTTTGCTAGCAATAGCATTTTCGCAAAATATTTCGCAAAACTTATCTGCTAGCTACATAAGGACATTGAATATTTTTCTGAAAGCAAAAAATAGCGCCACCTGTCTGTAATCCCAAACGTGTGGGGTTAAATTTGAAGAAACTTTTGGTAGATATCATTCAGCTATTCACCGCAAGGTGTATAGTTTGTACACACAGTACTATCAAATGCGGCGCCATCTATCTGTGATTTTAACGTACAGATCAAAACTAATGAAATAATTGTGCGCATATGTTTTATTATATCGCCATATAGCTGAAATTGATTGCATGAAAATATTAACTTTTACAGCATTCTTATTCACAGTCATCTTTTCGATGAAATGGTGATATATATATACAACATTTAAAGTACCATTGATAAAGAACTGTGTGACAACGGTGACACAATAGTGGGAAAAAATAGAGCCATCACAACAAAACAAATTTAACAGGAGGGGGAGGTGGGGAGGCAAAAACTAAGTAGATTACTATAAGGAAGATTTTATATAATCCAAAATGTACGTAATTACTCTAGACACACAACTGTATTCTTAGAGAATAATATGTGATATAATAGAGACGTTCAAATTATATAGAGAATTAATAACAAAACTCAGTTTTATTATAAGTCTGGTATGAAAAAAATAGAAAAAATTAAAAAATTGGGAAGAGATATTGGGGTAATTTTTTCACATAAATTATTTTTGAGACTTGACTTTTTTGTAAAAAATATAAAAACAACATTTTGGAAAAAATAAATTTCGCGAAAAAAAAATCAAAGGGGGTACCCTTGTTGTTTTGATGACAAAAACAGTAAAATAATTTTTGCGCTTAGCTGGAAGAATTTTTGCAAATAAATGCTATGTCATATGTCAGATGTGCAATTTTTAATTGATTTCATTTTTACAACAACAACAATTTTTGAGTAAAAAGTCAATATTTTGGACCTTTTTTGACATAATCATAAAACATATATACACTGACTTAACGGTACAGTTCAACCTATTTTTGTGAAGTGATTTTGTTGAAATTTTGAACAAAAAAAATTTGACTGAAATATATTAATGGACAGCGGAGATATTTGCATCGAAAAACCAAACTTTGATTTTCATGTCGTTTTTTTCTCATTCTTAGGTAACGATGTGTTATGAAAGAGTCGTTGTACTGAAAATTTCTATAATTTTGAAGATATGTGAGTGTTTTTGATGACAAAATAACAAAAAATTTTTAAAATTAAATACTCGAAAATCTCCGATGTTAAAAAGTATTATAACAACAAAATTACCGTTAGTTGAAAAATTTCGGAGGGGGCGTGGCAAAAACTAAGAATGTAAAATTTTAAGTTGGGATAAACTTAATATGTGTTTGAGCGAAATCCGTTTAGCCGTTAAGATTTGTATAAAGGCCAAACAAACAAACAAACAGAATATGAGTTTTATTACTATAGATTCACGTTTATTTGAAGAAGTAATTTTGAAACTTATTTGCTATACTTTTCTTTTTGTTGCTTCTCGTTAAGCAGTATAAGCAGATTTTTATTATAAATAGTTTATTTTTTTCTATATTGTTAATAATAAAAAGGTGGAATCAAGAAAAAATATTCTTGAACTAAGCAATGATTTCTTAATTACATTTATTCTAGATTTTCTTAAAAGACACAATTTTTTATCTCATTTTCTTAAAGAAAAGTATCTCAAAATATTCTCTAAAAATTTCAGACTAAGCGGATTATTATTTATGGAGATAAATAACTTTAAATAGGGGGTTTTCATCTGCAAATATTCAGTGGCGGATTTTGGCATCCTGCCGCCCTAGGCCCGACATTAGTGCCACCTCTAACATTTTAATTTTTTTCTTGCAATAGAACAACTATATAAAAATTGACTTTTCCATTGTGTACGCACAATTACACAGTAATTTTAACAAAATAATAACAACTATTATTTCATTATATGCTCGTGCGAAAGCATTTATTACGTCATCGGAACTCAGTTTTTGTGCTAGATCTGCTTCAATATTTAATAAGGGTAGTGCATTCGAGTGCTCCTCTTTCATAATTGTCCGTAAATAGTTTTTAATTCGTTTTAATGTAGAAAATGCACATTTTCCTAAACAGTTTTTTTTCCTCTTCCTCTCAATCTTCATAGAACTTAGGCGTTTATTAAATGAGTATGAATGACGAATGTCAAAGAAAGAAAGTTTTTTTTTTTGGATCCTTCGTAAATTTGCTGTAACCCACTAACTAATCCAATAATTTGTCATAAAAAATAAAAAATTCCTTTACCAATAGGAGAATTGTCCGAAAAAGCACAGTAATCCAAAAATAAGGACAATAAGAAGCACAGATACGTAAGATTTCTCGAAAATGAGAAAAAGAAAATCTCTTCAATCATCAAATCCAACAATTTCATCATTAAGGAACATCAGAACTCATAAAATGTTAAAAATGTAAAATATACCGGAAATGTTAGAATTATTTAATAACACTGGTTTACAAGTAACGAAAAATTTTTTATAATAAATGCAGTTATCCATTTCTAATATCAAATCGATTGGTGATTCCGTAAATGTCATTATCTTTTTCATTCACTTTGTTTTCGAGATGTTCCCCACTGTAGTTAAAAAAAATAAGTTGGTTCCACTTAATAGCATATATCTCCAGAACCAACAACAAATATAAGACAAACAATAAATCAAATTAAAGCTAATAAAATTTCCAACAAACAATGCCAAAATAATTTTTTGATACAACTGTTAGTTTCTGTGAAAAATTTAAAAAATTTGTCTGAGACTATCGCAATTCTTCTCAACTACCAGTTACTTTACAAACGTTGAAACAAAATGAGTTGAAAAGCTGCTCGTGATAGAAGGGTTGCATTTAGCAACAATTTCGTTGTTAGTTTTAAGGGAAAGTCATATGAAGAGTGTCACTTTTGTTACCCAAACAAATGCAAAAACTTTTTAAGAAAAGAAAATTGCACTTGCTGCAACAAATTTCTTATTTAAAGGGATCGATAGGTGTTTAATTGTTGAGGGAACAACTTTATAGTTTCTTTTACTAAGTTTACTCGTAAATTTTAAAATAAACAATAGTTTTCTTAATATAACAAGTTTATTGTTGTAACAATAAAAATTCTATTGAATTCTGCTAATGCCAAATGCTGTTGTTTTGACTGCGTTTTTTTTTTCTTGGTGTGGCTAACTAAAGGGTAGCAACTTGAACACATCATAGCGTAAAGTTTCGCATCTATATATATAAAAATGGATGTATGTATGTGGGTATGTGGGTGGGTATGTGGCTATATCACGTATAGACTCCAAAACCGCTGAACCGATCTTTATGAAATTTTCAGGGAAAATAAAGCCACATCTTGAGAGTGTTCCTGTGATGTTTCGTAACGATTGGAGAAGGGGGCGTGGTACCTCCCATACAAGCCAAATTTGCTCCATCGATCACAAACAAAAAAAGGATATATATCAGACGGTTTCAATCGTAAAAAACTAAGAATTGGTAATTTTGTTCAGATGGTTACTGTCGGTAAGTGGACAAAAAATGGGCGTGGTCGTCATATAAATACGCCCACTTTTTCGAAATTATGGCAATTCCGGAGTTCTACACATTTTTACAGTTAAACTTGCTGTGTAGGTGCTCCAAGAGGCAAACACTATATATAAATGTTTTCGCGCCCACTTTTACCGCCCACAAATCAATATCTATATACATAAAAAGCAAAACGATGTGTGTCTGATGCCTATAGCCTCCAAAACTACTGGACCGATTGACCTGAAATTTTGGCAGTCGATTTGTTTCAGGTACGAGATGGTTGAGGAAAAAATTTTGACACGTTTTGGTCGTATAAGGCTAAAACTTTGTAATTTAGTATGTAGGGTTACTGTCGACAACTGTACTAAAAATGGGTTTCCACGCCCCCTTTTACCGCCCACAAATAAATGAAAATGGTTTATTTCAGACGGTTTTGGTCGTATAAGACTTAAATTTGGTACTTTGGTTTGTGTAGTTACTGGCAGTAACTGTAAAGAATGAGAAAAAAACGCCATGAAAATCAAAGTTTGGTCTTTGGATGCAAATATCTCCTCTGTCCATTAATATATTTGATTCAAATTTTTTTTGTTCAAAAGTTCAATAAATATTCTTTACCAAAATGGGTTGAACTGTACCGTTAAGTCAGTGTATATATGTTTTATGATTATGTCAAAAAAGGTCCAAAATATTGACTTTTTACTCAAAAATTGTTGTTGTTGTAAAAATGAAATCAATTAAAAATTGCACATCTGACATATGACATAGCATTTATTTGCAAAAATTCTTCCAGCTAAGCGCAAAAATTATTTTACTGTTTTTGTCATCAAAACAACCTTTGATTTTTTTGGCGAAATTTATTTTTTTCAAAATGTTGTTTTTATATCTTTTACTAAAAATTCAAGTCTTAAAAGTAATATATGTGAAAAAATTACCCCAATATCTCTTTCCAATTAAAAGTAATGACTTTTATTATTAAGTTACTTTATGATTTATCGAATAGCTTTGGAATTATAGGTAGCACAGATTTAGTATTTAACCACAATTTAAACATGCTATGTACAATGTTAACATTTGATGGGTGTTTGGAAACGGGGCGGGGCAGCAACGCGCCGGGTTTCAGCTAGTTTCCTATAAAATAGAGTGAGGACATTTAAAACAAGTTAATATAAACTCAGTAAAACATATCTTTATAATACATTTTTTTCAATACATAAAAGCACACATCTAATATAATAGTTTCTGCAACAATTGGCTAAAATTTTAAAATAATACATAAATATTATAAAGAGAGTTTTTTCACCAAATTTAAAGATTATGCTAACATCCTTGAAAATTGGGCTTTTGATTTCTAACTCTAAATAACCAAGTCAGATGATTAAACATAATGACAGTCTTTATTAATTTGACCCAGTTGAAAACTGCAATAAATTAGAGCTGTTGAGTAGCTTCGCACGCTTTCAACTTGCTAAGGACAATAAATCAGTTTCATGTTGCGCACAATATTGTCAGCATCCTAATTGTCGACAACAAAAACAACAACAACAACCGGTAATGGCAGCAACAATTTTAATAATTTCCATAAATTGCAAGAAAATCGAAAATTGCATTCATTATTTATATACACATTTAACAAGGAAGTATGACAACAAAAACAGCATGCGACAACAACAGTGACAGCTACAACACCATCGACAACATGCACACAATGAAAACAACGGCGCATAGAAAATCCTGATTGATGCGTTATTGATAGATTTAATTATTGGGCACAAATTTACTAAATAAAGTTATTTGAATATGTCAACGCACACAGGCAAAAATACACACATGGCAGTAAAGTGAAACAAGCACAAAATGATAGTAACAAAAAAAAAAAAACAACCGATAAATGTATGAAGCATGTATTGAAAGCTCTCATGTAGTGTTGTGCAATATACAGAACAGCAATAGTAAAATATACAATAACACCAACAACATTTACAGCAACATTTAACGAAATTTTCAAAATGTGAAAATCACTTTTAGTACACGCACACATGCTTGCACGCACAAAAGCACACACTCACACACAAGCAAATGGCCTTTCATTTCAAAAGGACTCTCCAGCGTTCTAGCACCTGTGTGACATGCGTCTGGCTTACGTACTACGTTGCACTGTTTGTGAATGAGTGAGTGAATTTCGAACAGGGTTGCCCAGCTGTGATTTTTTTTCGGTAAGAGTATTTGTAAACTGCAGTGTGTGTGCCTGCGTGTGTGTTCATGTGTTAGTGTATGTTTTAAATGAATGTGTTCGAATAAGGTAACAAATCCCGTCTGAAATGATAAGGGTTACCTTTGCCATTGTTAGTCCTGCGTGTGAGGTGCAGGTGAAACTGATAGGAATCGCATAACAAAATAATTAATTGTGAAACAAATGTGAGAATGCACCAGAAACAACAACAACAGCTATAGAAACAAACAAAAAACTTTAGCTGGTGTGGTGCTTATGTTTAATATCCCACAGGCACTGATTTTGAATGTGACAAAACTGAAGCATTATGAGATATTGAATGATTTTGAGGCAACATATTCCAGACATTTTAATCATAGTGCGATGAACTGGGTAAAATAGGAGTACAATTTCAAGCAGTCCGCTGAATTTAAAAAGGGATTGTTAAAAATTTTTTTAACAAATATTTCAACAATGGAAATATACTTATTTTCACTAAATTATCTGGCAAACTTCATTGCTTTTACATCAAATTTGCAATTAGCGACCCCTGGAACCTCTCGAATAGCATATTTTAACTCCATTCGATGAAGTTTACGTTTTATTGCGGCTTAAAATATAGAAATATTTTAAATACTAAAATAAAAAATGAGTTTTTATTTCATCTAATGTTTATTATTTGGCAAACCAATTTAAAAAAACTTTTTGACACAATCAAATGTAAAATCGGCGTTTTTCTCAGCTTGGTCTGAACTAGGGATGGCACTTTTTAGAGTTTTTTCGATCCCGGGATATTCGGGATCTGAAAATACAATCCCGGGATCCCAGGATCGTCCCGAAATTCAAGAATTTTTTATTTTGTTATTTTTTTTTTGCCAAAAAGTGCAACACATTCACTTCTATTCTTTTATAGTACATACTCTGTATTAAATTCATATAACAAAGAAGCACAATTTGAACCAATTCATAAAAAAAAACCAAACATAAAATTTGACCAATCATATATCTTCAGTAATTTATAACATAGTTTTTGTAATACATGCACAAATACATATTTTCGTTTTAAGCTTAGTATACTGTAGAAGCGAAAAAAAAATCTTCCGTAAGAAACGCATCGCGTTTTTGACAGCGAAAAGGCAGCGAAATTTTTTTTTGTGGATTAGTACGCTGTTGAACTGAAAAAATTGTTCAATGCAGCCAAGTTCACAACCATGATTGGAGAGTTAAAATTTCAAAATTTCGCTGCCTTTTATATGGCCGTACATTGAATTGGGGTGGAAACTTGACATTCAACAATAACGTTCAACTAACACATTCCACAAACAATTTATGGTAAGTATGTGTTAGTGTTGAGTCTACACCAAAATTTTGCGCGTAGAATTAAATGCCTTAAAATTTTTGTTCCTACAGCATACTAAGCTTTAGCAGTAACTGCTTACAGAAAATTATTTTAAATCAGTATTTAAACAGCAATTTTTTTTAAAGTTAATTTTTTTTAGATTAATTATTGTTCAATTATCCTTCAATAAATCAATTCCGCTTATAATACAGATTCTACAGCGCTTACAACCTGGTGCGCAGAGTAAATTTAACTAAGAAGAGTAACTTTAAGTCAGATTTTTCTTGAAACATACTTTTTCAAAACTGGCTATACTACTGAAAACAAACTAATAGACCAATGAAAATTTATTTTAATCTGTTCCTATTATAATTCTACACATCTTTTAACAAAATGAGCGTCTTTGGAAAATTTTTCTTGGTTTTGCACGCAACAATATGGTCAAATATAATGTCAATTTTTTCACTTTTTTTCCACGCTTCGTAATTTTCTTAATTTTCCATTTTGGTAAAAGATGTGCATTCAAGAGTCTTTCTTCGAAAAACATTTAATTTTCAGGCAATCAGCGTGATGATGTAAAATTAACATGCAAATTAAATTTTTTGTGTATGTAATAAAAATTTTTGGAAAAAATTTTCTAAAATATGCTTTAATTTTAACAGCTTTGCCCTAAATCCTCCCTTTAATTATATGCTATAGCACATTCAAATTAAAATAAAAAAGTCAATACATTTAGGTAAAAAATAAATACAATACTCTTCCTATTTAGAGCTTAGTAAAAACGTTCCTTCTTTTAATCAAAATACGATCTTTATGAAATTAAAGCATTAATGGTTTCATCCCCTAACTTAGACCTTAATTTATTGCATATAAGACCTGCAGAGAAGAAGCACCGCTCCGCCTCAACGCTTGTTAGTTCGATCGTTGATCGTTGAAAGGGGGATATATATGATGGTAGTTTGAAAAATTTTAGATTTAATTAGATTTTAGAAAAATCAGATATTAAACAAATTGTTTTCAACAATTCCGGGATTCGAATCGAATAATCCCAGGATATTCGGGTCTTAAAAAAGATCGGGATCCCGGAATTGCCATCCCTAGTCTGAACTGTCTGGCAATTATTGTCAAAGATTCAACTGCACATAATTTTTCAATTTAATCTCAGATAGCGACGTATTTTGTGTTTTTGCAAAGAAATAATGAGGAAAACTTATAAAAAAAAATAAATGAGTTTATAGTTGAAAATTCAATAAGCTTATTTTAAATTTTCTTTTGTAGAAACGCAAAAGCGTTAAATTTCTATTTTAAAATGTTTTGATTAATTTTAAAGTAGGTTTTTATTCTCAGTGTGAATTATATAAAAAAAATTACAAAATATTTTTTTGTTTGTTTTTAAGTGCATCTTCTTCTCGATTGGTGGCATAAAAAAAGCAGTCCTTTTCAGCAGGTGTCAAGATATTTTGGTTTTAATTTATACCTTTAATAGAATTATTAAGTTTGGCCTAATAGGAAAAATTAAGTGCGACTTTTTAAAAAATTCTGTCATTTTCAACGCTTTTTTTCGTTTTTCCCCGTAGCTTGGGAAAATTGTAACCAAATCTTATAATAGAAGTTTAGGTTGTAGTAATCTTATTAGTATGCACTTTGATTTTTTTGTTCCTGATAAATTGGCACCAATATATCTTGACACCGGCTGAAAAGGACTACTTTTTTTATGACACCTAACTAGGAAAAGATGCGTTTAAAAACAAACAAAACATGCACGTTAATTATGTATCTTCTTTTAAAGACTCTATAAGCTTTTATTTTTGTAAGGTATTAAACCAAAACTCTGTAAGTTGTGCAATCACAATATGTTTTATAATGATTTTCTTCTAATTAAAAAAAAAAAATATAATAAATAATAATAACAAGCACTTTGAAAAAATTTTTTTATTATATATACAATATTTTTTTTATTTCTTTATTTAAGTCAAAGAATAACTAATTCCATACTGACAATTTATAACTTAAAAATATACTTAATCTAATAGTAAATGTAGTTAAGATACTTTTTAATGATATATTTAGGAAAAGAAAAATCTAACGCAAAAGAACTTGGGATTAAGTTTTTTCAATAAGAGCTCTTGAAATAGGGGCATATAATGTATTATTAGTTTTTGTAATACTTATCATATATGATACTTGAAATATCATATATGAATAATAATGACATTATGGTACGTCTACATTGTAGCGTTTTTAGATTTAAAAGTTTAGAACGATCAAAGTACGAGTGATTAGCATCACACAGATTTAATTGACGAACTGCAAAGCGAATAAATCTCTTTTGAATGCGCTCCAAGCGATGTATTTTTAAACGAACAAAAGAAGAATATAATAAATTCAGAGTAAATGGATCAGAGAAATCAGAACTATTACGCTATTAAGATTTAGATATAATATAGTTAAGATGGCTGACAAAAGTTAGTTTAAAATCCAATATTAGATCAAGATCAGTAATTTCATCACCTTTTTTTAATATAGAGCCCTCATTATTTTTTCATTTTAATGACGTATATTAAAAACAGGGGAGATATTGACATTAAAAGTAAAAAATATAATTTTTTCTCATTCTTAGCTATCAATGTTTTATGAAAAAATTTTTGTACTCAAAATTATTGTACTAAAAATATATTAGCTGCGACTGTTTCATGGCAGATCAAGATCATATCATCGCATTTGCAAGTGAGCTGGACATTTGATCCAATTCCACGTTTTTAAGTGTTGAGGGCGCAACTGTAAATGTAGACAACACTTAGCGGTTATTGATGAGGTAAGAACATCAGAAATTCTTCTGTAAGCAGAAAATAGCGCTAATAGGGTTAAATTTGAAGAAACTTTTGGTAGATATCATTCAGCTATTCACCGCAAGGTGTATATTTTGTACACACAGTACTTACAAATGCGGCGCCATCTATCTGTGATTTTAACGTACAGATCAAAACTAATGAAATAATTGTGCGCATATGTTTTATAATATCGCCATATAGCTGAAACTGATTGCATGAATATATTAATTTTTACAGCATTCTTATTCACAGTCATCTTTTCGATGAAATTGTGATATATATACAACATTTTAAGTACCATTGATAAAGAACTAAGTGACAATGGTGACACAATAGTGAGAAAAAATAGAGCCATCACAACAAAACCAATTTAACAGGAGGGGGCGGGGAGTGGGAAGGCAAGAAACTAAGTACATTACTATAAGAAGATTTTATATAATCAAAAATGTTCGTAAATACTCTAGACACACATTTGCATTCTTAGAGATAAATGGGGACTTTTTTAAAACAACTCAGTTCTATTCATAGTCTGGTATGAACAAATAGATTTTTAGCCATAACTTTTGATTGGAAAGAGATATTGGGGGGACTTGAATTTTTTGTAAAAATATAAAAACAACATTTTGGAAAAAATAAATTTCGCGAAAAATATCAAAGGGGTTTAGATTACAAAAACAGTAAAATAATTTTTGAGCTTAGCTGGAAGAATTTACGCAAATAAATTCTAATTCATATGAAAGGTATCCAGATGTGCAATTTTAAATTGATTTCATTTTTACAACAACAACAATTTTTGAGTCATTTTTTGAGTGAAAAGTCCATATTTTTGACATTTTTTGACATAATCATACCACATATATACACTAACTTAACGGTACAGTTCAACCTATTTTTGTGAAGTAGTTTTATTGAACTTTTGAACAAAAAAATTTGAATGACATATAGTAATGGACAGCGGAGATATTTGCATCGAAAGATCTAACTTTGATTTTCATGTCGTTTTTTTCTCATTCTTAGGCAACGATGTTTTATGAAAAAGTCGTACACAATCTTCATACACAAAAATCTCCTATACTAAAAAGTTTTATAATAACAAAATTACCGTTAGTTGAAAAATTTCGGAGGGGGCGCAGCAAAAACTAAGTATGTTACATTTTAAGTAAGAATACACTTAATATGTATACCTAGTTTGAGCGAAATCCGTTGAGCCGTTTAGATTTGTATAAAGGCCAAACAAACAAACAATCAGAAAATGAGTTTTATTACTATAGATAACCTTAATCGGATACAGTAGGGAAGCAGCACAATTCTTAATAAAAAGAGGAGAAATGCCATCGATATCAGTTTGAGACTACTGTTTTAGATGAAGTATTCCATTCCATGCATCATCATATGATAAACAAAGAGAGCCGAGGCCAAGAGTAGACGCAGTATTAGAGACTAAATGCAAGACATCATGGAGATTAGAGTCGACTGCAAAATTATATTTTAAGAATGTAGCAAATAGGTTTGCAGCTTAAAAAGGAGAATTCGCAGATTGATCATTAAGATAAACTGATGAAGGTATACTAGAAGTACTGCTTTTTGCTTTAACAAAACGCCAGAATGCCTTTGGATTGGATTTAATACATATTAGATTCATAATTATGAATACATTTTTAAAAATATATTTCAAGGAAGTTGAACTTATATATCAACACATCGAAATATCGAAAACTGAAGCAATGATTTTTAATTTAAGAACAATATTTTAAAATATTTGTTTTCAATACTAAAGTTTTTATTTTAAAAGTTGTTTTTAACAAATGTTTTTAAACTGTAAATATTTACTATAAAAGTATATTTAAAAACATTGCTTTGAAAAAAACTTTTGTTTTGAATTAAACTGAGTTTAAATTTAAACAATTGAGTTTAACTTAAATAAAATTGTTTCAAGTTCTATTTCAAAAACTAATTCATTTAATATGAACGTAACTAATTCATTTAATATGAAACTACGGACACAGCAAGGCTCAGGAAGCTACGCTCAAAGCAGCCCAGCTAGAGCCAGCTACGCAAAGACAATGGCCGTGGACGGAGAGCAGTCAGGAATCCCTCGAGGTGCTGATGTGCCTGGTTGTACCGAAGCTCCAAACACTGCTATAATACGAGGACAAAGGAAAACTCCGCTTCAGGTTCCACACGACTTAATGACGTCGGACGGAATCGTATGGGCTATAAGCTCGTTCTCGGGATACAAATCTCCGGGACCAGACGGTATAATTCCTGCCATGCTGCAAACGGCCGAATCGCGAGTCGTCCCATGGCTGAAGAATATATTTAACAGATGCATCAGGCTAAACTATGTACCTGTGGCTTGGAGGACAGCGAGGGTTGTATTCTTACCGAAGGCAGGTAAGAGCAGCCATCTCTATCCGAGAGACTACAGGCCAATAAGTCTGACCTTCTTTGTACTCAAAACGCTCGAGAAACTGATTGACTTGCACCTAAGAAACAATTCAGTCCAGTTATCAACCAACCAACACGCATAAACGAAAGGGAAATTGGTTGAAACGGCACTACATTCCCTAGTAGTAACCATAGAAAAAGCCCTCCACCACAAGGAATACGCACTCGGGGCGTTTCTAGACATCTCAGGTGCATTCAACAATGTTTCAACCACCGCAATCCTTAGTGGATTACGTACAATAGAGGCACCACCAGCAATAAACCTATGGTTAGACAAGTTGCTAAGCTGCAGAATGGTGCGGGCTGAGTGGGGCACTAAATCCATGGAAAGGGAAACTCGCAGTGGGACACCCCAGGGAGGGGTCCTCTCGCCACTACTATGGAATCTTGTCGTTAATGAACTACTCGAAAAGTTCGCAGGTAGAGCCCCGAGGATAACTGCCTATGCAGACGACATAAGCATAATTATAGTAGGCAAATGTCTATCAACAGTAAGCTCCATAATGGAGAACACACTCAAAGATGTACTTAGATGGTCAAATTCAGTCGGTTTTAGTATTAACGCAGAGAAAACGGATCTGGTTCTGTTCACGAAAAGGTACAAGATATCACAGTGGATACCACCGAAATTGAACGATATACGTCTCATACCGAAAACTCACACAAAATATCTAAGAGTCGTCCTGGACAGCAAGCTGTCATGGAAAACCAACGTGAAAGAAAGGGTGAAGAAATCCACCATTGCGCTATACACATCCAAGAAGATGCTAGGCAGTACCTGGGGTATCTCACCCTTTCTGATGCACTGGATCTATGTAACGGTAGTGCGTCCTATTCTACTCTATGGGATTATTGTATGGTGGCCGGCTGTGAACAATTCAACATTCCTCAGGCACTTGGAGAAAACTCAGCGGCAGGCAGAGCTATGCAGCACCGGGGCACTGAATTCAACTCCAAGTAAAGCGCTTGAAACCATTCTAAGTATGGACCCCCTGGACATACACGCAAAATAAATAGCCGGAAAAACGGCACAACGCCTTACGGCGTCAGGCAACATTCGCATTCAAAATTTTCGACATTGTACAATCGGAACGAATCTACTTAGTAGCACGGACTACATGGTACCACGCACGATAGTCAATTCCAAAGCACGAACTCTTCTGGGACCAAATGACTGGTGCAAAGGTACCAGTCAACATGTTTACAGACGGCTCCAAAATGCCTACGGGGGTAGGTGCGGCTGTGTATTGTGCAGAGCCTTATATAAGGCAGCCATATAAACTGCCAAACCACTGTAGTATCTTCCAGGCGAAATATTTGCCATAAGGAAGGCTGCTGATATAGCCCTCAGCATGGACACACAACACTCTTACATCAACATTTTCGTAAACAGTCAAGCGGCGATCAAATCCATGCGCTCCGCTAGCATCAAGTCCAAAAGTGTCATGGCTGGCAGAGATGCACTAGATGCACTATGCGCTTCGAAGAGAGTGCGCATCTTCTGGGTCCCTAGCCACCAGGGCATTGAAGGAAACGAGATGGCATATGGTTTAGCAAAGGAAGGCGCTGGGCTGGAATCAGAACTCGCAGAACATGTACTTACTTCGCTACAAGAGTTGTACAGGAACCTCGAAAGAAGAGCCACACAAGCAGCGAATCGTAGATGGAGAGATACGACATCGTGCAAAATCTCGAAAATCATGTGCAATGCACAATGCGAAAAACGAACTCTGTTCATCTTGGCACGTCCGCGCAAAGATTGCAGGACACAAGTGGGCATGCTCACTGGTCACTGCATGACGGCAGCCCACGCGAGGAAGCTTGGCATCACCACGGATGACAACTGCAGGAAGTACAAGGAACCGGGCACAGTGGAGACCCTGGAGCACCTACTATGCACATGCCCCGCCCTACTTAGATCGAGACTAAAATACCTAGGCTCATCGACGTTCCCGTCGCTTAAATATGTAACCAAAGTATCTCTGGAATCCCTCGTAAGGTTTGCGAATTCAACGCAAATCTTTAAAGACTTCAAATAAACACAAAGGTTCCTTTTGCTCGCTACTGGTACCACTAAGGACCAGAATTGGTCTATGTGAGCCTTCACGAAGTCATCCGGATTAACCTTACCTAATATAAACATAGTTTCATAAAATTTTTACACACTCCCTCAGTGTACTTAAAAAAAAATTTTAGCCTAAAAATTTAACCTTTTTATTTTTTCCCCAATGTTCAATGTCATCTAAAGATCTTTGTCGTGCCCATAAACACTCATCGGCTGAAATGTTGTGCTAAGTGTTTCTCTCGAAGCTAGTAAAAATTCGTTCATTCCGCAGGGTTAAAACCCCCAAAACCCCCTGCGTACGCTCCTGTTTTTGGTTATGCTATGTTTTTTGAAAACATATAAAATCCAGTAATAAAAGGAAAATGTTTGGCATGTGTGCTGTTTCAAACAGCAAACAAAAATGTTTGGCCTGAGAGCGAAGAAATAAACAGGAGAAAAAGTTAATTTCTTATTTTATTCGTAAAACACTAGCAACAAAATTATTCGTAAAACACTTTACCTAGCATAACCAGGTTCTGAATTACAGCATCCATGATAGAGCAAAATTGTACAAGATTGATAGGCACTTTATCTCGTTGTGCTCTTCGTAATTTTGCTCGATCAAGGATGCTGTAATTCGGCCCCAGGGCATTAGCTATACTATTTTTTGAGATATGAGTTTTGGCATCCTAAAATTTAAAAAATAAAGACACTGTGAGGTGGTGCATTGGCCTTAGTTTCGGCACCAGTTCGATTTCATACTGAACTATCAGATTAATAGATGTGGATACAGGTCACAGAGGTAATTGCTTTTTTTGTACATAGTTCGAGCCATAGTATTTCGTATAGATTGAAGATTGTCCGCACCATAAATTGTAAATTGTAAAAGCAATATTATTATATTATTTTAAATATATTGACAACATTTCCTTGCGTAATAAAATTCTAATAACTACAAAATTGAAATAAATAATATTTTTTAATTAAATTTAAAATTGAAAACTTAAATATTTTATTTGTATGAATATGAACTTTATTTCTATTTTGATGCCTTATAAAAACAAAACATATATATAGTATATCCTTCGAAGCACTAAAAGATTTATGCTGTTTAAGCTAACAGCTTTTCTAACCGCCAAACATGCCGTATAAACATATACTTTCACATATCACATAGACATAGAAACTCTCACCTGTGCTGCAGACATGTGCCAAACTTTCAATTACAATACTCAACACTAACATTTACGCATCTATTAGATAAATGAAACCTGATGAAATATTCATGCGTTGCAGAAGAAATTACAAAACATTTCAACATGAATTATGGATGATGAAGCAGTAGCTGTAGCCGTAGCAAAAGCATGCGAATAAATGAATAGAAGAGTGGGCATATTTGAAGGTGAATGCATTTCGTACAAGCCTCAATGCATGCCTGCAAGGGTAAGCATGAGAGTGGTTGAGAGTGTGTGAGAGTGGATAGCTTTATGTAAGCATGCAAGGATGCATTTGAGTGCAGATTGAGAATGCTTGCAATGGCAGTGGCATGAGATCATGATGATGATGAAAACCTGCCTGGCATTTACCAAAAAATTCCAAATTTTTGCACACTAGCAAATCGTCACTTTGACATAGCATATGCAATGAATTTTGTGAATATCTTTGAGTCATGTAGTGTGTGTATATGTTTGTGTCATCGGAAGGTTCAAATCAACCAAGTCGAAAGTTTAGAATAGTTAATTTTTGCCTAAATTTATGAGCAATTTACATTTAGCATTTTATTAATTGATAAAAACTAACTAACTAAAAATACTGCTAAATCACAGCCAATAAAGTATCCGCTTTCAATTAATTTCAAATAGTTAATGATGCTTTGCAAATATTTACTAAGCAACAAAATTCAACATGATATTCAATTAAATGTTACTCATACGCCTTCAACACATTCATCAAGAACATGTTATGTAGAAGAGGCTGGGGAGCAAATGGACTGAAATGGTATTAAATGAAATATGCAAATGCTAAGCAAATTCATTAGAAACTTTATCAGAAAGTGTTAATAATGCCAACAATTTTGCAGCTAGACAAATAAAATGAAAATTGCACAAACTTATGCAGAGATGGATTGAGATAAACACACTCACAGACACACACACACACACACACACACACACACACACACACACACACACACACACACACACACACACACACACACACACACACACACACACACACACACACACACACACACACACACACACACACACACACACACACACACACACACACACACACACACACACACACACACACACACACACACACACACACACACACACACACACACACACACACACACACACACACACACACACACACACACACACACACACACACACACACACACACACACACACACACACACACACACACACACACACACACACACACACACACACACACACACACACACACACACACACACACACACACACACACACACACACACACACACACACACACACACACACACACACACACACACACACACACACACACACACACACACACACACACACACACACACACACACACACACACACACACACACACACACACACACACACACACACACACACACACACACACACACACACACACACACACACACACACACACACACACACACACACACACACACACACACACACACACACACACACACACACACACACACACACACACACACACACACACACACACACACACACACACACACACACACACACACACACACACACACACACACACACACACACACACACACACACACACACACACACACACACACACACACACACACACACACACACACACACACACACACACACACACACACACACACACACACACACACACACACACACACACACACACACACACACACACACACACACACACACACACACACACACACACACACACACACACACACACACACACACACACACACACACACACACACACACACACACACACACACACACACACACACACACACACACACACACATACACACACACACACACACACACACACACACACACACACACACACACACACACACACACACACACACACACACACACACACACACACACACACACACACACACACACACACACACACACACACACACACACACACACACACACACACACACACACACACACACACACACACACACACACACACACACACACACACACACACACACACACACACACACACACACACACACACACACACACACACACACACACACACACACACACACACACACACACACACACACACACACACACACACACACACACACACACACACACACACACACACACACACACACACACACACACACACACACACACACACACTCAATTTTAACACACAAACATATCTCATTTTGTATAAAGTAATAAATTGTCAGTCATTCAGCACCTAAGCAAATAAGTAGAAAATCCTTAGAGTCAAAGGAAGTGAAGGAGGCAAAGAATGTTCAAAGCATAGCTTTTGCATGAAGCTGTAAAAAGCTGCAGCTGCTGCAACACAAACATTCAAGTAAGCATGCATAAAGACAGATGCAGATACACAATCCCACAAACAAACGGACGAACAGAAAGATGCACAGCTGCAGAATATCACCCATTATATTGCAACGTATACAAGTTTAGCTTTTTAATTATCTTTATCATCAAAATCATTGCATTCTTGCTCTACTCTACTCAAAATAAAACTGAGCTTGTCGGTGAAGGTAGCAAAAAAACATCTACTACTGCAAGCAACATAAACATCAACAAAACAAAACATCAGTAGGAAAACAAAAACAACATTTATATCATAATTTTCCAAGTAGTTGAACCAAGCTTTGGCATAGCACTTGACGAACAAGAGCTTTTGAACAGCGGCACAGACAAACAGAAAGCGACTAGTACTAAGTATATGCAGACGAGACAAAAGCTGTAGCAATGCATCTATGCTAGATGCACTTCATTGCATTCATTTAAATTTAACACAATCCAGCTTATGCACACACTTGCTAGTGTGCAATGGTGCTGTCTATTATGCACAAAAATGTGTTGAAGTTTTGTTTAGTTAAATAAACAAATCAAATTGCATTCAATGAAACTTTTCAATGATAAACGGCATTTGCTTGAAGAATACGAATTGATTATTGTTTAAAATATTTTAATATATTCCTTGTTGTTGCCTTGTTATAAAAAAAAAAAACATATTTATCAAAGTTTAAGCTGAAAAAATTGAAAAATGCACTCTTGGCTTGGAATAAGTTAACCATATTTTCAAGTACATGTAGCAGACTCTTAGCTCGTAGTGAGTGTTTTTTAGAATACATACCCAGCGGGGAAAAAAGCACTCCGAAATGCCTTTTTAAGTGCTTACAAGTCAGATGAAAGCGTGAAAGCGCTGTTCCGACGTATGACACACCAGTGTAATTTTAAAATTGTGTGCCATAGAAAAAAGGGACTTAGTTTACTTTGAATTGCTTTAAAAGGCCTCTCTTGGAAAGTTTGAGTCAGCAGTTTGTTTTTGTTTTCAATCTTTTTGATCTGTTCGCTTGCACAACAACAAAGTAAAGAGCTGACGTTTTTCCTGGAGGAAGCTGCTGACTTGCCGGCCCGTTGGGTATATTCAAAATATAAATTCATATAATAAATAAGACTACAAAAGAAAAACAAAGAAATTTTTTTATTTTGAAAATATTTTGAAAAATTATTTAAGTAAAAAAAATATTTTAATATAAAAAGGTTAGTGATGCAGAGTTAATATTCTCTATAGCATGCGTCCCACGTTTTTAGGAGAACTAAGAGCCTCACTCTAGGAGAAACTATTTTATACTTTTTAGTTCGTTTTAAAAACATGTTTAATTTAAAGCTTTTTTTTACTTAAAAAATTATTTTCTGATTGTTAGTCTTTGTCAAAAACTTTCAAAATTGGAATTTTTGAAGAATTCACCACTAAATGTGGGAAAATAGTTTGTACAAGGAACCGAAATAGATTTCTAAATATAAGAAATTAAACAAAAAATAACCGAAAAAAATGCATTGACATTGTTTAGGCTCGAACTTACAACCTCACGATTATTAAGCAAGCGCCCTGTGCTCTGAGCTACAGAACTCACAAAGAAATGTATTCTAAATACCAATAAATCAAACTACTTTCTAATAAAATAAATAAAAAAATTTGATTTAAACTACTTTTTTACAATTTTTTTCACCCTAAAGCATAGTACTCTGTTCAGTTTCACTTGAAATTCCACTCAAATCTCTATATAAAAAATTAAAGCTCCGAAACAAGCGTGGACATTTTAACAATATGTTCGCCAGAGAAGTACTCTGTTCCGCTGTGAAAATTTCTCGCAACATGTTTATGAGCAATATTTTTTCACGGCAATTTAATTGGACTGCCTATTTATTTTGGAGCGAAAAGTGACAGTTGTCAAAAAATGTCAGTTTTACTGCATTATTCTGTATCACGAACATGCACACCAACGACGAAAAAGACACGAGAAGCAATATTTTCTTCCATACAAAATTGTATTGCTTCTCGTGTCTTTCTCATCGTTGGTGTGCATGTTCGTGATACAGAATAATGCAGTTAATCTTAATATATAAAAGGTAAGCACTCTGCTCCGTGTCCATTATCTCTCAAACTGTTCAGCCTGAAAGTATGCACATCTTAATATATAAAAGGCAAGCAAGCAGCTCCGCACACAGTGTTTCTCACATTGTAATAATTTTTTGACAGTAAAGTAATTTTGCAATTTGAAAAATGTTCAGCCTGAAAGTATTCACAGAAAAAATATTTGATACTTATCAGTGACAATATTGGGTTTTTACGTATGTTTTTTATCTAACTAGCTCTTTTTTTTCATCCTTTTATAAAAAGTAATGACGAATTTAATGAAACTATTTTGAGTCGATTTAAGTTGATTGTACTAAAAAAAATAATTGTATCAGCCGCGAAACGACACCTGAGTTTCTACGTATATGAAGGTTGCAAGGTCAGTTTGTAAAGTTGTGTATGAATATGATTGCTACCAAACTCGACTTTTTGCACTTTTACACTTGAACTAGTTTTTCAACACGGCTTCAATACGTAAAGTGTTATTTAAAGTGGTACATTTGTATGTTGCAAAAATCAAGTGTATAAAAAATCAAGCTTTAAAAAGAGAAAAAAGTGCGTTGGGCAAAAGGCTTCAAAAAGGAATTCTGCGGAGGACCTTTCGTAGGACAAGCTTTTATACTAGTTCAAAAATAAGTGCAAACAAAATAATAAAGTAAGTTTCTAATTTGATTTATAATTTTTGTATTATTTTAAAAATTTCTTCAATTAAATATTGCTGTGGACATAAATTTTATCAAAAAAAGGAAGAGCCAGCTCAGTAATCAGGAAAAAAGAGGTTGCTCTATTCCATAAAGCGATGAAATTTAATATGCAAATATGGGTGCACATTATCTCTGTGTGGGCGCTCGCAAATCTATGCAACTTGCAGCAATAAGTTCACGATTTGTCCAGCTGCAAAACAAACAACATCTTCCGCGTGCATATCCATTCTAGAAGGTTTTTTATATTAATATATTCAAAAAATATAAAAATCAAAGAACTTACGTGATTTTCTGATTTTTCTATTTTTTGTGTCAACAGCAGAACGTCAACTGTTTGCTCGCAACACAATATTACCTTTAAAAATTTTCACGCAACAAATAAATAGATGTTGCCAGCGAAATTTCACGCAAAGGAACATAGTACTAGGCTTAAAATAAAAAACAAAAAATCCATCTACATTGTTGAGGCTAAAACTCACTGCCTTGTGACTATTAATCAATCGCTTTACGCTGTAAGCTACAGAGCTCACACCAAAACTTTTTCTAAATGAGGTAATAAACTCACTTCAGTTGTGAATTTTTGAAATTTAAAAATATCAATGAGCTTTTCAGTATTTTTGTTCGATTTCCCTCCAGGAAATGAAAACATTCCCGGATATAAACAGTAAACATTCCATAGAATGTAGGAAGCATTCCCTTCTATTGGACACTCCATTTCTTTTTTTACATAGCAAGGCATTTAAGGGAAGCTATACTCTCAACTGTGTTAATAATGAATGTGGAAACATTCCTCTCCGTTGTCTTAAAAAGTGAATTGGAAAAAGTCCTCTCCCCTTATCTTAAAATTTATGTGGAAACATTCCTCTCCCTTTTTATGAAAATGCCCGGCCAGGATTCGAACCCGGGACCCCTGAGAGACAGTCAAGCGCGCTACCACTAGACTATCGAATTCTATAATAAGCGGCTGGGAAACAATGATATTAATATTTTCTGTAGTCATTGCTTGGCAATCAGTAAAAGTTTCGACATGCATTCCTAAAAAAGCGGTTTGGAAACAACATAAATACAAAACTACCCTTAAGCTTCCAAAAGATACAGTGGGGAATGTTTCTTTATCACTTTTAGATGGAGGCCTTCCGATTTTGCCTGGAGGGATTTAAATATGTATGTATCAAATAATTTCGCATTTTAGCCAAACAAATAAACGTACACACACAAAATAAATGATAATTGTGTTGTCATCTAGTTCTGAGCTACATTTGAAGTTTCAAAACTCTAGCTTATCGAGAAATTGGTTAAAAATGGATTCCAAGCCTTGTAAGGGTCTGACATGAAGTGAAGCTAATAAGCACGTGTTAAAAAAATCTTGAAGTGTCTTGAAAAAAATTTTAAAATCTACTTTAAAGCCTTACGTTGTTCTGATTCAATACAATTCCGTTCGTTTTAGCCACAGGTGGCCGCTTCTGGGCAAATGCTTCCTTCAGAAGATGCAATTGTTGACAGTACAGTTTCAAATTAAGAGTTTGGTCGTAGGGGAGCAGCTTATAGTAGATGGTTCCGTGGCAATCAAACCTAATACGCATCAAATTCTTCCTGGAAGTTCATTCCATGATGTTTTTTACAAATGGATTGACCTTTTTTTGGTATCGAACCTTGTTAAAGTGTTTTTGAACTGTTTTTTTTGTGAAATTGAAACATTGCTAACATAACGGTCGTACTCGATGATTTCCAAGACTTAATCGATATTCTCAACAATTGTCCCCCCATCGTTTGGTGCATTTTTGACATTCAAATTAATGGAATGGATTTTACGAAAACAAAACTGCAAACCAGGATCATAAAAACTATTTACACTTTCAAAAGCCTGGCTATATTTGATGCGCGCTTAAACAAAACTGAGTCAAGCAATCACAAAAAAGTCTGATTTTAAAAAAATTTTATCGGACATCTAGCGAAACCCGTTCTCACTAATACAATGTGATATACAGATTATTTGGCATAGTTGGTAAGACTTCCGTGTAGTGATGGTGGGAGTTCAAATCCGGTATTTGGCGCACAAAGGGGTAATCAACCGGACTATTGAACTAAAATGAACTTTTTTAGATATCTGAATAACATATAGATCAAAGATGCCCAGTAGTGGCTGATATCAGCAAATTTAACTCACACGTATACTTACGCTCTTTTGTTTGATCGTCAATCAACCAATAGGAAATCAGCATGTTGAGTGGGAGAGACAAAATGCACTTGCAGAACTTCTGTGTCTTATTTTACATTTTAATCGTCATCGAGACTGCTGTCAGTGAACACATAAATTGAAATTATTGCGATATATTAATGATGTCAGCCGAAAAGCATTTTATTTTACAAAATGCTTTTGATGACATGCAATGTCTTATTTGTCATAGGACATTTAAAAAAACTAAGAAATATAAATTAAAAAAACATTTTGAAGATGTTCACAAAGACATGAATTATTTGCAGGAGGAAGAAAAAGAAAAACAATTTAAAATTTATAAGAAAATTTTTATTAAAAAGTTGAAGAAGATTCCATTACTTTTTAATTGCAAATTGAACAATGATTAATTGAGGGAAAATTTATAAACACTTCGAAGAATCTTTTTATTTCGAAATATATCATACTATCCAGATGTCCGCATATATAAATTATATATGTGTGTATTATAGATATATATATATATATCTATCAATACATTCATCAAGAGTATTACTAAAATAAATACATTCATCAGGAGTATTACTAAAATATGTACATTCATTAATTTTACATTTCCATAAAGCCATACATGTGCTTTCGTCGCAATCGCGTTGACGACTAAATAAAATGAATAGCAAATTGTTTTCTTCCAGTGTTATTTCGTCACTCTCACCAATACTACTACCTTGGACATCTATCCCTCCAGGAAAAATCGGAAGGCTTCTATCTAAAAGTGATAAAGAAACATTCCCCACCGTATCTTTTGAAAGCTTAAGGGTAGTTTTGTATTTATATTGTTTTCAAACCGCTTCTTTAAGAATGCATGTGGAAACTTTTATTTATTGTCAAGCAATGACAATAGAAAATATTAATATCATTGTTTTCTAGCCGCTTATTGTAGAATTAGATAGTCTAGTGGTAGCGCGCTCGACTGTCGCTCAGGGGTCCCGGGTTCGAGTCCTGTCCGAATCCATTTTCATAACATGGGAGAGGAATGTTTCCACATGACTTTTTAACACAGCGGGGAGGAATGTTTCCCTCTAATGACATGCTATGTTAAAAAAGCAATGGAGTGTGCAACAAAGGGAAATTCTTCCTACATTCCATGGAATGTTTCCTCGTAACATCCGGGAATGCTCACATTTCCTGGAGGGATGTTATAGATAAAATTGCGCGTCCTTAGCTGTAGAGAAGAAGTAAGCAAATTTTCTGCACTTTCAGCAGCAGTGGACAAGCAGCTGTAAGCAGAGTGCAAAGTCGGCTGCTGATTGAATATGCGGATGAATCGGAATGGAAAAAAAAAATAGACATAAAAGTAAATTTAAATTTAATTTTTTTAAAATGTATGCAGTAAAAATGTATTTTTAAATAAATACATTTTTACTGCATTTTTTTCAGTAATCAGTAAAAATTTATTTTTACTGCAATTTTATTCATTTATCAGTAAAAATTTATTTGCAACTTTTTCCAGTAATCAGTAAAAATTTACTGGTAATGCAAATTGAATTTCACTATTAGTAAAAATTTATTTGTACTGCAATTTTTTTCCAGTAATCAGTAAAAATTTATTTTTACTGCAATTTTTTCCAGTAATCAGTAAAAATTTACTGGTAATGCAAATTGAATTTCATTATCAGTAAAAGTTTACTGATTACTGCTTCTAGTAATGCAGTTAATATTTACTGCAGTGTGTCCATGTATGTCCCGAGCAAATATAGCCAAATAAATACTTTCTTCTAAACTCTAAGGTTTTCAAGCCTAAAAGCACACAACGGGAGCCGTAAGTCGGCATGAACTCCCACCGAAGTTATCTAAACATTAGCCGAGTAAAACGTCTCTGAATATTTTCAATTCTAGAAATATGCACAGCATATCGAGGGTCTCAGACAACACAACAATACTCCAAACTTGATCTAACCAAAGGGAAGAAAATTGACTTTAGAGTAAAGGGATCTGAGAACTCCTTAGTGTTGCGCATGATGAAACCCATCATTGCATTAGCTTTGGAAATAACAGCATCATAATGCTTACCAAAAGTAAGGTTTTTGTCAAAAATGACTCCCAAATCCATTTTAATATCAACTCTTAAGATTATATCTGAGCACAAAGTATAGTTGCCTACAATCAATTGCTGTTTCATGGTAAATGACATTACACTACATTTAGTAACATTAAAATATAACTTATTGACATCACACCACTTCTGCAAGCCATCCAAATCTTGTTGAATAAATTGACAGTCTACTGAAGAGTTAATAATTCCAAATAACTTCACGTCATCAGCATACATGAGACATCTCGAAAACTGGACATAGTTTGGAAGGTCGTTAATAAATAAGACAAACAAAAGAGGACCAAGATAACTGCCTTGGGGCACAGCAGAAAAATTATCAATATATTTAGAGCGGTATTTACCAATCCTAACCGCTTGTCTACGACCGAACAGGTAATTCTCTAGTCACCTTAGCAAGAAGGAGTGGAAACCCAGTTTACCAAGTTTCCTTATTAAAACTTAGTGCTGGACTCTATCGAATGCTTTCGCAAAATCTGTAAAAACTACATCTACTTGTTGAGCTCTCTCCATTTCGCTTGCTATAAAGTGAGTAAATAGCGCAAGATTTGTTGAGGTAGATCTCCCAGAAACAAAACCATGTTGACACTCCGATACTGCGCCTTTGATGCAAGAATATATTTTCTTTTTTACCAGAGATTCAAATGGTTTCGGAATGAGTAGTAATTTGGATATAGGTCGATAGTTTGCAATATTTTGCCTCGACCCCGATTTAAAAATTGGAGTTATCTCGGATATTTTCCATACATTTAAAAATTCTCCCTTTTTAAGGGATTGTCTAAAAGGAAAGATTAGAGGTTGAAAAAGTGCCATAGCACAATATTTTAGATAGATCTTCGAATCTAAGCTAATTAATTCTCGATATACCTCTTCTCCAGATAAGGTTAAGGAACCAAGATCTGTAATAGGAATAACATTAAACTCAGACGCAACATCATTAATTTATTGGTCAGAGCACTTGAAATTGGACTGAAAATAGAGTGCAAAAAGTTCGCTTATTTCTTGAAATTTGTCAGATTTATTATCCTGGAAAAACATAGTTTTAGGGAGACCCGTACTTTTTTTTTGTTGTTGTTCAAAAAAGTCCAAAATGCTTTTGGGTTGCACTTAATGTTCGATTCTAAGGCCAGCAAATGATTCCTATACAAAAATTTTTTTGTTCGATAATCCGGCAATGATGCACATTAGGGTTGGACTAGTGCACGAGTTTCCGATTTCGATACGCGGCAACCCCTATTTTTGAGAGGTTTATAAAAAAATGCATGAGCCAAAAAATGGGGGAGGTGGGGTGGGGGTAAATGTCTCCTCATCGGGGTCAAAAGTGGGGGAAAACGAGACAAAATACACGAAACGCTTCACAACTCTCGCCGGGTCGCTCCTAGAGAGGTGAAAAGTAAGACCGACCGTTTTTAAGAACATACCTAGCCTCCATCTTTAATCATTAGGGTGGTCCCCATACAAAAATTGTTAATTTTTAAAAAAAAATTTATTACTAATATAAAAACATTTTTTTTATAATTAATACAAATTATATAGTGATAATTAAATTAATTCATTTTTATTATGAGAAGGGTATTTCTTACTATTTTCATCGACAACCTGAAATATGTAATTTACTCAATATTTCTATCGCTTGCTGGTACTCCTCGCGTTCTTCCCATTTTTCTGGGTCAGTAGCAATAAAATCCAACGACAATCCAAAGCGCACAAAAAATTTTAATGTTTCAGTTGTTACGTATTGGCTTAAATCATTATTTATCTGTTCTTTACTTATTTGTTTTGATGTCAAGTTAATTCTCTTCACACCTCTGAATCTAAAAATATTTGCTGAACAATTTTGATTGACACCGCTACCGCAGTGCTCTAAATTGTTATCGCATTCTTTTTCCAATGCTTCATCAACGTCGTCGTCTTCCTCGCTGTTTATGTTTTTCTCATATTTTTCTTTCTCCTCCTTAAATGCTATAATTGCGTTCGCCATTTTACGTTTGGTGCCGCAGGGAACATTTTTATCAAATAATGCGAGGGAAACAGCTTCACCACTTAGATACCAAAGATGTCCAGAGAAACTCTTCCACAATCTTTGCGCCACATCCTCATTAATTAAAGCGTAATCTGAAATCGCTACCAAAAAATTAAAATCGTTATATGGAGCTTCGATTGCACTGGTGGCTGTAAACCAAGCTTTGACGTAAAGAGTTACAATAAAAATGGCAATATTGCGAACTCCACTTAGTTCGTCTGTATTAAAGCCGAAATGTTTTCAGAATAAAAACATTTTTGAGCAGTATATGGCTTTCGCCATCCATCGAGCATGACTGACGGCTTCTGGTGGTCTAAAATGATAATTTGGAATATTTTCACCAAGAAACAATAAAATAATTTGAAGAAACTCTTTATAGTCATCTCTTGGTTGCTTTTCCTTCAGTTGCGCTAAACAAAAAGACTTGATCTCGTCTTGAACTTTGATTGGTATTTTTTCTGCAACCGTAGCATCTTCTTTGCCAGAAGTATAAAGTTTATCTTTAATGTCTTCCCATTGCCCTTTGAAACGGGAAAAAATCGGCACTCCTGGCCCAGACATTTTACCGAATTCAGCTTCAAACACTTCTTTTAATACCAATTCATAAATGTGATGTCTGCATGGTAGATAGAAAAGATCTCTTTCTAATATATGCTCCAAAAAGATTGCCGCACCTTGAAATTGGCCAGTGTTTGTTGACGTGGTATCGAATGAAATTGCTTGAACACGGTCAGTGATTTTCCACTCATGCAAAAGCCCGTAAACGGCATCCGCAATACGCCTACCTTTACCTTGACCCGACGGTATCTTTGGCACGCCAAGTAGCTGCTCGTTTCCATCGTATGTGACGATGACAGGAAGTCGATCAACTTTTTTATCGGTGCGTTGCAAGTCCGGCAACATTTTGCCATCCCAGTGCACATTGAAAAACTTTGTTTCGGCCATCTGTAAAATTACTCGTGCTAAGTTTTACAGAAATAGAATTTTTATTTAATATGGCATACCTGTGGATTTTCCTTTAAAAATGCAGCAATCTGCTGTCTCTTTTTTGTACGGGCTTGTCGAAGGGACTTTCGATTGATTACATACATTTTTGGATCAAGTTGAAAAGCTCGTGCAGCAGCAATCAATATCCGAACTACTGCTACGTCTGATGTCTTATATCTATAGAAAACAGACACAAGATCCGGAGTAATGCATTTGATTGCGCCTCTTCTTTCTTTTGGTACTCTCTTACAGGAAACCATTGCATCATCGACAGTTTCGAGCTCATTTTCTGATTCACTAGATTCAGTGGATGAAATCTTGCCAACTGAAATTACACAGTACACATTTGTAAATATCATAATTACACTGTAAAATTATATTTCTATTGCAATAATCATAGTTACCTGCTACTGCAGATTCGTTTTGAATTTTTGCGCGTTTTCTCCGCTTATCTTCTAGCCCTTTTCGTTCCGCTTGTCTTTTCTGTTTTTTACCTAAAATCGTGTCAACACCCGCCATGCATCCTTGACGCCCCTTTACTCTTTGCAGTTGCAAAAAAGCAATATCTTCCTGGTTGGTTACCATTTCGAGTACATTTGCATGTGCGATGTCAAAAAGATCATCTAATTTCTCGACAAACTCAGCCTCCTTTTTTCTTTGTGTTTCGCCACCTCTTAAAGTATTCTTTTGTAAGGCTAACCATTCTGCGACCAAAGAATTAACCTTTATTTTCACATTTTTCCTTTGTTTAGTCGGAATAAATGCTTGGCGCCAAAAAAACATGACAGTGTCGGTTACCAAAAAACCACTTTCATCGGCACTTATTTTACGCACTCCAGTACCATAAAAATACATTCTAAGCACTTGTTGTCTAAGCGGCAACTTTGCTCCCGCTATATTCGAGCATGGTTGTCCGATCAAAAAGAGATCCGTATGTGATCTCAAACTACTCGCAATGCCCGTCGATGTTAATGCCATTTTTTACTTTGAAATAAAAAATAATAAAAATGAATTAATTAAATTATCACTATATAATTTGTATTAATTATAAAAAAAAAATGTTTTTACATTAGTAATAAATTTTTTTTTTAAAAATTAAAAATTTTTGTATGGGGACCACCCTAATGATTAAAGATGGAGGCTAGGTATGTTCTTAAAAACTGCTGGGGTAACAAAAATATTGGGGGTCGGTCATATATTTGATTCCTCTAGGGGCACTCTTTGGCTAGTTAGGGCGGTGGCGGGTAATTTTATAAAAAATAATATTTAGTATGGGAGCCACCCTAAGGAGCGCAGATAGAGGGTTAGTATGTTCATAAAAATTGTGGGAGGGGGAAAAATTAGAGGGGTCGGTCTTACTTTTCACCTCTCTAGGAGCGACCCGGCGAGAGTTGTGAAGCGTTTCGTGTATTTTGTCTCGTTTTCCCCCACCTTTGACCCCGATGAGGAGCCATTTATCCCCACCCCACCTCCCCCATTTTTTGGCTCATGCATTTTTTTTATAAACCTCACAAAAATAGGGGTTGCCGCGTATCCAAATTTTGTTACTAAGGATCTCCATACAACACAACTCCATACCTAATGCACATATATGCCTTGCGTTTTGGAACATTTGTTTAAATGTTAAATCCAACAAAAAAGTACATTCTAAAAGAACTCATGGCTCCTACGTTACAACAACAACTGGCTTAACTCGTGGAGGTGGTGTATTAATTGCCATCCGTGCACATTTTAGATGTCAAGAAATATCATTACAACATCTGTCAGGTGATGTGGAGCAAATATGCGTACGTGTTGATTGTCCGGTTGCCGGCGACGTGGTTGCTGCTCAATCCTTTTTAAGTATCTATATTTTTGTATCTTATATCCCACCATGCTCCAATAGTGAAATTTATACTAAGCATTTTATTAATATACTTAATGTAGTTGAACGACTTAAGGACAATGACTATCCATTAGTTCTCGGTGATTTCAACTTGGGCAATACTTTTTGGTCATACTCTAATGAAATTATGAGCATGATTCCAAGCTCTATGAGTAATATTGTTGAAATAGAATTTTTAGACTCCGTCTTCTCGTTGGGATTGTGTCAATTAAATTCGGTTAAAAATAGTTTAAATAAAATTTTGGACTTAGTTTTTTCTGATCGTGATCTTAATGCTAATTGTAACGAAGCTGATTTCCTTTTGTCAAATAACTCTTTGCATCATAAGGCGCTTTTAATTCAGTTGGATACGGCAACCTTAAGTATACCTGCTCTAGAAGAGGATACTTTTGTATTTGCTTTTAATAAGGCAGACTATTGGCATGTCTAACTTCTTATCTAGTGTCGATTGGCGTACAGTTTTTGGGGAAAATCTTTTAGTTAATTATGAATTTTTCATTAATATTATTAACGAAGCATTTGTGACTTTTGTTCCTATAAGGAAAATTAAGAAGAACACCAAGCCGGAATGGTTTAGAAGAGATCTCTTCAAACTAAAAAACCGTATGAATAAATTATACAAAAAGAGTAAATTGAACATGTCCTTTCGTGAAAACTATCTTGTGGCTCGTAAACAGTATGAAACTCTGAAGATCTCCCTTTATAGAAGTAATATCCGGGCGTTGATATCGGATATTAAATGCAATCCTAGAGCTTTCTGGAAATTTTTTAATAAAAAGAGAAATACTAAGGGTCTTCCTAAAAATATGTATTTTAAAGATAAAACATCGAACAATATTGAGGATGCATGTAATATGTTTGCTGACTACTTCCAATCGGTTTTTGTTTTAGATAATGTTCCTATACATCAAGATCGATCGCTATATAATGGAGAGCGAATCACTGATTTGGGCAGTTTAGTTCTTTCGGTAGAAGATGTTTTTAACGAGTTGTTGTCACTCGATATTAATAAGGGTGCTGGCCCCGATAATATCCCACCAATCGTCCTTAAAAAATGTGCTACTGCACTTGCTCAGCCTCTTTCACTAATTTTTAATTTGTCCCTTGAGAAAGGTATATTTTTGGATATTTGGAAGGTTTCAATTATAGTTCCTATTCATAAATCTGGATCAAGAAAAGACATTGGAAACTATAGACCAATATCTAAGTTACTACCAATTCCCAAATTGTTTGAAGCCTTGGTGAAAAAGCAGATATATCAAGGCATTAAAAATTCGATATCTGAAAGCCAGCATGGTTTTGTCTCTGGAAAATCAACCTCTACAAACCTGGTTTTCTATTCACTCACTTAATAAAAAATGAATTGGAGAATGGTAAACAAATTGACGTTATTTTCACAGATTTCGCTAAAGCATTTGATAGAGTTCAGCACTCTATTCTAATTAATAAGCTCAGTCTAATGGGTTTTCATTCTTCACTCTTGTCTTGGCTTAGTGAGTACCTTTTAGGTCGTAGCCAAAATGTATGCATCGGAAAGACGATCTCAAAAGCAATAATTAATCATTCAGGTGTGCCACAGGGTAGCCACTTTGGGCCGTTGTTATTTATTATTTTCATCAATGATCTTCCTAATTTTATACAGTACTCAGAATGCCTTATGTATGCTGATGATGTTAAGATTTTTAAATCTGTAAGCTCTCTCAGTGATCAATGGAGTTTACAAAGTGATTTAAATAGTCTGCACTCATGGTGTATGCTAAATAAACTGAATTTAAATTTGTCGAAATGCAACATAATGTCATTTTATATGATAAGAACTCCAATGTTCTTTGATTACTCAATCTTATGCAACGCCTTGATTAGAGTAGATTCTAAATCTGATCTAGGTGTACTCTGTGATAAAAAGATGTCATTTTCAGGTCATTATGACAACATAATCAGCAGGGCTAATGCTATGATGGGATTCGTTAGACGCAACACCCCAGTGTGCCAAACGGATCCGTTACGAATCCGTAACGAACTCACTTCTTCGTACATTTTGTCCGAAACGGATTGCGTTTCGCATCCGGAACGGATCCTTTTTCGTATGAAATTCCTCTCTCCGTTACGGACTTCAGTTACGAATCCGTTTCGGACTTCAGATACGAATCCGTTTCGGACTTCAGATACGAATCCGTTTCGGACTTCAGATACGAATCCGTTTCGGACTTTAGATACGAATCCGTTTCGGGCTTCAGATACGAATCCGTTTCAGACTGCAGATACGAATCCATTTCGGACTTCACATACGAATCCGTTTCAGACTCTTTTTTTAAATAATGCGAACTCACAACGGACTCGTTTTTTAAAAATAGTTCTTATTCAAAAAGGGACAATAATGTTTATGTATTTTCAACATTTTTTTATTTTTTGGCTAATTCAGTTCCCAATGTGCACAAAAACGGATGCGGATCCGTTACGAACCCGTTACGAGTCCGTCAGTACGCACTGCGCTTTCTTATGTTTCGACGGACCCGTTACGAACCCGTTACGAATCCGCCAAAAGAGTCTGAAACGCATTCGTATATGAAGTCCGAAACGGATTCGTATCTGAAGTCCGAAACGGATTCGTTCCTGAAGTCTGTTCTGAGTCCGAGGCGGATCCGAAAAAATGAAAAAAGCAATTCGTATTTTTGAGAGGAATCTTATGTTTTGACGAACCCGTTACGAATCCTTCAAAAAAATTTCCACAACGTTAACATAAAAAACAATCTTAAATTTGTTTTACAATTTCTTATTTTATTTTCAGTAGATTAGGGATACAAAATACAATTGTGTACTCATTTTTGTTGTTATTTTTATTTTTATTATACATTGATATAATTTTAAATTTCCTTCTTTAAAATGTAATTGTAGAATGTAAGAACTGAATTAGCCAAAAAATAAAAAAATGTTGAAAATACATAAACATTATTGTCCCTTTTTGAATAAGAACTATTTTTAAAAAACGAGTCCGTTGTGAGTTCGCATTATTTAAAAAAAGAGTCTGAAACGGATTCGTATGTGAAGTCCGAAATGGATTCGTATCTGCAGTCCGAAACGGATTCGTATCTGAAGCCCGAAACGGATTCGTATCTAAAGTCCGAAACGGATTCGTATCTGAAGTCCGAAACGGATTCGTATCTGAAGTCCGAAACGGATTCGTATCTGAAGTCCGAAACGGATTCGTAACTGAAGTCCGTAACGGAGAGAGGAATTTCATACGAAAAAGGATCCGTTCCGGATGCGAAACGCAATCCGTTTCGGACAAAATGTACGAAGAAGTGAGTTCGTTACGGATTCGTAACGCATCCGTTTGGCACACTGGGTTCTTACATTCTACAATTACATTTTAAAGAAGGAAATTTAAAATTATATCAATGTATAATAAAAATAAAAATTACAACAAAAATGAGTACACAATTGTATTTTGTATCCCTAATCTACTGAAAATAAAATAAGAAATTGTAAAACAAATTTAAGATTGTCTTTTATGTTAACGTTGTGGAAATTTTTTTGAAGGATTCGTAACGGGTTCGTCAAAACATAAGATTCCTCTCAAAAATACGAATTGCTTTTTTCATTTTTTCGGATCCGCCTCGGACTCAGAACAGACTTCAGGAACGAATCCGTTTCGGACTTCAGATACGAATCCGTTTCGGACTTCATATACGAATGCGTTTCAGACTCTTTTGGCGGATTCGTAACGGGTTCGTAACGGGTCCGTCGAAACATAAGAAAGCGCAGTGCGTACTGACGGACTCGTAACGGGTTCGTAACGGATCCGCATCCGTTTTTGTGCACATTGGGACTAGAGAGTTTGCTGACCCGTATACCTTAAAGACTCTTTTCATTTCCATTATAAGATCAATACTTGAGTATGGGTGTGTAATATGGGACCCATTTTATGAGTCGCATAGTACAAGATTGGAAAAAGTCCAAAAACGTTTTACTCGTTTTGTTGTGAAAAAACTAAATTGGAATTTTATGCCAGAGTATAGCTCCCGATGTGCACTTATTGGGATTAAATCGTTGAGTTCTAGAAGAAAATATTTTCTTATAACTTTTGTTCGAGATCTTTTAATGAATAATATTAACTGTGCGCCAATCCTCGCCCGTCTAAATATTTATGCTCCGGAAAGACACTTTAGGCAAAGAGATTTTTTTTACATTCCGCACCATAGAACTAACTATGGCCGGAGTGATCCGATTTTTAACATGTGCACTGTCTATAACAGTGTAAGTGCTCGTATAGATTTCACTCAAAATAGAGAGGCATTTAACCCTAACACTGGTACTATTTACATATGTAAATATTTCACTTTTTAAATGGCTACAAATTTGATGTTTTTGGTACGATTTGAATATAAAATACATTCAGTGGCTAATTTTGTTTATTTAAACAAATTTAAAAATTAGCCACTGAATGTAAATTATATTCAAATCGTGCCAAAAACATCAAATTTGTAGCCATTTCAAAACTGAAATATTTACATATGTAAATAGTACCAGTGTTAGGGTTAAGCAAACTGTATTGAGTATTGTATAAATCCTTAATTTTATATTCTTATAATAATTCCATTATAATTATTGTTTTAGTGTAATTTAAGATGCAATAAATAGACTGTTAAACATTTTTGTCGATAGTTTATAAATAAATAAATAAATAAATTATTGTTTAAACATATGAGCGAGAATTGTTTAAACGTTTTTAATTAATTAACGTTTAAAAATACAGCTAAAAGTGCATATTTTTCTTTAGATTAAAAGTATTTATGTACTCATTTTCAGTATGTGTTCAAATTTTTATTAATTTATGGGTTTCTAAAGTTTTGCTTACGTTTCGTTTAAATCGGTTTCTACTGCACCCCCCTGTGCGGCGTATAATATTAAATAAATATCAGAAAATTGTTCGATAAAACAAATGACAGTTTTGCAATTTTCATACAGCAAATCAACAAAAAGAGGTGAAAGAAGCTTCACTTAAAAAAATAAAATTTCTTGTTAAACAAAAAAAAAAATATTTTGCTTAAAGAATACCACATAATTTTGTTATGTCTATAAGTTTCTTAAAACTAAAAAATTCTTAAAAAAAACTTGCTCACAAAAATAAATCTTAAGTTTTCTAACACACTCTGCCAACATCTTATGTCATTCTAGCTGAGCAATTTAAGTTTTCGGTATCGAACGCAAAATCTCTCAAGTAAAAGCTGCGTTGAACTTTTTACCATTTAATTACTTCGACTTTGTGTCAAACCGTGCGTCAACTAACGCAAAAACCAAAGGCAACTGGCAACGAATGCAGTAAAAAATAAATTTTCGACAAAAATGTCACACAAGAAAAAATTTGCTGTCAGCAAAGCTACAAGCTTCAAGCGAGGTGAATGAGCTTGGGGAAAATGTTGCAACGCAACTCAACGCAACGCAATGCATCATCTTAACGCAAAACGTCGCTAGAATATGTGAAAAGTTGAAATGTTATGTAATTGATTAAGCAGTTGGAAAAGTCAGACTAGGTTGGGGTGGTTGCTGGGATATTTAGGGGGAGGTGGGAAATTTAGTTTTCAACAGATTCTTGAAGCAGTGCAACTTGAAGGAATGCAACTTTGTTAGTTTTTGTCAAAAAACTTTTGCCAACACAAACTGTCGATGACGTGATGAGGCGTGGCAGGCGAATTGAAATTGGTGGCAATACCAACAGAAATGGGCGAAAGAGGAAGGGAAATGCCAAGAAAAGTGAAAACCATTCAGGGAGGGGGTGCAAATTCAAGTATTTGAAAAAGTTTTTCATAGCTCTTTCTATTTAGACAATAAGAAAAACACCAAACTTAAGCAAACTTGAGGCAAGCAAACCACCAGCAGAAAGGGTTTTGCGATAATGACAGCATGTGTGGAGATGTGAAAATGTGTTAAGGAGCATCTCCGTGAGTAAACTCCATGTGCATATGTGTGTGTGTGTACTTGCTTATTTATCTTGTGGTTGCGTTTGTGAGTCAAAATAGTTTACAATCGCGTTGCTTTACTTCTACGCTCTGCAATTGATTGCGGCAAACAGCCCGGAGATGCTTGGCAGCCACTGCAAAAGATACACAAACGAACTACAGGCTCTAGAAAGAGCTACACCAATACACACCCACATGACAAGCAGTACAAAAAGTAACCGTAATTAGTTTGCGGGTTCAGAGTTAAAAACGCTTACAAACGTTCAGTTTGTTTAGCAAAGTGCGTTTATTTCAGCTGTTTGCTGTTCACTGTGGCAACATTTTTGGCGGGTAGTGTAAATACTGAAACGTTCAACTCTTAACGTCAGCCAGACGAAAATTAATTAAATTTCGGAATTATGAATTATTTGCAAAAGTTTCCATGTGCGGTTTGCTATGAATATTTTCAACAAAGTCCCGCAGGACTTTATGGAACTCTCTCTCTGTCTCTTGTATGACATTCAAACTCAACTTTCCTAATGGTATTCATTGAAAAATAAAAATTATGATAACAATTCATTACGTTTTAATTCTATGTAGCTCATAACAAATAACAAGCCATATGGCATAGAATTTAGTACCGTTAACATCATTGATACCAAAGCAAAACATATTTAAATCGATCACTTACATTTAATTTGCTCTTAAATAGCATTAAAAACCAAAGCAAAAACATCTTTTTGTCTCATTAAAATTGCGTTGATTATTCTGCATAAATTAACAACCACTGACAGCTTTTAAAGAGCTCAAAAAAAAAGAACACAAAAAAGGAAACTTTCACAACACTTAAAACAGCTACGTAGAAGCTTTTAGTCTCAACGAGTCAGAAAGTCGGCAGCTAGCAACAACAGTTAGTACAGTCTCGGCTGGAGACTTTGGACTCAAGGAACAGGAAAAAAAAAAATTTAAAAAGAAAAAAATTTCTGGAAAAAAACTGCAAATGTAGTAAATGAAAATTACTCCCTGTGGTGTTGCCAATGAAATTTTATTAAATCAGTGAAACTAACAATTGGCGCAAAGGCAAATGTTTTGAGATTTCTTAAATGTGCTAGTTTTAAAGACTTACGAATGTGAAAGTCCCTACCAATCAGGAGTGAAGATTGTAACGAGTAGAGACTAAAACTGTATGAACTATGAATTATTCGATTCAAATTTAGAATTCGATTTGAAATTCAGAATAGATCAATTAAAATTTAAAATGGATTAATTAAAGTTCAAAATAAGCCAGAATTAAAATCAAGGAGTTTAAATATAAATTCAAAACAGATATGGTTTCATTGAAATTTTTACACCATTTTTAAATGTTATTCAGAATAAATCTTTTGAAAGTTCAGAAATTATGAACTGAAATTCTGAATTAATCAATTGAAATTGAGAAAAGATCAACAACATTTGAAATTTAGAATAGATCAATCAAATTTCAGAAATTATATTTAAAACTCATTAAAAATCGATTGAAATTCATAAAATATTATATGAAATTTAAAATGAGATCTAATGGAACTCAGAATTTAGTTTAAAATTCATAAAAAGTCAGTTGAAATGCTGAAAAGATGAACTAATTTTCAGAAAACAGCAATTGGCATTTAAAATTTCACTAGTATCGCCTGCGGCCGAAATTAAATCAACCTTCTGAAATTTCAATCGTTTTTTTCTATTTCTGAGGCGATGGTTTGCCTTAAGAAAATGTGCTGTACTAAGAAAATCTTAAGTTTCAAATTATCGCAATAATTTTGATATAAAAAAAGTTGAAATTTTTTTAAAAATATCTTTAAAAACATTACCCATAAAAACGTTCGTACACCGTTATTTTTCACAACCAGGAATTTTCATATAAAAATACGTTGTATTGAGAAAAGCTTTAGTTTTCAAGATGTTGTCATAGCTTTGATGTCAAATAAAGGGAATTTTTCAGAATTTACTATTTATAAGAAATTTCACCATCACAATATACAGTCATGTGAAAATAAATAGGGACACCTGTATTTTTATATTTAAAGCTGCATGGATTACATACAAGGTGCAACAGATATAGCATTAATTCCCTCGAGTGGTGGTTGCTCCTGATAAGGCAAATATAAAACTTTATGGAATTTCCTCCCACATTGTAAAACTTTCAAGATACAGGGTGTTTTACGGTTTTGGTACGTGTTTACTATTATTGATCTAGAATCTAAACTACTCACCATAAAATAAAAAGTAATATTTTGTATTTTAGAAAAAATATCAACCTTTCCATTAATATATCAACCACTTTCGTGTCATGTGCTGCAGCTGAGTTAAAATTTTGAGATTACTCAACGAAATATCAACAAATTTTGTATCTTTTGTTTAAGCGTAGCTGTAATCGTCCAAATTTAAAATATCTTTTTTTCATGTAAAAATACACTTAATCAAGAGTATTTTTTTAAATTCTAACTTTGGACAGTAACAGCTCCGCTAAAACAAAAGATAGAAAATTTGTCGATATTTTAAATTCTAACTTTGGACAGTAACAGCTCCGCTAAAACAAAAGATAGAAAATTTGTCGATATTTTGTTGGATAATCTCAAAATTTTTTCTCCGCTACAGCACATGACACGAAAACGATTGATATACTGGTGAAAAATCTGATATTTATTCTAAAATACAAAATAATTTTTTTTATTTTTTGGTGAGTAGTTTAGATTCTAGATCAATAATACTAAACACGTACCAAAACTGTAAAACACCCTGTATCTTGAAAGTTTTACAATGCGGGAGGAAATTCCATAAAGTGTTATACTTGCCTTATCAAGAAGAATCACCAGCCGAGGGAATTAATGCTATATCTGTAGCACTTTGTATATAATTCATTCATCTTCAAATATAAAAATATAGGTGTCCCTATTTATTTTCACATGACTGTATATTCACACATGTTACATACAAAAATGCTTATTGTAGGGTACTCGTAAGAAATAGCGAAAAATGTTTTTTGTACATTGCATTAATGTCTAAAATTTCCTCTTACACCATGTTTCTCCATTTTTTATAGTTTAGGTTTCACTGAACTCGGTGAACTCCTTCTCCCGAAATATATAGAAAAAAATTTCTATATATACCGAAATGGCTTAAAACTCAGATTAGTGTATATAACTATGAAATGGTTTGCAATATTTGAAAATTTTTTTCACAGAAATTATTTCTTGAGCTGTAGAACTTTGTAAAAAATGTAAAACCAACATTTTGAATAATTATTTTTTTTTCAAAAAAATCATAAGGGATAGCTCATGAATTTCGACGATAGAAACTGTTTATTGCATTATGTGTCAAAATGAGGCAATATTTGAAAATAAATGATATATCATATGAAAGAGTGTGAAAAAGAGAATGTAATAAGAAAAAAACATTACAACAAAAAAAGTTTGTCTTATTTTTTGAGCAAAACCTTAATATATTCGAGGTTTTTAAAACAATATAAAACATTGAATTGATGGGATAACGGTTAATCTTTTTTATTTCTCCCAAGTCATTAAATTGATCTTTCAGACAAATAAAATTAATTGAAAATCGATTGAAAAATGGCCAATATATTTGCTTGCAAGGTCAAAACTTGAAATTTCGATAGTTTTTTTTTTCTCATTCTGAGGCGATGGCCTTGCTTCAAGGAAATACGTAATACTGAGAAGATATAAATTTTTCTAGATATTTTTAAATAATTTCAATGTCATTATAAGGGGATTTTTTTTAACATACTATCCGTGGAAAATATTACCAAGAAATTTTTCGTATACCGTTATATTCCACAACCAACGGCTTTTCATACAAAAATACGTTGTTCTGAGAACATCCATAGTTTTCGAGATATCGCTATAATTTTTATGTCAAAATAACGGAAATTTTTCAGACTTTACTATTTGTAAGAAATTTCAATATAAATTCACTTTTGTTGTATAAAAAAATACTTATTGTAGGGTATCCGTAAGAGATGGCGCAAAATGTCGGAATTTTTTTTTTGCAAATCTTATCAATGTCTAAAATTCCCTTTTACGTTATATTCTTCCATGTGTTACAGTTTAGCTTTATTTAATAAATGTTCTTTTTATGCTCATATTTCAAGTCGAAGGTCACCAATCTAAAATATAATCATGCCTGATATCATGCAGCCTGATATTTCATTTGATACCTCATTCATCATTCTACCCCTTTTTAGCCGTGAGATTCCTTACTAAAAATAATACAAACTTTAATCGTTAATATTTCGGGTCAGAGGTCATAAATTTAAAATCTAAAATGATTCTGCACATAAAGGGTGCTGTACCTTTCGAATGGTATAAGTTTCTTTGCCCTTATTCTAAAATAAATATCGAAAAAGTGTACGACAACATTTGATGTTTGCCTATTAACTAAAATTTTATTTGACATGTAGATAAGATCAATTAAGATTTGGAAAAGGTCAATTGACACAATTACCATGACCATTACCATTACTATTACCATTAGTATTACCATTACCATTAAAATTACCATTACCATTACCATTACCACTTCCATTACCATTACCATTACCACTTCCATTACCATTACCATTACCATTACCATTAAAATTAACATTACCATTACCATTTCTATTACCATTACCATTACCATTACCATTACCATTACCATTACCATTACCATTACCATTACCATTACCATTACCATTACCATTACCATTACCATTACCATTACCATTACCATTACCATTACCATTACCATTACCATTACCATTACCATTACCATTACCATTACCATTACCATTACCATTACCATTACCATTACCATTACCATTACCATTACCATTACCATTACCATTACCATTACCATTACCATTACCATTACCATTACCATTACCATTACCATTACCATTACCATTACCATTACCATTACCATTACCATTACCATTAACATTAGCATTAGCATTATCATTATCATTATCATTAGCATTACCATTACCATTACCATTACCATTACCATTACCATTACCATTACCATTACCATAACCATAACCATAACCATAACCATTACCATTACCATTACCATTACCATAACCATTACCATTACCATTACCATTACCATTAGCATTAGCATTATCATTATCATTACCATTACCATTACCATTACCATTACCATTACCATTACCGTTACCGTTACCATTACCATTACCATTACCATTACTATTACCATTACCATTTCCATTACCATACCATTACTATTACCATTAACATTACCATTACCACTACCATTACCATTACCATTACCATTAATATTACTATTACTATTACCATTACCATTACCATTACCATTACCATTACCATTTCCATTTCCATTACCATTACCATTACCATTTCCATTACCATTACCGTTACCATTACTATTACCATTACCATTACCATTACCATTACCATTACCATTACCATTACCATTACTATTACCATTACTATTACCATTTCCATTACCATTACCATTTCCATTTCCATTACCATTACCATTACCATTACCATTACCATTACCATTACCATTACCATTACCATTACCGTTACCATTACTATTGCCATTACCATTACCATTACCATTACCATTACCATTACCAATACCATTACCATTACCATTACCATTACCATTTCCATTTCCATTTCCATTACCATTACCATTACCATTTCCATTACCATTACCGTTTCCATTACTATGACCATTACCATTACCATTACCATTACCATTACCATTACCATTACCAGTACCAGTACCTTTACCATTGCCATAACCATTACCATTACCATTTCCATTACCATTATCATTACCATTACCATTACCATTACCATTACCATTACCATTACCATTACCATTACCATTACCATTACTATTACTATTACCATTACCATTACCATTACCATTACCATTACCATTACCATTACCATTACCATTACCATTACCATTACCATTACCATTAGCATTAGCATTACCATTACCATTACCATTACCATTACCATACTTGCACATCTACAGTTTAGAAACTTTCAACCTCTCCCCAAAATGTTTAAAAAAATATTAAATATAAACTTCTTTCGCTGTGTGGAACGATTGAAAGAAAAAGACGAAATTTGAAGAAAAACGATAAAATTTTTTCAATTAAATAAACGTTTGGTTTTGCTTTACAAATTATCAGTAGATGTTTAAAATTAAGTTTTTTGCCATAAAATGCTGTAAATATATTATTCATGAATGTTTATCTGAAAAAACAATACAGAGGTTGTATTAATTAAAATTTTATTTTATCTTGTTGTTGAGCTTGGCTTGATTGTAAGTTGAACTAAAGAAGCTATTAGAAATTATTTCCGCTTTCAGGTTAAGTGGAAAATTAGGTCCAATTTCAAAGATACTTCATAGATTAAGGAATTATTTGTTTTAAATGTGAACAGTACTGAGCACGGTTGCCACCTCAAATTCCCATACAATTCCCTTACCAAATGCTAAAAAACAATTCCCACGGCTATTAAAAAAATACCACAAAAAATACCACAAGTATTTAAATTTACCACAAAAATACCACGCATTGAAAAATACCATACGAATTAAAAAATACCACAAAAAATACCACAAGTATTTAAAATTGCCACAAAAATACCACGCATTAAAAAATACCACAGAAAATACCATACGAATTAAAAAATACCACAAGTATTTAAAATTACCACAAAAATACCAAGCATTAAAAAATACCACAGAAAATACCATACGAATTAAAAAATACCACAAATTTATTAAAAATGTAAATATTGCATGCTGTTTTTACATTGAAACGCAAACAAATATTACACGTTAAATAAATAAAACATGTACAATTTTGCTCAAAAATAGCCGTAACAAACAAATTAAAATTGAAGCGTTTTTAAGAAAGTCCGTACATGTTTTTATTTTCAAAATATGCCAAATTTAATTCAAAATAGAGTTCTTAAAACAAAACTATTCTTCTGACTGATTGAATTCAAGCGTTGAACAGAAAAGAACCGTTATTTCATTCAAAATTGTGCGACTCAAGTAGCATTTCTCAATTAACCGTGCTAGGCAGCAAAGATATAAATAAATAATAATAAAATAATACATAAGAAAAAATGTTCTACATTCCACTTCCGAGTGGAAGTTAAAATAAATCATAATGGAATTCGATATTTGGTGTTCTATATAACATATATAACTTTTTTCGTATTTCGATTATATTAATAAGTTAAATAAAATACAAAAAGAAAAAAGTGATATGTGAACACCAAATATCAAATTCAACTATGAGACTACTATGCAGAACATGCCTGATAATTGTTTTTGTGTCTGATTTTAATTTTTATGAATTAGTTTTACGCACTGCTATTATTTTGACTGCAGTTGTATTTACATTTAGCTGTCGATTTCTTAATTTTGTTCATTATGTTTAAAGTCGTACATATTATTTTTAAACAAATTATAATGATTTTTGTTAAATACAACGTTGTAAAATTTTTTGTTTGTGATAAGCGTTTTGCATGAAAAATAGCGGCGACCAAATCCGTCGAAGCTATGCTTCTAAGTGTAGTTTTATTTAAATTTAATACGTTCAATGTGTTGCTACGTGTGCTTTTTTTTAATTTGGATGCGTTTGCAACTCATTCAATACATAACCAGGTGTAAAAAACCGTGCGGAGATATTTGTGCAAAAATAACATTTTAAAACTGTAAGGAAACGAAGTTTTGCACAAATATTTATTAAAAATCCTTAAAACTTAAAAATTCAACAAAAAAATCCCAAGTGAATTAAAAAATACCATGAGAAATTTTAATTCCAACGGCAATTAAAAATTCCCAAAAAAATCCCAAGTGAATTATAAAATACCATGCTGAATTAAAAAATACCATGGGAATTTTTAATTCCCACGGCAATTAAAAATTCCCAAATATGATATTTTTCTACTGGTAATGATAATGGTGGCAACCGTGTCATTTCAGACACATAGTCTGGGGGGCACCTTAATGCGCATTAAAATATTTAACTGGGAATATAATTTTTATTTTTATTTGTCAAAAAAATACAAACAATTTTTAAGACATTATTTTAGTTTTTCCTCAAAAGCTTTTATATAAAGCAATGCTACGTTCTTTTGCTGCAAAAATCAGTTCACTTATCCGTGCTTCCAACCAAGCACCCAGTAAATATCCGCATCTCATAACAGTGAGTTACTCACAAGGTCCAACACTTACTACCAAGGAGATAATCGAACACTATGAATGTTTCTTTGATCGGCATGACATCGATGGCTGGGAAATTCGGCAGGGAATGAATGATCTCATAGGCATGGATTTGGTGCCTGATCCCAAGATAATTGAAGCTGGTTTGCACGCGTGCCGCCGCGTCAATGACATAGCATTGGCCATACGATGGTTGGAGGCTTGCAAAGACAGCTGTGGCGATGAAGTGGACACTATTTTCCCTTATATTATGCAGGAGATTCTACCAGTATTAAAGGAATTGGGTGTGCCAACGCTCTATGAATTAAATTATCACATACCAGAATTGGCACTGAAAACAGTTTATGAATGATACAATGAATATATTCGATGTTAAGTGAGCGAAGTTATTTATAATTTATTTGTTTATTGTTCTAACAAGTACGTAGCTAAATATATATTTTGCAAAAAAAAATAGATAAAATAATTAAGCCCTCTATTTAATTATAACTAAAATAATCATATGGCGTACCACAAACACAAACTCGAGTGTCGATGCAACAGCAGCTGCAACAATAATTATGATGCTCAAATTATTTACAAAATTAAGCGCTTAAATTATGCGCTTTAGCTTGTTTGTCCACATTTATTGGCATTTTTGTTTTTTATTGTGGTTTCAAATGCGTTTTGCGTTCATTTTTTTGTTTTACTGCTTTGTGGTGTCAAAATATAAACGCCCCTTACACTCTGAGCTAAATGTGGCAATAGCAAGTTACAGCGTAATGGAGCAATTTTCAGTGTCGCTTTGTCGTTGTAAACGTTTAAATTAAATTGCTAATCGCCGTCGCCACTCGTTTGCAATAGCAACTACTTTGAAAATAATTGCAGCCATTAAATGCGGCGACGGCTGTGGCGTTGCCATGGCTAACATTTTACCGCCATGTTTTTGTCATGAGTTGGGGGCGCGACAGACAAACACTAACCGATGCTGCAGCAATTAAAGTAGTAAAAGGATTCGATTGGTAACATATTTGAAATCGCATAAAATTTAATGCTAGTTTGAAAGTACGCAAGTTTGAAAGTTCTTCTTTTACGATGCTGGACAATTCATACTAATGATGTCGCTGAGAACTATATCAGTCGATATGGTTGTTTGAGTTTTTGCAATATGTTTGTTTCTTTACTGTAACGAGGATGGTCGACAAATGCCAGTTTTTACCAAATATGTATTTAAATTTAGTTTTAGGTATTTTAAATTTAAGTGATCAAGTCTTCATGATTTTTATAATGAAGAAATAAACAATGAAAAAATTCTACAGTGTCCCGCTGAACCAGTGATTATTAATTTAGTTTTAGTTTCAATTAACTGCTTTTTTCATATTGACTAATATTTGGAATTTTTCTAGAATATTTTCACATATTACACTGTGCAACAGTGGTTTTAACACTTGATGAAGACCATATATACGTGAAACTAAAGACCTTATGTAGTAAGACTGTGTTCTCAGTTTATCGCCATCACGTCAGGATTTTTTTTTAAAGGACTTTAAAGTTTCAAAGGATACACCACTTTCATAAAATTAAATCAAATACTTCCACGAACCATATGATAACGATATGGGTATCAAATGAAAGGTAAGAATCTCAGCAATGCACACAAATAACAGATTTTAATGGATCTGGACCAAAAATTTCAAAATTGTCCTTTTGAAAATTTTAAAGCTTAATATCCTTAATATCCTTTAAATAATTTTCCCTGAAAAAGATGTATGTTGAAGAAGAACATATTCTGTAAATTATACAGGGTTGTCAATATTCGAAGCGCCCATCTGGCAACACTGTAACTTTCCGCAGTGATGCGAAATCGACTAATGCCATACCGCGTTTGAAGCATAATTCCAAGCAAATGTTTACAATGGAACTGTACACGCCACGCGAACGCTCTAAAATTGTTGAAATTTACATTCAACAAAACAAGTCAATAGTGAAAACTCAACGTGCTTTCAAAAAAGCTCATTTTCAGTTGAACGGAACGGTAAACAAACAAAATTGCCGTATTTATGCCACTAAAAATCCACAAGAGATTCAAGAGGTACCTCTTCACGGTTTATTCGTTCCTTTAAAGAAATCGCGTAAAGTCTCAAAAAATTTCGTGGAAAATTATGAAAAATATTTTTTAATAAACTATATACAAAATGTATGGTATGTACCGGAAGTTGCATGCGACTATTGTTAGCGTTGCATATAGGATCCAACTGCGTTGAGCCGAAACAGCATCCCATGAAATACGTTTACCCAACGATTTGGTTGCTTCGTAGCGAGCATTCTGTGGAGTCGTGCTATTTTTGCAAAACGAAAACAGCTGGTTTTACCTATAAAATTCGTCATCAAATTCAATACTATTCTTGCGAATCTATTAAACCAGCAATAAAACGTTCAGTATTAAAGCCCACCGCTCTATCTGAAGAGATCCAACCAGTTGCCGATGCCTTTGAAGTCGATTCGCACTGCAACTTTACAAATAATGAAAATATTTCGGAATTTGTACCCACTCAAAGTGAGCTTGGCACTTCAGAACGTCATCTTATAACACAGGCAGACTTTAATGATTTAATTCGAGACACAAATCTTTCAAAGAGAAGTTCCGAAATATGGGCGTCTCGCCTGCAGCAGTGGAGATTAGTTTCGGAAGATTTTCGCGTAACATCGGCTCGAAAGCGCTCAAACATGCAATCTTCTGATAACTGCTTTGCATTGGATGCCACAACTGGAATTACATATGCTGTAAATATTGAACATCTCTTTGAAACCATCGGTCACCCATACGTTCCAGATGAATGGCGTCTATTTATAGATGGTTCAGTAAAAAGCCTCAAAGGTGTTCTGCTTCATAATGGTAACTTGTTTCCATCAGTACCTTTCATTTATGGAACGGATATAATAGAAAACTATGAAAATATGAAAGTTATTTTAAAATTGATAAACTACGATCTACATAGCTGGGTAATTTGTTGCGATCTGAAAATAGTCGCAATTATCACTGGTTTAAAAAAAGGATTTTCCAAGCACCAGTGCTTTTTATGTCTTTGGGAAGGTCGAAGCCGTGATTTGCATTACACTGACCACAAATGGCCTGCTCGTGAAATATATAAACTTGGTCACGACAGCATTGATCACATGCCACTTGTACCGTCATCAAAAATCATTATTCCACCCCTCCATATAAAGTTGGGACTAATTCGTAACTTATTTCGCGCTCTGGACTCTGAAAGTACAGCTATGAAGTATCTTAGGACTATTTTCCCAAAATTAAGCAATGCGAAAATTTATGCTGGTATATTATAAAGTTAAAATGTAAAACATAAAATTAAGCTAATATACTTTCAGGTGTATTCAATGGACCACAATTAAATAAATTGTTGAAGGACAATGAGTTTCCAGAATTACTATCTTCTGTTGAAAAAAATGCATGGTCTAGCTTGGAAGAAATAACAACAAATTTCTTAGGTAACAATAAATCGGATAATTATGCAGATATAGTCAGGAATTTAGTACAAAACTTTGGTGAAATGGGAGTGAATATGTCGCTTAAGATTCATTTTCTAGACAACCATCTTGACTTTTTTCCCGACAATTTGGGAAATTTCAGTGATGAGCATGGTGAGCGCTTTCATCAAGAAATCGCGACGATTGAAAATCGATTTAGAGGAAAAAGTGCATGCCACATGATGGCAGAATATTGTTATACAATATGTCGTGACTCAGATGATCAGCATAAGCGGCAAAGTCAACGTTTACATTTTAATTAATTTTTATTTAGTTTTTTTATATACATATAATTTTTTGGAACAGGATTAATAATTTTTTCTTTTCTACTAAACTAGTAAAGCTAGAATAATAAAATTTACATACAGGGTTGCCAATATTCGAAGCGCCCATTTTATTTTTAAATTAATCAAAGAAACCACAATTTTTTGTCTGTTCGTCATGAATATCATTTAATTGAGTTGAAGTAGATTTGCTTACATTATTTCTTGAATATGATATCTCGTAAATGGTCGCCATTGGCCTCTACGACATATTGTGCCCATTTTGCAGCATTTTCCATGGTTTTCTTCAACATTTCGATGGGAATGGCGGTTATTTCTTGACGGATGTTGGTTTTCAGCTCTTCTAGGGTCTTTGGCTTGTTGACGTAAACCTTTGATTTCAAATAACCCCACAAAAAGAAGTCTGGAGGCGTTAAATCTGGTGATCTTGGCGGCCAATCGAAATCACCATTTTTTGACATCAAACGACCAGGGAACAATTGCTTCAAAAAATCGATTGTAGTGCGGCTTGTGTGTGGTGGCGCGCCGTCTTGTTGAAACCAGTAGTGCCTGATACGCTTTCGACGAACGATTGGCATGAAAAAATTGTTTATCATATCGCGATAACGCTCCTGATTGACAGTAACTTTGTGGCCATTATCATCTTCGAAAAAGAACGGCCCAATGAGCATTTTAGCACAAACGCCGCACCAATCAGTGACTTTTGCATCGCGAAAAGGTACCTCTTGAATCTCTTGTGGATTTTCAGTGGCATAAATACGGCAATTTTGTTTGTTTACCGTTCCGTTCAACTGAAAATGAGCTTCATCGCTCATTTTTTGAAAGCACGTTGAGTTTTCACTATTGACTTGTTTTGTTGAATGTTAATTTCAACAATTTTAGAGCGTTCGCGTGGCGTGTACTGTTCCATTGTAAAAATTTGCTTGGAATGACGCTTCAAACGCGGTATGTCATTAGTCGATTTGGCATCACTGCGGAAAGTTACAGTGTTGCCAGATGGGCGCTTCGAATATGGACAATCCTGTATTTCTGCGCAAAATTTTGGCAAATGAATGTTATGTCATATGAATAAATCGATGCGTCGTTGGACACATGAGAGAAGCGAAGCTTTTTTACAGCTTCATAGATTTGTTAATTTATTAGTTTTTTATAATAAAATAATTTTTAAATTCAAAAATTTTAAATAACACCAAACTAATTAAAAAAACAAGTTATAATCACATCAGTAGATTTTATTACATATCATTATTATTTTATTTCATTACATATTACATCCATTTTGAATTATTTTTGTAAATGTTTTCAATTTTTATTATCGAATTTTATTAATGAAATTTAGGGGTGAACTGAAATAGCAAACGTATGCTATGGATGTTATGTCTGCAATATATCTAGAAAATGCTGCATCAGTAGTTGTTCCTAATCTTGTTGTACAAATATTTGGATCGCTTATTATTTGTAAATAAAATTTATCAAAAAGGAATTGTTTAAGTTCCTTTGATCGCTTATTATTTGTAAATTAAATTTATCAAAAAGGAATTGCTTAAGTGCCTTTGAGTATTCATGTCTAAAGCCGCAATTAAAATCTCCACCAAAAACAAATGGCATTTTGTGATAATTTTCACCAAATTCAATGGAACCTGCTCGTATATAACATAGAAGAGATCTGTGGATAAATTTTATTACGTTATCGATTTTATTTTTTCGGCCGTTTTCTAAGGTGAAATGTAAATCGAAATCATCAAAATATGTTGTCGATTAGGACCTATCATTTCTGCAGAACATACTTCTCCAATTTTTTAAATATCAGCGGAAAAATTTTTAGCTGAAGTCTGTTTAAATTTATTCACATATTCCCAGTGACTGTATTGTACTTATCTTTCTCAATTCTTTAACAGATTCTTGTCATCTATGCAACATAGCTTTAGTTAATACTTAATATTAAATAAACTCTCATAGTCAACGGAGGTTTTTGGATCAGTTGGTAGTGTATAGGACTGTCAATCGAAAGGGTACGAGTTCGATATTCATTGCTAACAAAGAAATATTTTTATTAATTTTATATTCTCTTGTTACTTACAATCGACACAAAAAGCAACAACAATTCTAAGAAAAAGGTGTACGTCATTTTTCAGATTTCACTCAAGAAATTTACAGAAGAGGCGTAAAAAGCTTCGTTTCAAAAATAGCCAGAAATGCAATTTTTACTTGTTTCTATTTTTACAACAAGAAATACTTCAGACCAATTTTTTGAGTATAAAGTGAATATTTTTGACCTTTTTTGTAAAAGAGATAAAACGTATCTACACTAACTGAACGGTACTGTTCAAACTATTCTTGTAAAGTCCTTTCAAGAAAAGTCCGTTTTTTTAAAATTAATTCACAGATCACTTTTATGTTACACACGAGCAGGTTCCATTGAACTATCACAAGATGCCAATTGTTTAAGGTGTAGATTTTAATTGCTAATTTAGACACGTTTGCTATCTTAGTTATCAAAAAGCAATAATTTCATAAATAAATTTCCATAATAATTATTGAAAACATTTACAAAAATAATTAAAATTTAACGAAATATGTAATAAAATAAAATTATTATGAAATGTTACAAAATTTACTGGTGTGAATACTAACCTGTACTTTTTTCAATTAGCTTAATTAAATATTTGAAATGGTTTCGGTGTCGTCATATATACAATTCAGAATTCACTAAAAAGTCCAAGACTATTGACTATTAAGTAAAAGCAAATAAATAATAAGGTGTCAGTTTCTTTATAAAGGCATAAAATTACCTTCAAGAATATCTATGAAATCAGCTTTCAGACCGGGCAGCTTATCAGTACACTTTGCCAAGTAACTTGAGAGCACCATTTAAGAATTGGTGAGGTTTATTTTTAAATATTGCGTTCTACGCGCCAAAATTATATAGCACTTTGCTGAAATGACGGTGCTCACAACGGTCTATATATGCAGCTTATACGCAGTTCTATGAATTAAAATAAGTATACTTATTAGGGCGGGTCAAATTCTGGCTCAGCGAAATTCGTAAAAAAAATGTAATTTCAAGACTTTTTCTCCACTATAGCATATACAAATTCTGAAAAAGCTTTCAAAAAAAGCTGTGCGGACTTTCGTAAATAGATTCATACACATACATATTCATACATTCATACATTCATATATTATAATTGAGAACAAAATCTATTTACGAAAGTCCGCACAGCTTTTTTTCAGAATTTGTATATGCTGTAGTGGAGAAAAAGTCTTGAAATTACATGTATTTTACGAATTTCGCTGAGCCAGACCTCCAAAAAATTCGTCCATACAAATTGACCCGCCCTAATACTTATACTTAAATGGTTTTTCATCTACAACAAAATAAACTCACTTACTCTAATTGTTTCGTTATATATTTCTGACTTCAAAAATAATGTTTCAAATCTTCCGAAAAGTTAATCTTGATTCTTCTGGTGTTTAACTGATTCATGAACCTTACTCATTTAAACAACCATTTAATTTCGAATTTTTTAAAACCATTGAAATTGCAAAGAAACTCAAGAACTTCTTAAGACAGTGCCACGCATATTAGTTTCTTTCAGCTTTAATACGCCATTAAATCAATAGTTCCAGAACTTCTTTCGACATCAATGAAAACTTTTTCACTCTCTTCGAAAATTCCATTCGGCAGCATCAGCAAAAGCTCGTCATAAAAACTTTGCAAATCTAGCTATTGGACGAACATCGGAGCGCCGTCATCGTCTGCACCGAGGTCACCATATTTGATTTGATATTTCCTAATGGCAAATCATTAATTAACTTAGTTTTCCAATATTAAAGTAAAACTTTAGCTTCTAAGTAGATGTGGCCCATTCACTTAATTTGGTTCACTACCTATTGGCTTGAGGGTGAATTAAGACGCCGCGGCCAGAACATTAGTGCAGAGTATCAAATGTCAAAAACCATTCGTTGCAATAATAGCGTCTATGTGTGCGTAGCTGCAGGAAATGAACAGTAGTTAAGAGGGCGAACACCCCTCCTTCGTTTGCATTCTCATTAAGTACGCAATATCGAGTGGAAATCAACTGCATAAGATTGCCACCCACACTCAGCTGACTGACACCTGCTAAGTCTGACAAGGACACCATAAAAACACCCATCGCCCACAAAATGGCAACATTTAAGCATCGCTCAATGCAAAGTTTCTTTAAGCAAAAGCAACTGAATAGAAATGTGCTGGGGAAAAGAGCAGAAACTTATTTGAAAACCATTTTTGCCATCATTTTTATAAAGTGTGAAGTGTGTGGAGTGTCGGCTGCAGCCAGTGTCTATGTGACTAGCAACAGTGGCCAGCAAATCTTAGTTGTGGTCCCTGGAGGCTTGCCACTGGTTGAATTGTTTGGGAAGTTTCGATTTCACTCATTGTGAGTTTGTCTTTTTCTCGACGATACTTTGGTTTGTTTGTTGTTTTAAGATGTATTGTATTTGCAATGGTTTTGGAATGGGTGAATTTCAGTTTTGTGTCTCGATGGTGTTTGTGACTTCCCCTTTTTTTCTATTGCCATCTTTGAAGATCCGGCATAAAAAGTCAATCACAATTCCCATTGCAATCACAACAGGATTTAATATTTAAAGAGGTCAACATGGAATAGCAATCGTTAAAGTGGCAACGCTAGCTAGCTAGTCTGCCAGCTTGGAGGGCTGCCAATGCACGTCACAGCGGCACAGTGGAGCACATTGTGCAGTATTCTAGTCGGTTAAATCCAAAAATTTATTTTAAAACATCACTAGTTTAATTTTTTTAGTTTAAGACATTCTTAGGGCCAACTTTTCAGTGCGAGTCTAAACTCTAGTCAAATTAAACTGAGGTTAACTCACCCAAATTGGACGTTTAAACTCGGTTAAGGCAAAAAAGAAACACATTATATGACAATTTAAGTCAATTTAACTTGAACGATTGCTAAAATATGTAGTGAATCTGAGTTTAATAGTCCAATTTTAGTGAGTTAACTTCACTTTAATTTGACTAGAGTTTAAACTCGCACTGAAAAATTGCCCCTTAGTGTTTTTTTAAAACCATCATTAAATTATGTTTATTGAAAACTTCCAGCAGATAAAATCATAGAATAAGAAATAGAATAAATATGATTGATCAAGGAGAAAACTATTGCAAATCAACAAAAAGTTTTTGATTTATTTTAATATTTTCCTACATATTCAAATGCAAGTCCTGGAATTTTTCAATAGATGGCACCACTAGAAAATTAATATGATTATTATCAAGGTATATTCAACATGGTAGACTCGTTACAGAGAGGTGGGATCATCAAGCTGTCAAACATAAAAAGAGCGTAAAATACAATAATAAAAGCTGATAGAAAACTGTCAAATGTGTTCTTAAATCTTTATAGTTTTCATTTTTGTGCGTGCGGAAAGTTTTTTTAGTATTTTTGGTGAAGCTATCATTACGACGGAGAGTCTGTTGACTGCCACAGAAAGTGCTCTGCAACAACAGAATAATTCATGCCAAAGACCACGCCTCTATGCAATTGAGCATCGCCGATGTTGATGGAGAAACCGGTCGCATAACCACTGGTTCCAAGATGGACAGCAGAACTTCGAAAGTTGTTAAGAATAAAGTTGCTAAAATCAATTTAAATCACAAAAATTCACAACATAATTCTATTTATTGACAACTTATGTTATTTGCTATGCTTTTGTTCATAAACAACTGGGCTCTCATCACATAACTTTTAAAACGACTATCGTTTGAACGATGCTATCCGACGATATCGTTCTTAGTTTGCTTCATATAAGTCCATCGCTATCGTCTTGTCTATCGTTGTGTTTTCTACAGTTTGAAAGGCTCTGCAAAACATATATTCAGTGCCAAAAGTGATATTTACTTTTGTGTAGAATTTGTTTTTGGATTTGTTTGCTTCAAAAGTGAAATTTTAAGGTAAAATGTAAGAATATTTAATAAGTTATTTTGATGATAATGTTTTGAAAATATATTATTCGGCAACGACACCTAAGTAAATGGAAATATTGCTACACTTTATTGATGAACATCCGCAGCTGGGCCACAATTACATCGCAAACATAGTGCAGGAACGATATTCCATCTATTTGTTAAGGACCACTTTAACAAACACTTTAACAAACAAGCGCCCAAAGCATTTTAAAATTATTTTTATTATTTCCAACCAGAAAAATAGCCAAACGATACCAGATTAGCTATCGCGCCAAGCATTCGTTTCGAAGATACCATTTGACAGTTGTTTGCCATACATGAAGCAAGCAAAACGATATCGTTTAGACGATGCATAAAATTAAAGGTTACGTGATGTTAAAGCATCGTTGAAACGATATCGTCAAACGATTCTCGTCATACGTGATGAGAGCCCTGATTTTGACAGCTAAAGTACCCACAAGAGAGAATGTTATCTACTAACACTACCTTCTTATATATATCATGATTATTATTAACATTATGAGAAGCTCATCTGTCACTTGTTTATGTATAAAGTTTTATGACATTTCATTTGACATAAGCTAAAGTCGTTTGAGTGACGCTACTTTCGCCTTCGTAAAAAAATAGAAAAACAGGATTTTCGTATATTGATCAAACATAGTTGATGGGAAAAACTTCTGATCAATCGTTACAATTTATGGAGAAATGTTATCCTACAATCTGCTCCTTCGAGAACAATAGTTTTTCGGTGGTTAGGTGAATTTAAAATTGGATCTTACAAGCATCAAAGATGCATCTCGTTCTGAAAGACCAAAAGATGCATAGTAAAGCAAAAATCGTAATGCAAGTTTTGAATGATCGTCAAGTCAAATTGCTAGAGTTAGCTGAGGTCATGGCCATCTCAAAAGAACGGATAAGATACATTTTGCATGATCTTTTGGAGATGAAAAAGCTAAATATCTTATAAAAGACATATATAAAAGACTTGACATTTCATAATTTTATGATTTTTTTTCTTTTCACAGTACAACTCATTTTTATCTATTTTTTTGAAGAGCAATTTTAAAATAACGTATTTTCATCTAACCCATTTTCTACCGCGCTGAAAAATTGATGAATTTTTTTTTGATATAAAGTAAACTTCTAGAGTAATTAGGGTCTTTGATTATAGTGACGTCCCTGATTTCAAATCCGTCATCAAAAAATTTCAAGCCCCATCCGTTTTTTCGTTGTGTCAAAAATCAAATGTTCGATTTATCGAACGTTGGCGCTTATCCCATATCCATTTTCATGTCCCATTTTCACACAATAGAAATGGGTGAGACGCTGTCGTTTGCCGGTAAAATTTGACATAACGTATTTGTATGGGAATTTATGGTATGGGATAAGCGAAAACGTTCGATTGATCGAACACTTACTTTGACTCATACCTTTGTCATCCAGGTGTTTCTAGGTCTAGATTTTTTTATAGTAAAAGATAGTTTTGTTCTTTTGCTAAAAGACCTCATCATTACTTTCTTTTTTGTAACTTTAAATATATATTTAATATTATTTGCAAGAAAAGTCTATTGGCAAGGTATTTTTCAGCCACACCCCCTTGAAATTACGTGTGGAGATGGTGAATATTATTTTAAAATAGCTAATGAAACAAAGTAATATATAATATCAACGATCTTCCTGATATCATTTACCTGCATAGTTAAAAAAAATTACTGAATATGGACCAAATTATACGTTTGATTAATCGAACACCTGTTGGAGATGGGCTAAACATAAATTGATTTTTTTGTTACATTTCTGTTATATATCATTTGAGTATAATCATATATAATGTTGTATCGTCGCTCGCGTGACAAACTGTCGTAACCCACACTTTTCTTAAAATTGAGATAATACCACTATAACACTTCTTATACAAGTCCTCACTTTCCTCATAGTGTTATGGTCATACTTGTCATAGTTAAGCAGAAAACGCAAATGTCTAAAGGTCGTAACCAACAAAGTATTTAAAAATTTTTTTTTACAAACAGCAGTAACCCACAAATTTTAGAAATATATGCTTTTGGGAGGCAAAAAGCTTGTGATTTTGGTAGATTGTAACCTCAGTTATGTTTACAGATTAAAAAGCAATATTGGTAACTACTTCAATGATTTCAATGATTTAGTCAAATTGGCATTTTCAATAATTTTTATGTTTTTTGCAAGTTTTTTCTGCATATTGGTTGGAATTTTCTTAGGGATTTGTATAAAAGGTTAGCGGCTGTTAGTATTTTTATTTATATATAAAGGTAAAAACAGATTTGCATTTAATTTTTTATGATTTGGATTAGTTTGATTTTTGAAAATGGAGACATGATGGAAAATGACAACCAGCTATTATCAGACAGCTCATCAGACCACGAACCCCTCATAAATGTTGCAGGGAGGAAGAAATCCCGTGCATCACGTACTGCTCAATTTTGCGAAGTGTTTGGATGTAGGTGGAAGTATAAACTGGACTGAGATGGTCGAATTTTCTGTCAAAAAGACTGATCCATACAAACTTTTTTTCAAGACCAACCATACTCAATGCGCTTACCGTTCCATTTCGTTGAAGAGAGGCGTTTCAATATTCATACAAAGACAAATTTAAAATCTTAATACAACTCCGATAAAACTAGATGTTGATAAATACAACGACTTGACATCTCTCAGCTGGCCGCAGCCCAGTTATAAGACAATCCGAACACATTAATTTTTATAAATCACTGCTGCATTAAATTACCTTTTTTCAATATCAATTAATTTTAGATATTAAATTGCTTTGAAATAAATTAGCCAAGTATTTTGTTATAAAATTTTACTATGAAATAGCATTTTTTACAATTTTACCGTTGCGGCAAATTTTTGGATATTCACGATCTTGTTGCAAATTCACGATTAGATTTGCATATGCAACAGCCTTTTGTTTAGTATATGCATAAATGTTGCAAATACATATCAATGCTTTTTGTTTTTGTAAAAGCTGATAATATTCCATTTGCAACGATGCAACAAGATCGTGAACTGCCCTATTTCGTTTTTCCTTTTGTCACTTTAATTACTTTATACATAGCCCATGATTCAATTATTACAGGTTGTCCATTCGTTTGACAACACCCGTAAATTTGTAAAAAAAAATATATTCTCTCTCAAATATAAATGACAACCAGGGTTTTGTGGTCTTCTATGAAAAAAGTTATGTTTCAGTGTTTTGTTGTGTATTTTTTTTTAAAAAGTAGTTATTCTATATTTTGCTGTTAGCAGGAAAAACATAGTTTGCATTGCGTTTATAATAATTATTGCTCTGATAATTATTATTAAAAATTGTTTTTAAATTTTGTTGCGAGTCGTTTTTTTTTCAATTGAAATATAAATCGCTACTATTAAGTTGTAATTGTTAAAATAACGTGCGGTATTTGCAAAACAGTGTATTTTGGTGATAAAATTCGAAAATATAATGTGCCAGTGGAAAATATAAAGCCGTCAGCGGTGTGAATAGATTTGCACAACAAAATATTGAAATTAGTTTTTTTAAAACTTACTTAAATTTAATATCAAAACAAACAAGCAGTGCAGGCCGTAGTAGAAAAAGCAGCAGTGAAATGTATCCTTAGGTATTTAGTACTGCAAAAAAGTATGATATTCCTGCAACTGATTACTTTGATGGCATTAAAAAATTACTCTTTTGCTCTCCTCTTCAATTTTACGGGTGTATATCTTCATTCTTGTGAGTAAACGTCAAATGAATGGACAACCTATAGTAATTGAATCATGACATAGCCATTTATTTGAATTTATTAAAAAATCTACTTTATCTTACATTACATTATGAACCTACTTTAATTTAATTGTTTTCAATGTGAATTTTTGGCACTTGTTTTTGTTGCTTAAGTAAAACTTAATATATATATTAAAAACAATATTAAATAAAAACATATTGTTGCTTTAATTAATTTTTCATATAAAAAATGTGGTTTACGACGCCTAAAAATTCTTAAAAAGCAAAAATAAAATTTTCACAAACCGACGATCGTGTTTAATTAGTTACTACAGTTTCTAGGTAATACTTGGCTCAATTTTTTTCTACACAAATCAAGATACTACAATAACGAACCCAAAATATTCAATAAGTTTGATTTTAAAGTGCTCACGTGCCCAAAATAATTAGTGAAACCTTGACCGAAACAGAAAAACCGTTCCCCTGAAAAATTTTAAAAATGTGGGTTACGACAATTTGTCACGCGAGCGACGATATATCATATCTAAAAAATCATTTGAATACAGCTTCGGTTTAAAATTTAGTACAAGCTTGGATTAAAATATAAAAAAAAAATAAACATAGTGAGATTCGAACCAGGGACAACCAATTTGTAAACTCACCACTTTTACTCTGGGCTATTGCGCTATACGAAACAAAAGCAATAAACAAGCATATTAACCTAATAGCCTAATATTGAGTTTCAACATTGCAATATTTCTGTGGTTTAAATTTTAGTACAGAAGAGTTTTAATTATGGCTAAGTATTTGTGAAAGTTTAAATTTTAAACCTCAAGGTTAAAAAATATGCAGTAATATTTTAGCTGGACTAAAATTTATTCCAAAATTTTTAACCGCTTAAGATAAGCTGATTTTTTTTCACTTTCTGCCTTTGCGACATAAATTGCCTAATGCCACGCTAAAAATCAAACTACACAAGAAATATGAGAGATATTGACAAACGATTTCTTTTGTTATATGCCATGTCAAAGTAGACAAATAAAAAGGTATGCCTCTGGTGGTTGTGAAAAAAATTTCAGCATCATCTGAATATTAAAAGCTAAAGGAAGAAAACATGTTAAAAAGTAATGCTGTTATTGAAGAACAACATAAAATTTAGAGGGTCATTAAAAAAAACTTCGGAATTTAAAATTTTAAAAATATATGTTTTTCAGGAATTAAAATGGGTCCATCTTTGTTGTTTTTGGAGCTACCCTCATGATTCTATCTCCGACAAGAATGACCGATGTGAAAAGTATGTGGATCAAAAAGTTTTCATATCGAACCATTTTTCCATAAGTTGAAAGTTGTTTCGAAAGAAACGCATTTAAATTTGTGGTAAAAGTTTTGGGCATAATTACTTATTGCGATTAGCTTGAGAGGTTTTTCTTATGCATTGTTTTTCTTCACTATCATGAAAAAAATTTTCATCCAAATTGGATGATTTGTATCCGAAACATTAGGGGGAAAATGTCCGAAGACGTGGTTTTCAAAAAAGGCATACAAAAATGCAAGAGTAAGATTAATTACAACAAACGTATTTCTGGAGAAATATTAATATATTATTAATATTTTTTTAATTTTTTTTATATAAATTATAATACTATGTTTTTACTTGTTCGAAAACTTGAGATTTTGTGAGATTTCGTAAAATCTATGTTGAAATCGACTGAGTTTTCAATACAAGTTTAAAATTTAAAATCTTGTGATTTCAACAAAATCTCATAGAAAATCTCATGAAATGCAATAAGGCATCCCTGAAAAGTAATACATAACTATCCAGCACTATTCAGCTTTTGTCAATATTTTCATATTGGCTATGACAACTGATTAATTATTTAAAAAAAAACAGTAACAATAATAAAATAAATTAAAAAGGCAAAACAACGAAAATATAAAATTAAAAAGTCTTCAGTGAGGCTTAGCGTTTCAGTGAGGAACAATTCCTAGTAGATATTCGGGAAAAAAAATTTAAAAGCTCCGGAAATATCAAAAGAAATGCAACAACATAGCTGCTCTTTCACGATTTGCTCATTGTTAAATTTATCAAATGTTGTCTTCATTGTCAAATGAAATCTAGCTGTCATGACATGCCAGATGGAAACACTTTAAAATCACTTTTTCAAAATTGCAAGATTTCGAACAGATAGAAACCATGATTTAATTATTACAGGTTGTTTGACATTTGTTTGACAGCACCCGTAAATATGTAAACAAAAATATCTTCTCTTTCAAATATAAATGACAACCAGGGTTTTGTGGTCTTCTCTGAAAAAAGTTATGTTTCAGTGTTTCGTTTTGCATTTTTTTTAAAGTAGTTATTCTATATATTGCTATATTCTATATTACAATAACTAGGGCGCCACGATTTAAAAATGGTTTTTTGTTCAGAACAAAAGAAATTATGTTTGGTCGAACAAAAAAACGATGCCTCAACTAGTTATTGAGTTATCGATTTTTAAAATTTTTTGCTTGGAACAATATCTGTTCAGTAAAATATCTATATCTTTACTATTATCTAAAAGATCTAAAATATTGACAGGTCATTTGAAAGATAATTAAATTATCTATTAGACAAAATACAAAAAAAAAATAAATAAAGCACTAATTTCAGTTTTGAGAGCAGTTTTATATTACTTTTGCTTTTAATTAGTGATAAAACGGTTATTTTCTCAAAAATTTGCAGCTTTAAGGTGTCAAAAATATATTTTATATTTAGAGTCTACAGTTTTATCTTTCATTAAATGTATAGACATCCATATTTGTTTTTTTGAATTGACTCTAAGCTTCATAAATTTGAGGCGATTTAATTTAATAAATTGGAAGCTGTTGACCAAAACTGAATAACTTAAAGTTTCAAATTTTTCATTGCGTAAATTGAAGCAACAAGTTTAAAAGTCTTGACGAGTGGAAACCAAGATAAAGCTGTCATTTCTGTAACCAACTGTGTATTTAGCTAGTGATAGACTTAAACGAAATTCAGTATATCACATTAAAGTAGTTAGGAAATATATGATAAAAAGTGCAAAAAATGTTTTAGTTATCTCTGATGCCTGCGAAATAAAGACGATTTTGTCATTCCTGACAATTTATGTCATTCCTGTAAAAACTCAAAAATAAAATAAAGTGCATACAAATCAATTTCATGTTGCTCAAAATTAGCTCTCTTGTATACTTATATAAATTCTGTCGTCGCTAAAAAGCTTTCCGTCTGCAGGATTACTTATTGTAGCTTAAGTTTTATTTTTACATTTTTATATTTTTTTTTTTAAAGATCAAATAACCAAGGCATGCGCCTCATACAAACAAGGTTTTGTCTTTGACCTGAAAAGATAAGAATTGATTATTTAGAGGAATTGATTGGAACCATACGTAAATTATTGATTAGGCAAACAACCGTGAAAGACATGTTGAATTGCTTTAAACCGAGGCTAGAGTTATGCTTTAACCTCGGAAAGCATTTCTAGCCCTTATCCAGCAACATTCTTAATACGAATATGACATGTATTCTTAGGTACACTCCTTCCAGAGGACATTCTATAGATCCAATTGTGCTTCTTCTTAGCCTTATCAAGAAGTGCTTTGAAGAGGCATTCTCATATACTACTTCTGAAAGACATTCGAATAGCTTTTAAATTCAATAAAAGTAAAAAAATTGTATATAATTATAATATGTGTTTTAGATATTTTCCGTGGGATTTCTTAAACCCCCAACAAAACCCAACCACTTCCTACTTCCAACACTAAAATTCCGTAAAAATTGGGAAAAGGGATATTTTACGTGATATTTTTTCCAACACCAAAATCGCGAAAAAAAAGGATATTTTCCATGTGATTTTTAAACCCCCCTAACCACAAAAACCATTTCATTCCATGGAATGCCTTCTAAAAGTTTTCCTGTAAAACACCTAACAAATTATTTGTGGATTTTCAGTTTTCCATAATTCTTAAATGTACAAAAGAACAAAGAAAGTAAAAAGAACCATGCTCGAACTCGGATTCGAACCAGGGTTGATAGTCTAGCGCACTCTCCACTAGACTAAAAAGGCCGACAAGTGCTACGAAAACATTCAATCTATATTTAATACCATGTTTACAATAATATTTATTTCTTAACTGACTCTTCTTTTACTAATTGTAAATTCAAAGATAAAAAATAATGCAAAAATTCATAAAATTTACAAATTTTTTGTGTTATGTGTGCTGTATACATTTTTTTATTATTTCTGTATTGATTTACACAACAAAACATTGTCATTACCATTTTTAAAATTCAATAAAATTTTCAATCAAAACAAACAAATAGTGGAAAACATAGTAGAAAAAGCAGAAGTGAAATGTATCTTTGGGTATTTAGTACTACGAAAAAGTATGATATTTAGGCAACTGAGCTATATTTTGCCATTAAAAAATTACTCTTTTGCTTTTGTTAAAAACGTCAAACGTATCGACAACCTATAGTAATTAAATCATGATGGAAATATAGTATAAGGATGGGTTTTGAAAGTAAAATATATTTTTAAACATGGGGGTGGTCAAAAAGTAACGAAATTTTTTTAATGCTTAAACAAGAAATCAAAAACAAAACTTAAAAAAACACAGGTGAATCGTTGGACACGCGAGAAAAAAGCTAATTTTTTAGAGATAATTTTTTTTTGTACGATAATAAGCTAAATAATTTTTACATTAAATAACAACATAAAGTGAAAGTAAAGCACAAATTAGGACACATTCTTCTACATCTTATAACATTTTATTATTATATTACATTTTACATGTGTTAAATCGAAAAAAATCGCATGAAATCTCCACTTAAAATCGTTGGAATATTGTGATATCATATCCTCAAAATTTTAGTTTCTGGATATCTTAAAAGTATGTTAAAAATAGATTTGTGTTACGACCCAGTGGGCAAAGGTAGGACTTCGAATCCCTACTAACTATGAGGCCTTCATATGGATTTGGCTGCCCTTCCGCACTCATATCCAACCCCATTAATTTTTTTATATGAAACGGAAAAATGTCCTTCCTCTTTCGCGACTCCAAAGAAGTGCTTTTTTAGAATGCAGTTTAAAAAATATCGTTATAAACATTAACTTTGAATCAAATTAATTCTGACTATCTTCTGACCTGAACACACATCCTCTCGTGTGCTGATCCGAATTCTTATCCGCTCGTCTATCGCAGTTGTTAACAAAGTTTCGCTTACTTTGCGTCATTACAAATGCAGGTCAGCATTCGGAGACGTGGGTTCAATACCCAGCTCCAACACAATAAATTTTTTTTTCTATTTTTAAGTGTTAATGTTTTTCTAAATTTATTTGTTAATTTAAAATTTTTTTGTTCCATTTTTAAGTGTTAATGTTTTTTTTAAATTTTTTATTTATTTAAAACTAGCTGGAACCCGGCGCGTTGCTGCCACGCCCCCGTTGCCAAACTTCCATAAAATGTTATCAGTTAACCTGCATTGGGTTGATCTAAATTTGGGTTGAATGAGAGGTGCCACGCCCCTTTGTTTAACTCCCATAAAATTTGATTAGTGAAACGGCATGTGTAAATCGTGGTAGAATAATGAATTCTTAGGCTATAACTTCAAAGCTATTCGATATCGCAAATCGCATATTTGGGTTGTATGGGAGGTGACACGCCCCCTGAATGGCGTGTGTAAATTGTGGTAGAATACCGAATTCCGAGGCTGTGCGAGCTGTAACTGAAAAGCTATTCGATATCGCAAATTATGGGAGGTTGCCACACCATACGTCCATAAAATGTTATCAGTAAAACGACATGTGCAAATTGTGCTCGAATACCGAGGCTGTGGAGGTCTATAACTCCAAAGCTATTCGATATCGCAAATTCTGGTTGCAAGGGAGAAGCCACGCCCCTTGTACAACGCCCATAAAATGTTATCAGTAAAACAGCACGTGTAAATTGTCGTCGAATACTGAATTCCGGGGCTGTGTGAATTACAACGCAAAAGCTATTCAAAATATTAAATGTGGGTTTTAAGGGAGGTGCCACGCTCCCTTTCCCAACGCCCATAAAATTTTATCAGTAAAACGGCACGTGTAAATTGTGGTCGAAAACTCAATTCCATGGCTGTGCGAACTATAACTCAAAAGCTATTCGATATCTCAAATTTGGGTTGTATGGGAGGTGCCACGCCCCCTTGTCCAACACCATAAAATGTTATCAGTTAAACTTAATGTGTAAATTGAGTTCGAATATTAAATTCCGAGCCTGTGCGGTCTGTAACTAAAAAGCTATTCGATATCGCAAATTTGGGTCGTATGAGAGTGCCACGCCCCCTTGTCCAACGCCCATTTTTTCTTTCTGTAAAAAACGTTTGTAGACTATTACAAACATTTTAAAAAAGTTAGCCAAATTGGCGCAGGCGTTCTGCGATTTTAGGTATATATAAAAAAGTGGGCGTAAAAGTGGGAGTGGTCAATTTTTCTTCAGTAAAAACTTTAAATGGATTACTACGAACATTTAAAAAATAAATTAGCCAAATCGGTGTAGCCGTTTTTCGATTTTAGATATATAAAAAAGTGGGCGTAAAAGTGGGCGTGGTCAATTTTTCTTTCCGTAAAAACCTAAGTTGGACTATTACGAACATTTTAAAAAAATATCCAAATCGGTCCAGCCGTTCTCAACTGATGCAATTACCAACGAACGACATTTGATTTTTATTTATATAGATATCAAAACAGTGGGCGCAAAAGTGGGCGTGGTCAATTTTTCTTTCAGTAAACACTTAAATTGGATTACTACGAACATTTGAAAAAAAAATTATCCAAATCGGTCCAGTCGTTTTCCGATTTTAGATAAATTGAAAAAAGTGGGCGCAAAAGTGGGCGTGGTCAATTTTTCTTTCCGACAAAACTTAAATTGGATTACTATGAACATTAAAAAAAAATTATCCAAATCGGTCCAGCCGTTTTCCGATTTTAGATTAATCAAAAAAAGTGGGCGCAAAGTGGGCGTGGTCAGTTTTTCTTTCCGTAAAAACCTAAGTTGGACTATTACGAACATTTAAAAAAAAAAATTATCCAAATCGGTTCAGCCGTTCTCAACTGATGCAATTACCAACGAACGACATTTGATTTTTATTTATATAGATTTACTAAAAATATTTTTCAAAATTATTCCTTCATGCAATAATATAAGAAAAGACTAAGAATTTTTCTATATAAATGTTTTCATATAATATGATATGTAAAACGTTAAGCGCTAATTATAATAGACGGAACGGAACGGAGTCAAGTGTCATTGTGGCGGGACGAAATGGCTTCAAACGGAGTGGCGATTATAATAGCAACGAAAGAGGAGTTAATTTTTTTCTAAAATATATTTTATTACAAAACAAATTCCATCAATTCTTCTCTTCATTTTAGAACATGAATTCAATCAATTTTTTTCAAAAATACGGAAAACAAAACAAATGCAAAATAAAATTAATAGTAGCATCTGTCAACATGAAGTTTTTACTCAAAACCTGACGGAACGCAACGGAAAAATCAAAAATCTATAGATCTCAACATCGCGTGCCACTCCGTACCGTTTTATAATAATCGAACTCATAAGAAACTCGTATAATAGATTGTAAAGTGACATTTCTCAACGTTCTATAACGTTTCGTTCCGTCTATTATAATCAGCCCTTTAGAATTCGGGGACGTGAGTTCGATACCCGCTCGGACAAAAAAAATTTTTTGGTTTTTTTTTTAAATCTTACTTTTTATAAATTTTTCTGTTCATTTAAAATGTTTCTAAAATTTTTTTAAAAATTTTATAATATGAATAATATCAAAAGACTAAGAACCTTCAAAAGGTAGGTATTACAGAAGCACTCTTCAATGCAACGATTGACGCCAATGAGAGCACTAGTAGAATGCCATTTTTTGCGTTGCCCTAGCTTTATTGCCATCCGGGGATTTGTATATGTCTATAACGCCATCTACATTCATAATCCGTCGAAAAGATTCGTTATGCACCATCTACGTCAAAAGTTTTGTGCCTTGGTTTTAAACATAGCTTATCTACAGACAAGGAGAGAAAATTAATACTTATTAGTAGGGCTTTTAATCCCGATGGATTTTAGGAAATTCCGGTATTTCAGGATTAGAAATTCGAGATTCCGGAATTTTTCAGGAATGACAAAGTTTTAAAATAATGGCATTTAGCTGAAGTAAAATCATTGACTGTTAAAAGTTATTTCTCTTAATTTCTGCGTTTTTTAAAAAATAACTGCATATTATTGTTCTCTTTTGATTTTCAAAATAGAAAGCTAAACATAATCGTTATTTATACTCAAAATATTCGAAAATATTTGATAGGTAATAAAGCAGCACCAAGACAAATCATAATTACTAATGCAGACAAGAGTTGCGAAATAGTTGTAACAGAGAACAATATAAGGAAAAAACTAAATCATAGTTGAAAGATAAAGTTGAATCCTGAAATACCATTTTATATTTTTAGGGAAAATACTTGCAAATTCAATGATTGAAAAATATAAATCACCTAATTAAACCACATCAAAAAAAAAAAAAAAATAAAAATTAAATAAGAAAATTACGATTGTGGTATGAAGATTTTTAAATAAAAATCATAACTTTTACTTTCCTTAATTAAGGATATCTGCAAAATTTTTTAATATTCAAATAATATTATATGTTTAATTAATAAAAAGTTATGATTTTTATTATTTCAAAAAAGTTCAAAATTTATTTCAGAATGAAAACAAAAAATATTTAAAAATATTAAATAATATTTCACTTTATTAAAAACATGAAGTAAAAATATAAACGTAATAAAAACAAAAATTTAACTGTTATAATTTAAACTTTCATAAATAATTTAAAAAGAAAAGAAAACTTATTATTCAAATAAATATTTTTTATGTTTTTAAGAAATACATTTTTTGATGTGTATTGAAATGCCATTAAAATAATTTCAATTCATTTTTTCGAACCGACATTTCGTTGATATTTTGTCAACATCTACTGGATACCATGTTTAATTGAATCTAAGAAAGTGTACAAATTAAAAAATTACAAAACTTACAAAACATAAGTATTTTTATTATATTTCTGATATGATTATATTATTTATATTCTATCATCTTATGTAATGATGTTAATAAAGTAAACTATAGTATAGTAAGAAAACTATTTCAAAATTTCTTGAAAGTTGAACACAGCCTAGTTAAAATTTTTTTAAGATCACAACAAAAGCAAATTAAAAAAATCTTTCAAAATGTATTGAGACTATAATTAATTAAATTAAGTAACTTAGGTAAAAAGCAATTCTCAGCAATTTTTGAAGAAAAGTCTTAAGAAAGACAAGTCATCTTACCTTGTATCCTAAAAACTTGATCGCACTTTTTTACAGATATGTATGTCCTGAGGTGGAGAAACACTCTTCAGACGCCACGCTTGTTGGAGAAACTGTCAGCAAATATTCGAACAAATATTGCAAGTTTGACCTACGAGAGCAGCCGGAAATGAAAAAGTCAATCTCTTGTGTCAGAATTTCGTCGTAGCTGTAATTGGGTGAGTTCTGTTGTGGAATTTATAGTGCATCACATTCCTAAATTGTATTGTTCAGCATATTTTGTAGGGATCATTTGCTTCTAAGCAAGTGAAGTCGCTTTCACACAAAGTTGAATTATATTGTTGTTCTGAAAATCTATATAATGTCTCCACCAGTTCCATTTTTATTAGCGAAACTAAATTCGACACGTTGAAAACAGACTTCTTAATTTGGATTGGTCAAATAATTTAGGAGTACATTATAATCTGTTCTTTGTTAATTTATTCAAACTTTGAGTGTTTTCAATAGCGGCTTACCTTAAAATGATTTTAATTTTGAAATTTCACCAAGCTGCATTTCATAATCGATGCATCAGCCTTACACAAATTCATAGCTCTTATGGGCTATTTAATTTTTAAGGGCTTTAAAATTTCAATAATATGATGCATTGCAGTAAAAATATGGCCCGTATTGGAATAATTTTAAGATCAATAAACGCGTTTTTGACGGAATTTCCCAGCATTGAAAAATGTTCAATAAAATCTAATATGCTCTTCCTCCTTATTTTGATATCAATTAGTTCCTTGCCCTGATCTTCTTTGTTATTTGTACTTTTGTAGCTAGTCGTTTTTGTTTGGTGATTTTATAAAAGCGCAGATTACGGTCCTTACTTGATGTATGGTACGTGTTATATCGTGATCATCGGCATAGTCTTCGCTTTGTATAATACATAAACTACCGCCAGCTGTGTACCATTAGCTAAACATACTTGCTGCTTTGGCGATATAAATCTATCCACTTTCAACACAGTAGTAAACGACGACATTAGTCGTAACACCATCTATATGCTCTGATAAGGATATATTAAAAATTTACAATTTGTGTTCTACCACTTACATAGAAAAATTAGCTGTAGCAAAACTTCTAAGCCAAACAAAACCAGCATTCCATAATATTTTTTTACGAACAGTATTATTAAAATTCCTTTTATGTTATATCGACGTCCGCTCACCTAAAGTTAAGCTTAATTTAAATAAATTCCTATAAATTTATCTTGTAAAGAAAATTCCGGGATTTAAGGTTCGGAAACCCGGGATTCCAGGACTAGAAATTGGTAAGGGATTTATTATCCCAGAATTGAAAGCTCTATTTATTAGCTAATCAACAAACAAACGCAATGTTCCTACGTGGCGAAATAATAAAGAACTCCATGGTACAATAGTTATAAGGTAGCCTTGACAGTTACCTATTTTCTCACGAGCTGTGACCATTGAATGTCAAAATAAAGAAAACAAAAAAGAGCGTTAGTAACACACATTGGCCGCATTCAGCGGAGTCAAAAGTTGGCAACTACTGTGCCAACATTTGAGCGGGAAACCTTTGAAATGAAATTATTTATATAATTACGTAATTGAAATTAAACTATATAATATACAACTTTTTGTACTTTTAAAGTAAAACACATTCAGTGAAAAACATCGCTCACTAAGGTATCGCTACCATAATAGTTCACAACAGTTGACTCCGTTGAATGCGGCCAATGTGTGTGACACACGCTCTCTATTTTGTTTCCTTTTGTTTGAAATTCGATGGTCGCAACACGAACTGTAACTCCTGCCTTTTGATTATTGTATCATGCGCCTGACGATCGAAATTTTGTTGCTGGAATAGACGTAAGCAAAAAGCAACAAAATTCTGAGAAAACCATGTCGCAAAAGTATAACGGTTTTTTAAATTTTCATGCAATCAAATTACCAGAACGAGCCGTGAATAGTTTCGCTTCAAAAGAATCTCATCAGAATATCTCATCAAAATATAAAATTTTTACAATTACGATAATAATTATAATGCTGTTATGACACTGGCTTTTTAAGATTCTGAAAAATACAAAGTGAGCAGCATACGAAAAGCGAAACATATTTCAATAGGCCAAAACACATAAGAGGCATGCATGCTTCAAGCATCTGATATTTGAGATTGCATATGCATATTTGTGATTCCATGTCAAAGCGCCCACGATTCTGACATCACTATTTTTGAAAATTTTGAAACTCTCTGTGTGGATAGTTCTCCTGAAAAGTATTATATCTGCGTACTAGTTTTTAGATTTAAAATTTTGTTTTAAAGATATACACTGTGAAAATTGTAAAACTATTTTAAAAAATACAATAAGTGCATGTATTCAAATAGATGTAGTTTTGAAACTGTAAGTTGTGCAGAAAAAAAGTATATGTATATTTTAAAGATTTTGAATTTGTCTTTTTGGTAGTATATTTTTTTCAGCATTATTAAGAATAATTTTTTTTGTAACCTGAAATTTTTAGTCACATTTTTTGTAGTTTTTGCAATAAATTTTTTATATTTTTGGCTTAGTGTTGAGTTAAGGCATAAATTTCAAAGACTAACGCACAATTTTAGGTTGGGACTCCAACGATTGCTATTTTTAACGAATTTTTCACGATTTCCTATTTTTATATCGAAAATTCAATTTTTTTAATGTTAATACTAATGAACAATCAAAATAGTATATGCTATTATTAAAATAAATTCATTAGTATTCAAATGAAGGCAACGATTTGTAAAACCAATTATTTTTTATGGATTTGTATTTTAAATCAAGTATGATTTAAACTATCAAACATTTATAATTTGTATTTAAATCATAAAAAATTAACATAATTTTTTTTATATGTTTAAAAACTGTTAAGATATTTGAATATATGGAATTTTCGGTGTAAAAACAAGAAATGTTTTGTTGGCATTTTTTAAAAAAATTGTTAAACACAGCAATCGTTGGAATCCCAACCTAAAATTGTGTGTCAGTGTTTACAATTTATGCCTTAACTAAATACTACACTAAAAATATAAAAAATTGGTTGCGAATACTATGAAAAATGTGATTGAAAATTTCAGGTTAAAATAAAAAGGAATTTTAAAAAGGAAAAAGGCACCCTTTTTTCTGTACAACTTACGGTTTCAAAACTACATCTAGTTGAATACATGCACTAATTGTATATATAATTTTTTTTTTAATATTTTCACAGTGTATAACTTTTGAAAAAAAAAATTTCGCAAAAACCAAAAACACGGTTTAAGTTATTTTTATAGGCACTACTAATCTATAAAGTTTTAAAAAAATCGGAAACACAACGGTCAAATTTTACTCGAAATTAGTCGAATTGATATGAAATCATCGATATTTCTATGAAGTGGTGCTTGAGGCATGCCCACATGATGCTTGAGGCATGCCTGAAGTTTCTCAACTCTTAACTTTTTGCAGGCATCAAAGCTTTGACAGACATAAGCATCAGTTATCTTTGCTTGAAAAAGCTATATTATTGCCATTCAAATTCAGATTGCTTGAATTATTTTAAATTTAATTCAATGTATATCCTCGACTTTTTGTTACACATTTTTGTTTAGTTTCAACATTTTTGCCATTTTTTACATAATCGATGTATGCTTGATATGTATTTTAATAAAGCATGCTTCACAGAAATGCTGCATGCTTGAGACATGCATGCTTTCTATGTGTTTTGGCCTAATGCGTGTGAATAAACAACATCAAGTGAAAAAATATCCTAAACTGAATCACTATTCAATACTATAAAAAGTCGAAAACTCTTTACGATTTCAGCTGGTAGCGACTAAAAACTTGACGTTCAATATTAAATAGCGACTTTTTCTCATTTGAGTCATTAAAGTAATATTTAAAATTTTCATTTCCTTTTTTATACAAATTTTGCTTCACTGTGCACAGCAGCAATTGCTTCAAAACAATCACATATGTTTTTGTTTTTTTTATTATTCTTTCCGGAAAAGCACAAAAAACATATTGCCTTGATATGAAAAAATATTTCATATGTATTCGCTTGTTTTCTTTACAACTTCAAGAGGGTGCTTTAAGTTACCCCTCAGCTTGGTTTTTTATTACATTTTCTTGCCAAGAAGTTATTGGTTTTGATGCATTTTTTATTTATGAGAATCTCGACAATTTATTTGTTTTTACTACAAACTCATACAGATACCAACACACACAAACCTTTCATATTTCACACAAATACTAGGCATATCCACGCAATACACACATGAACGCACATACGTTGGTATTGACTGGCGTCTAGCACTTGACATTAAAAGTAGAAAGTTCTAAAAATGTCGTTTTTGCAGTGGTTTGAGAGTTAAGAATAGCTCGCTAAAGTGGCACAAGACATTGACATTGACAGTGGCCGACGCACAAGACGAACGCACGGACGGACGGATGAAAGCAATATTTAACATCGAAACAAGAAGCTGCGTTACGTGGCTACACAAGATTTCCAGTAAGGGTTGGGGGCTGTTTAGATCGATTCAATTGCCGTTTGAATGGCAGGCTGGCAAACGACTGACAGTGTTAGAAGAAGGAAAAACTAAAGTGACATGCATGTGTACAGGAAGCTTGCTGCAGCAAAGTTGTTGCCAGCAGCTAAAAGCAATAAAATGCTAAAAACAATGTTAACCCGTTCTTGGTTTTTTTCTTTTGTTCTTCTTTTTCCACACATTGATTAAAGCAGGGGTAACTGAAAAGCCGCATGGATTTTGTTGCAGTAGTTTTTCTTGGCTCTTGCACAATATGGTGTTTGCTGGGTAGACGCCACAATTGGTTCTTTCCGTCGCGTCTTCGCTGTTTGGCTTGGTGGCAGCCACAAAAAGGTCGTCAACACCAATGCATTTGGCGGGATCATCTAGAGGCTTCTTTTTATTTGCTAGTGTCATAAATGAACGATTGCTTCCCGAAGGATTTTGAAGCCGAAGAGTCGAGAACTTAAGCTAAGTTTCTTCTGCAAATATCTTTGAATAAAACAACAGATTACATCATGTCTAGCCATTATTTATGAGCAATGTTTGTGGTTGTGTTACATAAACTGATTGTTTACCGCACATCAAGTGAGCATTTTTTTAGTGGAATTTAGTGGCGTTAAGTTCATACAAAATGTATTAAAAGTTTTTATTATGTACACGGTCAAAAATATTAGCCTAAGTTCTAGTTAATCATGTTATGCATTTATGATATGACGACAAAACCTCTGCTAAAAATCAAATTAAATATCATTTAAAAATTGGCCCAAAAATCATATATACAATGGTTTTCACTGTGTTATTTTCGATTTTATATGTAACTTTATCGACTTAAATATAGCATAAACAACAATATTTATAAAATCTTTTGTGAAGCCATGTCAGTAAATATGCTTTTGTTGCTTCTCACCACTGTTAAAAGAGAAAAAATTGACAAAAAGTAAACTAGGATTAAAGAAAAACTAAGTGACTCTTTGCAACAGCCATTCTGCGTGGAAGGATGAAATAACTTTTTGTTTAACAACATAGTTATGTTTGTGAAAATTACATTAGGGATATTCATACTGACTTGGATAGTTGAGTATGGAATTCGTTGGGTATTCTTTAAGAATTTTTATAAAGTTTGAATGTGCGTGTTTATTTATGGTTTTGGCACACTGTGTTATAATTCAAGAAAAATAATATTTGTTATCAAATTTTTAACTCGGCTTTTTTTTTGTGCGCGAGTGTATGTGTCTAATGTTGTGCTTGGTCGATTTGCAAAACGATGTTGCCTGGGCGATTTTCGGTTCGGTCCTGAAAAGTTATAAAAAAGAAAAAGGAGTTAGGGTTGCACTTAACCCTATCACACTTTCAATCTTGTGCATTTTTTTATATAAATTGTTTTTTTAAAATTTTTCAATAAAAACGTGCGCAAAACTGATGCCAGAAATAAAATCCTCCCACCCGATTCAACCTAAAATTGATGTAGCACTCCTGGCAAAAAACAGACAAGCGAAAAAAGTACACTAAATTGGAATCAGCTCTACAAAGGATTATTAATGTGGCAGCGACTATAAACGTTGATCCAACTCCAATCAAAAAAGCTAAGACGCTTGCTCCTCCATGGCTGTTAAAATATGAATCAGTCATGTTCGACTTGTGTCCATAGAAAAAATACCACAAATACTATTGTTTATCATCAGCTATATGCAAGCATAAGAAAGCAACACAGCAATTGGAAGGCCTTGTACACAGACGGGACTAAAAAAGAACATTGCACAGCATATAGCGTCGATTGCGTATGATAACAATGAGGTTATTGTTTAGCGTATGATAACAATGAGGTTATACGCATGATTGTACTTCCAAACCATTCCTCAATTTTCACTGCTGAACTACATAATCTTCACTGATTCACTTTCTACCCTTAAAGCCGTAACAAACTGCAATTGCAAAAATGATACAGTTTCAGCAATAAGAGACGTAGTCATAAATAAAAACAAAATTAAACTTTGCTGGATCCCAAGCCACATAGGCCACATAGCCAATTCGCTGACCTTGCTACAAGATCACCATTATGTTCACAACGCACACACAATGTAATGGATATAAAACGAGCCATAAACAACTCATTCTCCGAAACAAACCTCCAAAAATGGAACGCTTACGAACACCACTATAAGCTATTTAACAGAGACTACATCACACCACACTTCCCAACTACACCCACGAGAAAACAAACAGTAAACTGCACCCGTTTCCGCCTCGGGCACACCAGACTCACACATCAACATATCTTCTCCAGAGGTTTAACCCCGATCTGTCGATTCTGCAGTATGGAAGAATTAAACTTAACGCATATCCTCGAACCTTGTCCAGCAATTGTAGAGAAATTGAGAAAAAATAGTTTTAACCACAATATTGTTAACTTACTTACCAACATAACTGAAGGAAATATTATTATGTTCAATAAATTTTTAAATATTCTAGATATATTTTATGAAATTTAGTATTAATTACACTGAAGCGGAAGGCCTTAGTCGCTAATGCTTAGTTATTTAAGTTCCTTAATGTACTTTTACTTTAAGAAATGTTAAAATAAAAACAAAAATAAAAAAAAAATAAAATTGGTCTAACATTTATACGTTTTATACATACATTTATCGTAAAAAATTGTGCTAGACTATCAACCCAGAGGTCATCCCTGGTTCGAGTCCGGGTTCGGGCATGGTTCTTTTCACTTTATTGGTTCTTTCCTACATTTAAGAATTATGAAAAAAAAACTAAAAATCCACAACTAAATTGTGGAAAATGTGGAATTAAAGGACAGAAAGAACTAAGGGCTGGTATTGCTTACTAAGGTTAAGTCATAAAACAAGCCTCGGTTAAAAGCAATTGAAATTGTCTTTCACAGTAGTTTCGCCTAATCAATAATTCACGTATGATTCCAATTAATTCATCTGAATAAATCTTTCCCTTTCCTTTCAGGTCAAAGACCAAACCTTGTTTTTATAACGCGCATGCCATGGTACTTTAATCTTTTTATAAAAAAAAATAAAAAAAATCCTAAGGAAAAAATTAAAAAAGTCAAGGTATAATATTTTCCAGAATTTGATTCAGTGAAACTACAAAGTTGATTTTCTGTAGTAAATCTGTATTAAACCTGCAAAAATATTTTAATTAAATATTACTCCTAGCAATCTGTTGCTTCATGAACTTAATTGGCATTAAGCTCAAATATAATTCCAAAAAAAAATATTATTATTCTTTTTTAGAAATATTAAAGACAATATTGTAATTAAAATATGGCATCATTAACTTTTCATGTATTACTCCTTGTATTTTGTGAATATGTCTTTAGAATTTTTTTACTATAAATTTTCGTATAAAAACGTATTAATGTTACGAAAATAATAAAAAGTTCACAACATTGAAGGTGTGATGGGGTAAAGTGCAACCAATCCCCCCTATTTTTATCAACTTTTTATGCCCGAACATAGTGTAAGTGTTAACATTAATTGTATGTATGTATTAACAGATATAAGCAGATTTATTTAATGTAAATGTTAGGACTTTTTTCCTTTTGCAATAGGTTTGTGTTATATTATACAAATAGCCAACTTGTCACTTGAAACATTAACCTTATTTAACACTAGCCCATATACCTAGTGTGACTTGGTAGTTCGTATAAATAACTTTGTATAAATAAGATGCTCGTGTTTGCTATAGACACTTCCACGAAAATTATTTCGCTCTCACTTGCTGCATTTTTGTTTTATTTATAGAAGCCCGAATCTAGGGAGAGAGCCCATTTTAACAAACTGGACTCTCTCTCTGATTCGATTACGCATATTTTGTCTAATGTCCACAACCCGGCTTGGTAACGTCACTCGGGCCCATTGACACTTGTTGGGCAATATGTTGAGCTATTTGCTGAATCGAACCAATTGATTCAACTTGTGAAGGAACCCACTTTTTTCCCTCAAAGTGATTTGTATAGCCATAATACCCTAAACCTTTTTCTGACTTCACATCATGAAAAATATGATGTGCGTGTCAACGCACCTCTTGGTAACTCGGACCATTGAACCATCTCCGCTGTTTTCCATATTCTAACCCCTGCACCTTTACGCCTAATGCCCCGAAGAGGACTGCATGGAAATTATTGCAGCTTCAATTGGAAATTATGTTTCGCTGATAGAAATATGAATGCCGCGGCTGTCATGGTACAAGAAATTATTTTATTGGGTATGCGGTCTTTCATTCCCAATAAGATGAGAAGCATTAAACCAATAGATCACTCATGGTTTATTGAGACTTGCAGGATTGCAGTCAGGTCCAAAGAGGAAGCCTTTTAGAATTGGCGTTCTAACAAGAATACTGATACTAAAAGACTTCGAATCGAGGCAAGGAATCGCTGTAATGCAATTTTAAAACGCGAAAAGTTTCTGCACGAAGCTCGCCTTCGAGAAAAGGTTCTTCTCTGCCCCAAAGGGATCAAAAATTTTTGGTCATTTGTTAAAAGAGTTAAGAACCAGACATCGTTATCGATTCCAGCTCTTTTAAAAGATGACCAAATCTTCACTGATTCTACTGATAAAGCGAATTTGTTGGCTAGATTTGTTGGTTGTGGATCTTCTGCAATGCAAAATATATACTTTCGAACGAGAGCAATTAAAAAGGTCCTTACAAATCTCAACGTAAACAAAGCCTCTAGTCCTGACGGCATACCGCCAATTGTGCTTAAAATGTGTGCTTCTTCGCTGGCTCGGCCTTTGCGCAACCTTTTCAACATCTCCTACAGAGCAGGAGCATTTCCATCTTGTTGAAAGGTGGTAAATGTCCAGCCGGTGCCTAAAAAGGGTTATGCCACGAATCCTGCAAACTACCGACCCATTGCGATATGCTCTACGCTTTCCAAAGTTATAGAGCGCAATAAACTTCAACGTTGTGAACTATCTGGAGCGCAACCAACTGTTCAGTGACCATCAATATGGTTTCCGTAGAGCTCGCTCTACTGGTGATCTTATGGCGTTCTTAACCGAAGAATGGAATAAATGCGTTCACTTTTTCGGCGAGAGCCAGGGTTGCCAACACATACCTTTTCGCCCGGAGACTTCGGGCCTGAGGGCTTAGGCTTTCGCTCTAATCTATATTTAAATCAATTTTTTTTTGCAAAAAAATTTGTTTAACTTATTTATTAGTGTTGTTTTACCCTTTTTTAGTGAATGTTTGAACCATTTGTCTTAATGAACGCTAACTAAACTTTGACGTTTTTTCTATTTCTTGATCTTCGTTTTTGAAGGAACGTCGTAACCAGTCGTTACTTTTCTTTTGGTAACTTGACGAACTCGTTTCTGTTTTTCTTTTTCTTTTGAGTTCTGCGGCCAAGGCTCATTTCATGATTCAATTATATATAAGGTTAAGTAACCATGAAATTGTTCTCATACAACAACAAAATTATGATTGCAAAATGTCAAAGTAAAACAAAAAAAAAACAAGTTCACAATCAAATTAAATTTTCTGGCTAGAAGTCAAACTATTGGATTTTAATATTAAATTTGTGTTTCAAATAATTTTTAAACAATTTTCTTGGAGTTTGAGTTTTTGTTACTACCTCAAAATGCCGAAAAAGTGCGCGATTCGCCAAAACTATTGGAACAAGGAAAACATTTCCCTTTTTAAAGTGCCCAGTGACATTTTTTAACGAAAACGCTGGATGGATGGAATTTGGATCGGCGAATGTCAAAGTAAAAGATAACACCACCAAACAGCTGTTATTGACATTCGCCGAGAGATATGTGCTCTCAGCTTACTCAACCTTACATATAATTGAATCATGGGCTCATTTATAAGATTGTGGCACTTGAGAGCGAACTCGGTCAAACTGTCAGAATGGATGAAAAGAAATGAAGAAAATGAATGCTTAGAACAAAGAAAAGCGCAATGACAGTTCAAGCAAAGGCGGGAAAAAGAGTGCATTTTTCTCAAGTGCCACAACCTTATAAATGAACCTTGCCTGCGGCTGAATTTTTAATTAATGTTTGCAGTTCAATTTATGTAAGTTAGGTCAATAATTTGTGTTTTGTGTATTAACTGATACAAAACTATTTTAGAGTATAGCATAATAAATTCTAGTCGCAAGAGGAAACATAACTTAACATCTTTTAACAACGATTGGCTCTCGATACCAAGCTACAAAGATTGGTTGCTGAAAGAAAACGAGTTCACGGGAAAACGCTAATTGTGTTGTGTCACATTTTTTGTCAAACATGATTGTTAAACATGACTATGTATGAAAGAAAAAAATTAATTTTTTAATTAAAAGCAAACATGTCATAAAAAATTATTAGATAAAAAAAACTCCGGGTCTGGGATTTACAAAAGTTGGCAACCCTGGCAAGAGCAGGGTTGTTGCTCTTGATATTTCTAAAGCTTTCGACCGAGTGTGGTCGATGGATCACCTCTTTTCTCAAGGACAGAATGATTCGAGTCGTAGTTGACGGTATTTTGTCCGAGGAGCACGCCATTAACGCAGGAGTACCGCAGGGTTCAGTTCTATCGCCAACCTTGTTTCTGGTTTTCTGTCGTTGACGCATAACCCAATAAATTCGTTTGCGAACGACAGCAGCATTTGTCATTCATATTCATTTAGTAAACGCCCAAGCTCTATGGAGATTGAGAGAAAAAGGTAAAATATGAATGGCACACTCCTAAATGATCTACAAAAAATCTCCAAGTGGGGTCTTGCTAATAGAATAGAGTTCAATGCAAGCAAGACTCAGTGCTGCATGTTAACCCACAAGCGGATGGATTGCCCCTTAGCACCCCTCAATATGAATGGTGTGGATCTTTTGGAATCAGCCGCTCTTGACTATCTGGGCATATCGATCCAATCTGATCTTCGTTGGAAGAATAATATTTTCGATGTGTCGAAAGAAGCGGGCAAGTGCCTAGGTTTTTTAAAACGGTGCAAAAAATATTTCACCTCAGCTGATCTTCGCATGATCTACATCTCATATATTAGACCGAAAATGGAGTACAATTCGCACATTTGGGCAGGGGCTTCAAGATCTTATTTGAAGCTTCTGGATCGAATTCAACGTCGTGCGATATATTTGATAGGGGATGAAAGTATTTCATCCACTCTCAACTCTCTTGAGAGACGCAATGTTGGTTGCCTAAGCCTTCTGTATAGGTATTACCATGGGAAGTGCTCAAGGGAGATACATGGCCTAACGCCACCAGCTCGTGTGTTTCCCAGGTCCACTCGGGCAGCTGTCCAAGCCCACCCCTTTACCATTGCATCGATGCCCAATAGATCCTCGTATTACCGTGATAATTCGTTCTTTAGTCTCACGGTTAAGTTGTGGAATAGTCTCCCTGCGAGCGTGTTTCCCGGAAGTTTTGAGCTGTGCAAGTTTAAAACAAATATTCACCGACACTACTTTATCTATCCACCCTCGAACTAACTATCACCCATCTTCCGAATCAACATAATGCTTATGCATTTATAGGGGGCGTCCCCTGAGCCTCATATAAATTACTTCAACAGCTGCACAAAATACTATTTTAATTGATTGATCAATAAAAAATTAAAAAAGCAAAATAGTTTCAGAAATTACAGATTCTTTTTAATTTTTCCTTTCTCATCGCGTTCTTATCGGTTTCAGATTTTGTATGAGCTGTCAGTGGCCTTTTGACAGTTATGGGAGTTCGCTCTCAGCCGTGCGACTACCTCTATTCTTCTACCATGATTAAAAATATGCATCCTTAGCTAGGGGTACTGCTACACTACTTTTTTTTTAAGTACTTTGATTAAAATTTAAAGCAAAAGAAGATGTAATAAAATGTATTTAAAAAAGTCAAAAATTTCAATTCGGAATCGTTCTTTTTTGCTGTTGGTAGCGATGTTATAAGTATTAAAAAATTCATTGTACTAAGATTTTTTATAGTTTTAAGATATGAGAATGTTATTGGGGTCAAACAAACGGAAAATTTTTACCTTAAATGTCCTTAACCCTGGAGGGACATGCTTCGTCGAATCGACGACGCATGGTCACATTTTATCTTTTTTCTTTCTTGTTTTTGTTTGTTTATAGCTGTTGGTGTGCGCAAACGTACAGCCAAATAAATAGTGTGTAGGTTTGATTTTTAAGAATTGGCGTCGTCGAAACGACGAAGCATGTCTTTTGTATGACTTTTGCATTTTTTATGTTATTCTCTTTATATGAAAATTTGTCATATTTTTGTAATAATATCAGATTTTGTGCAGAAAAAATTAATAAAAGTTGAGGAAATAGAAAAATTTCTGTCGATTTGTGACGATAACAACGAATTTGACGATGAAGTGGATTGCAACAGCGATAGATTAGGTACAGAGGGCTCTCAAAATAGTCTGGACAACGACTTCGAGGATGAGCTCTACAACAACAAGGAGGAGACTGGTCAAGAGGACCCTTTCAAACGATAGATTAGGTACAGAGGACTCTCAAAATAATCTGGACAACGACTTGGACGATGAGCCCTTCAACAACAATGAGGAGACTGGTCAAGAGGACCCTTTCAATAAAAGCTTTGAAGAATAAAGCTAGTCAGAGGATTTAAGTATTTTGGGCAAAGACGATGTACCACTTGCTGAAGGAGGCGTCGATATATTTGATCACATGTGTAGCGTTATGTGCTGTTCACAATCAGATAGCCAATATGTCAATTCTATAGTTTTCTGAATTTGGTTTTCATTATCTATACGAACAACATATGCTTAGATATTCTAAGCAAATCAAAAGACCTTCAATCGTGACAGCTTAATGAAAATTAACACTTTTCACTTATTAAAGTTTAATTATATAATAGGATACGGATTCCAACTTTGCCGACGGCGATGCGAAACAGCATCAATAGTCTATGGCTGAAGAATGATCGAAAACCTTCAAAATTAAATTCTAAGAAGAAGAGGAAAATATGTGCTCCTTGTCCCCCATCCAACCAACGCATGAACAAATCATAGCGCTCAAAATGCCATATGAGCTTGTGTGGGGGCATAAAATAGAGCTTTGTGCCTTTGTCCTATAATATATTCTCAACCCTATAATAATATGATCTCATTAAAATTTAGTACATTATTTCTTAAATAACAACAAAGTTTTTTTCGTTTATATTCAAATAAAATAATATATATATGCACAGATTATTAGAAACGCTTAATTTTTACATCTCAACTGTACAAATTTCATGTTTGTAAGATAAAATTGGTTTCTATGGGCATTTTCTACCTAAAAGGCACACAAAAGTAAACAGAAACTGGTTTTATGTTTCTGTTTGTGTTTTTAGGTAGCAAATGTCGTCAGTATAAGTTGAACAGTTGAACAATGAAGTTGAAGAAAAATGAACCGCAAAATAGAATATTTAGCTGAAAGACAATATATGCGTTTGAGTGAAGAAGCCAGAAGCAGATATATTGAGTCTATACTTGATAATATGACTGTGGATGACGACGCTTTAGAGCCAATTGAGGAAGAAGGAGAGGTATTTACGGGAGAAGTGCAAGACTCAGAAAGTGAAGACAATGACAACGAAATTCCAGGCGCTATTGACACGCCAATGCAAATTGAGCAAGATGTATTTGAAGATGAAAGTGACAGCGAAACTGATATGGTTGAAGAAAATGCACCAATATCAAGCACAACAGAAAGTATGATTGCACGTGATGGTACTCAATGGCAACCAACACCACCTGTTTGTCAACAAATAAGGAGTCACAACATCGTAAGAACTCGCAGTGGTCCATTACGAATGACGGAAAGTATGACTGGTATGCAATGCTTCAAGAGTTATTTTACAATAGAAATGGTCGATATAATCGTGCGTCATACCAACAAAAAAGCCAATTCAACTCATGATGCCTACAATGCAGCAAACCCAACAAAGCGTCAATTGAAGTGGAAGGATACGACAGTGGCAGAAATATACGCATTCATTGGAATGCTGATAATGGCAGGCGCAAACCATTCCAATGATGAAAATTTACCTGCGACATACCTACACATCGAAGCCTGCGAAATACGGGATCAAGGTATGGTGGATATGCGATGCTAAAAATTCATATCCTCTTCATGGCCAAATATATACTGGCAAACAAGACAGTGGTCGCGAAATCGGTGTAGGCGAAAGAGTAGTCAGAGATTTGGTTGGGCCATACCACAATAGCGGACGTACTATCACCATGGATAATTTTTTTACGACGCTGCCACTGGCAAAGTAGCTGATATCCGTCAAACTTAGCATTGTTGGAACACTGCGGCGAAACAAAGCCTATATACCAACAGAAATGAAAGACGATAAGAGCTGGACCGTTGGGACAAGCAAATTTGGTTTCCACGAGAAGGTGACTATGGTTTCATACAAACAGAGGAAAACGAATTCCGTAATATTGTTGTCGACTCTGCATGATGATGCAACTGTACAAGAAAGCGGCAAACCAGAAATCATCAATTTTTATAACAAAACGAAAGGTGGCGTGGATGTTATGGACCAGACGCTTCGGGAGTACACCACGCAGAGACACACAAAAAGGTGGCCTTTGTCGTTTGTGTACAATATGCTCGATGTTAGTGCTTTCGCGGCATACACTATATTTTATGATAATAACAGAACTGTTCCATATCAAACAACACGGAGAAAACGCTTTTTGCGTTAACTTGCTGGAGATTTGTGTGCGCCAATAATAGAAGAAAGAGTAGCTAATCGCCAAGTAACGCGCCATTTTTCCACCAAATCAGCAATTGAGAGCTTTTTGGGAAGACCAGTGGAGACGGTAACCTATACCGAGCAACCATCTACTTCTACGGCTGCTTCTACTGATGGCAGAAAGCCAATAACAGGATGCTGCTATTTGTGCACTTCTTTGCCAGACAACAGGAGAAGAAAGACGAGAAAAGTCTGCAACGTTTGCAAGAAACCAATTTGCGATCAACATACTCAAACAATATCAAAATGTTTTCCATGCTTCAACAATGACTCAACATAAGCCATCAAATATTAGAAATAAGTTAAAATGAATAAAATATAAATAATTTAACTAAAAAACAATTACAGTTCATTTTTTACACATCAATAAACATTTTGAAACAAAATAAAAATAAAACAAACGTTTTTTCTTTGAAATATTAGGTAATTTGCACTAAGGTAGCCCGGTACCCTGGTCATGGACCCCTGTATGCAAAAACATTAAACTCATTTTTTAGTTAATATATTTAACCAAATTTGATAAACTTTTTTCTAACCGGGTACCCGGTTATGGACCGTAGGGTTAAATATGTGCCTTTAATTATATATAATTTGTTTTTTTTTAAATGTACCTTTTGTAAAACAATCCAAATTAACTCAATCTGTGAAAAATTATTATTTTTATTAGGAAATATTATATATTAAATAAACTGTTGCTTTTATTTATTCTACATAAGCTTAGTAATAAAAAACAAGTGATTTTGAAACATAATAACATAAAGGTAGTCCATACCTTTAAGGCCAAAACACATAGAAAGCATGCATGCCTCAAGCATGCATCAGGTCTGTGAAGCATTAAAACTTCATAAAAATTCATTAAAACACATAGCAAGCATACATCGAATATGTAAAAAATGACAAAACTGTTGAAACTAAACAAAAATATTTAACAAAAATTCGAGGAAATACATTGAATTAAATTTAAAATAATTCAAGCAATCAATAAATGCAATTGGATGTGTTAATATAGCTTTTTCAAGTAAAGCTAACTGATGCTTATGTCTGTCAAAGCTTTGATACCTGCAAAAAGTTGAAATTTAAGCAACTTCAGGCATGTCTCAAGCATCATGCATGCATGCATACTTTTGGTGTGGGCTACTTCATAAGAATATGTATATGCAATCTGAAATGTCAGATGTATGCCTCCTATGTGTTTTGGCCTTTACTCCATACCATAAAGATAGTTTGAAAAATGGCGTATTCGATTAGACGAAGCATGACTTTTATGTATAAAAAATAAGCATGTCCAGGGTTAAGAAAAATTAACATATACATTAACATATATTGGATATGCATATTGTAGGGTATTCTTGAGAGATAAATGGAAACAGTCCAAATTATGTTTATAGCCCCTTCAATAGCCAAGAACTCTTTCATAGATTGTTTAAACATATTCTTAATTTTAAACTCAGTTTTCAGTAATTTTGTCCCCATTTTTTTGCAAACAGTTATTTTGAAAAGAATAATTTTTTCTGTGATAAAGAGTACCCTTTGTCCCGACCAGAAACGTAAGGAACCTACATGTCAAGTTTAAAGAAAATCAATCCAGTAGTTTTCACGTGATGTGCGTACAGGCAGACAAAAATTTTAAAAATTACTTTTGTACACATCCTTTAAAATATACAGCAGTAAAAGAATTTTAAAAAACTATTCATTGTACGCATTTTTTTTTTCTTACAGTTGTATTATTGCAGTATTTTTATAGTTTATACAATATATTTTTTAGCATTTCCTCAAGAAATTGTTTTTAATTTAAAATTATATATGTTGATGTTTAAAATTATAAATTTAACAGTCTGGCAACACTGTGCGTAGTTAAACAAAAACTTAAAGAGCTACACTATAAGCTGTATATACTTTTGGGGTTTGAGTTTCCATTGAAACAGAATTGCAACTTAAATCTATGGGGAGAAAATTTACGCTGCAAGTTTGTAAAGCGCACACCAACGATAACAACAACAACAAAACAAAGCATACTGCCAACAATAGCTAAAAACAAGGGAGACACTTTTTTGCTGCTACTGCAGTTATTTTAAGTGAAGTCATCAATCATTTTTAAGCCAGTTTGTTTATTTGTTCGGTACTCGATCAGGCTTGACTATACGTCTATTTGTCTGTCTGTCTGTCAAGCATTTGTTTGGGCAGAACTTTTGTAACAAGCAATGCAAACGTGCTGATTTGTTGAAGCAACTCATTTAAACAGATGAAAATCATGCAAACAAAAAAAAAATCTCTACTCAAATGACTAGCGAAAATAAATACATCGTATATCTTCTTAAAGACTATGCTGAGCTACAACAATCCTCAAGCTTTAAAACGATCAAAGCTTTACTAATTAATTGTTGTTAATTTTTTATTTCTTGAGATTTGCTGTTGCTCTGTAAGCATTATTTTTAAGTATCGTCCTGTCGCTGAGAGTCTCCCCGAAGTCATTTGCATCTGATTTGCAGGACGTAGCAATTTTAATTGCTAGCTCTTGGTGTTATTGTTGTTGTTTTTGTTGTTGGTGTTGCTATTGTAGTTGCTGCTGTCGTTGTTGGCACACGACGTAAATCTTAAACGTGTGCCTACAGCAACAACGACATAAATCAGCAATTGTTGTTGTTGTTCTGGCTTTTGCCTGTAATTGTTGGTAATTTAATGCAAATTTCTTGAAGAAATAAATTGTTTGGGGCGCTTATTTTAAATGTTCTGCCTCGATTTAAGTTTCTTACTATTTCTCGGTTAGCCAAAATCACGCGTCTCATTTCTTTGTCCTTCAAATATAATGTCCTTAAATAATCGCGCTCCTCGACCATAAACGACTACAAATCCAAATTGTGAAAATTTTTAGCATCATGCTTGGTCTACTTAACAGTTTTTGTTGTCCCAACGTGTTTTCCCCACGGCGCTAAGCTAATAGAACCATAGCAGCTTCATGGCCATAATAAATAATATGGAAATTCAAAAGTTTTGCTTGTGGTTACAAAGAGGATTTGTTAAATATAACAAATAAATCCTTAAAATTATTTAGAAAAAAAGAAAGAAAAAAAAAAACAAAAACTGCACGCTTCTCTGAGTCAGTTTTTTTTTTTTGCTACAAAAGATATATAATTAATTTTATCGCATAGTCAAAAGATTTTATAATTAAAATATTTGTATCTTTAGTTCTGTTGACAAATTATTTTTACATAAATTCTAAATTCTTTGATGCATTAAATTTTCCCGGCGGTTGTTTACCGGGAAATTCGTTATTCATGCATTGTTCTAAACTTATTTTTTTTATATTGTTTGTTTTGCCACTTGCTTGCCTGTCCTTTTTTTATGCTTCCTACATATTTTATTATTTATTTTGTGTCATGTTTGTCATTTTCTTCGATTTAGTTGTTTTGCGTGTTTTATGTTCTTTGTTCTATTTCTATCTCTCTGTTCAATTTGTGGGTTTTAAAATGTGTTTCCTAGTTGACGGCATTACTAGAGAAAATACAGTGGGGATCAACTGATTTCTAATAAGAATTTTAAGTGCATTTTTTTTTATGCAGCGAGAAACTGCAGAGAAAATTTTTTGAGAATTTTTAAACATAGGCTTTTTAGGTCTAATCAAGAAAAATTCATTAAAATTGTTCCCTATCTGTAATGATTTTTGAGTTACGATTGCGATAGTTATGAAACACAGTGTGGAGACTTAAAAAGCACAACCAAACTTTATAAAAATTCTGAAAGATTGACATGATGAGAGTTCATCGCACCTAGTCTGACCTCTGAGTGTCGTTACAATTTTTTTATTTATTTTTTATGTTGAAGTCATGTGTTCGAATTTCGTTGTGGCGACATTCATTAAATTTTTGAAAATGAAAGGCAAAATCCACATCTTTTCAGTAGAATTTTACGTAAAATAAGGCTATGTAAAAAAAACCAAAGCAAATTCTTGTATGTGTCTTTAATTTTAGAAAAAAGATTTGTGTTTGTTTTAAATTTTAATTAAATAATGTGTTATTAATGACATTTGTTTTTTCACTGTCTCACGTAAAAATATCTTTCCATTGAATCCAAGAACATCAAAATCGGTTTAGAATTCGCCAAAAAATATTTTTGGTCGACTATTCATTCTTAAATATTTGGGCGAACATTATTATGAACAATCGAAGCTTCGCTGAGAACAACGTTGTAAGCGACAAAATTATAAGTTTTCCGGAATTGAAAAAAAATTATCTTAATGGCGCACTTAGAAACATTTAATTTTAATTTCCTCTTTATTGGTGTAAGAGTTGTAAAGAAAGTGGCACATATATAGAGCATTTTTAACGCTAGTAAGCAAAAAACATGTTCGATTCGTTTGTCGCTTAGAACGTTATTCGTGGCGACGCACAGTGATGCGAGCCATATAGCGAGTGTGCAAAATTAGTATAATGGACTGATTTTGATGAAATTTTATATCTGAATGGATTACGGTCTCCTAAACTCAAAAATGAAGTCAGTTTCTTGCTCGTTAAAAACTGTAAAATTGCCAATTTTAGAATGTATAAAGAATATGAAAAAAATAAATAAATTAAGAACAAAAAAACATTATTTATTTAGCAAATATCAAGAATTATAAACAATAACAATAAAAAATATGAATCTCAATAAATGAATTTTTCAAGAAATTATTAAATTTTCATTCAATAAAATGCTTGAATAAAAATTTTCTTAATTTTCACACAGAATGTATTTTTTAATACCTTTCAAAGGTAAATTTGATTTATTTTCTGTTACAATACTTTTTGATGAAAGCAAAGATTCTGAATAAATCGACTTATAAGAAAGAAGATCCTTGTTGGCGTGAGTTCTGGAGTCTTTTCTTGTATGGGACAAACGGACATTCCTCATATTTCTTCATTATTTTTTGTCTCCTTTATTCGCGGATAACCAGCAATCAACCAAATCACTATTTTTTAAATAAAATCACATTTTTGCTTGTTAAATTAAATTTAATAGAAATAAATTAAACTAAAAAGTTTAACTTTTAAAATCTGTTTGAAAAATTGCACGGAATCAATTAAAACCTTCTTCGTCGATTAAATTAAAAGATTTCTTATTAAGTCTTACATTTATTAGTTATTAAGTTTACATTTATTAAGTTACGGTCTTATGCTATGTATATGCTTGGGAATATCGGGAATATTTGAAACCTAAAATCCCACAAAAAATTAAGGACCGAAAAACTAAAAACTTCCTCTGCTACTTTAAAAAACCTTCGTATTTTGTAACTAAAATCCCCAAACTAAAAAAATCCTTTGGGATTCAGGGATTCTTAATTTTTAGTACCCTAGCATATGCAAAACAATAATAATAATAATACTCTTGTGAGAATGCCCTCTCATACACACACACATATGTGTTATTGTTTGTCAATTAAAAGTGCCGTGTTAGAAAAAATCGCAAATTAAGCCTTTTTAAAATCGAAATCAAACTAATTTGAAAAAAAGTGGTAAAGTTATTTACTAAATCTTAAAATATAAGTTTCAAATATGTGTTTAAAAGAAAGACCCAAGATATGATTTCCCAAAAGTGAATTTTTTCCATCAAACTTTGGCATTTTTCGTGTTTTTCAAATAAAAATAGTAGGTCATTGTAAGCTTTTTAAAAAAATTATTATTACACATTTTAATATAAGTTTTATTTTATTTATACCCTCATTAAAGTTCTTTCAAATATTTTTGATTTGAATCCAATCGTGTAAGAAATGTATTTTTGGGAATTTTTCTTGCAAAAAGACTAAAACTGCTTTTTTTTATACTGGTAATTGTTTGCTTAAAAAGGACAACTTTCCAAAGCACCTACTAGAACAGGAAGAGGTAAATCAAAAAAAATTTTGTAACAGTTTTCTTAGTGGATGGAATCATCTTAGGTAAATGAAATTCAGCATGTGTCATTATTTCATAAATATTAAACGCCACGTCAAGATCGGATACGCTCTTAGTCCACCTCCAATACAAAATAACAATAAAAGTGCAATATCTCGAGTTGTAGAAAGTGTAAAACCCAAATTAACTAATTTTTTATTGATTGGATACACAAAATGACCATTACAAAGTTTTGACCTCTATTTCCACGCCCTTCAGCCACCTCCTATATAAAATTAACATTAAAAGTGCATCTCGAGTTGTAGAAAGTATTAGAAAAAGTTAACTATTTTTTATTAACTTCATCACATAATTATCATATGAAATTTTCGTCAAGATCTGCCACGCCCTTTGCTCACCTCGCTTACAAAATTAAGAATAAAAGTACAATATCTCGAATTCTAAAAACTATTAGAAAGGAAATTAACTATTTTTTAACTACATTCATAACTATCATATAAAAATTTAATCACGATATGCCATGCCCTTTGCTTACCTCCCATACAAAATGAAAAATAAAAGTGCAATATCTCCAGGTGTAGAAAGTGTAAGGGACAAAATTAATTAACTTTTTATTAACATATTAACCGTATACAAATTTCATCAAGATGTGCCATGCCCTTTGCCCACCTCCCATAGAAAATGGAGAATAAAAGTCTAATATCTAAAGTTGTAGAAAGTATAAGAACGGATACAAACTTGCTTATTTTTAACTGGTTTCACTTAATTATATAATTATTTTTTTCAAATTGTCCACGTGACAGTGGGTGACACAGCACAGTGCATTCTTCGTGCTGGAAGAAATAGTTGGTGATCAACGCTTAATTTTTATTTTTTATTCAAAATAAATTTTCCAGTTTTCAGTAAAATTTCGTTTAAAACATTTTTAAAATATCGAAATCACAATGGCACTGCGTGTAAAAGAGTTGTCTCAAGACTTGAGAGACTTGATAGTGAAACTATTTAAAGAGCACAGTTCTCAAAGAAAAATCGCAAACACAGTTGAGAAAAGCCATGCAACAGTTCAAAAGGTGATAGAAAAATACAAAACAGAAGGAAGCACTAAGACAAAGCTAAGATCTGGACGACCAAGCATTTTTACTACTCAAGAAAAACGCATAAAAAATCAGCACCAACAATCCAATCTGAAATCGAAAATTAGGTTGGAAAAGCGTGCAATCCTGAGACAATCCGTCAGGTTCTCCGTACTGCTGGATAACATGGTCGCAACATGCGCAAGAAGCCGTTTATTAACGCAGTAAACCGTAGCAAAAGGCTTTCATTCGCGAAACAATACTAAACAGCTGATGAAAGCTTCTGGAATTCATTAATTTTTTCAGATAAAAGTAAATTCAACATCCACGGATCAGATGGAAGAGCAAAGGTATGGCGAAAAGTGAATTCTGAGCTTAAACCGCAAAATATGATAGGCACAGTCAAACACGGTGGTGGATCTGTGGTTGTATGGCAGCCTCTGGGGTTGATAAACTGGTTTTCATTCATGGAATAATGGATCGTTACAGTTACTTATATTTTTTTAAAAAACAACCTACACGGAAGTGCATCAAAACTTTGGAATGGAGTAGTCGTTCGTCTTTCAACAAGACAACGATCCTAAGCACACCGCGCTTATTGTCAAGGAATGGCTACTGTATAAAGTAATAGCTTAAAACACCACCTCAGTCTCCTGACATTAACCCTATCGAGCATTTATGGGACCACCTTGATCGCCAAATCAGAAAGCACAACATAAAAAAGAAGGATGATTTGAAGCAAATCTTTTTTGAAGAGTGGGAGAAAATACCGCCTAGCGTGACTATGAACCTGGTGACTTTAATGAAATCCAGACTTAAAGCTGTTATAAAACAAAAGGGCTATCCAACAAAATATTAAAAAACATTTAATTTAAAAAAAGTTAAAAAAAATGAGAATTTGACAGTATTGGTTTAGTTTTGCATACTTACTTTTTTGATATGTTTTTAAGGATATTTTCATTTAAGTTTGTATAATTTGAAGAAATTGAATTTTTGTTTTTTTTTTCTGTTTTTAAAAGAAAGTTCTGAGTATATCGTTTGAAATAATACCTGTGCTTTTTGTTAAAATACAATACTTCTACCATTTTCTATTTCATATATTTTCCTAGATGAACTGCATACTTACTTTATTGATTGACTGTATATCAGAATTAAGCATATTAAATTAAATGCCACATCCATTTTTGCATTAGTGTAGGAACATAACTAACTCATCTTTTAAAAAACTTTCAGAAACCTAGCGTTCACCCTGTTGTTTAATCCTTACTACATTTTGATAAATGCTTAAAAATATCTTTTCCCTTATTCAACGAACAAAACTACAGCAATCAATTGTAAAATCAATGCAAATATTTATTCCTTTTTTCAAATATGTTAAATACAAAAATCCTTTTTTGAAAAATTCCCCCTAAAATGAAAGAAATGAAACACCTTTGAAACAAATTTTGAGAGTTGAGCGCAATTTAAGCTCAAATGTAAAAAAAAGCTTTGTTTTATACGAAATAATAGAGATTCAAAATTGCCAAATCGTGGATAAATATCTCTGTGAGTATGGAGAAGAGATTCTGTTTTAGGCGTTCTGTTCGGCGGAGTCAGTACGACTTTTCAAACAAATCTAATTTTTGAAGTAAATTGAACACACAAACGGAGTTAAATATAGTTTTTACAGCTTTGGCAAAATACCATGCACGAAAAGAGTTAAATTGACTCCGAATATGACTTTATTTACTTTGCTTTTTTTTTTGGGTGTATGCATTATTGTCTTTGCACAATAAAGCCTTAAATTTAAGCTTTTTTTAAGTTTGGAATGTCTCCCTGTCATGTGTTTTTTTGTGTGCAATTGGTGCTCATTTTCGTCAAAACATGCTTTAAAAAAGTGGTCATAATATCCTTATTTGAAAGTAGTCTGAGACCAAGTTGGAACCAATTGGGAATGTGTTAAGAACGGCATACTTTAAGATATATATACAAAAAAAAACAATGTACAACAATATTTTTATTTAATAATTGTGCTTAAAACTTTATGAAAAAGTTGTTATTTTTTATATAAAGTTGCGCTTTTTCATCAAAAAATGCTCCAGGAAACAGATCATAAAATCCTTAGCTTTCATTTTCGGCTTCACAAATTTTGAAAATGAGTTGAGAAATAGTTATTTTAAGACATACAAAAAAACACAAAAATGCTTTTTTTTTTGATTGCGTTTGAAACTTTATGAAAAATTTGTTATTTTTTCATATAAATTTACGCATTTTCGTCAAAACATGTTTTTCAAAAATGGTCATAAAATCCTTATTGTAATGGAGTCTGAGACTAAATTCTGGAATTGTTTAAAGAAAGGCCTGTGTTAAGACATACTTGATACTAAAAAAAAACAAAAATGTTTTTATTCTGTAATTGTGTATAGAAATTTAGGTTTTTTTTTAATTTCTAAGTACATGAAAATGTTTTGGTTTATAATTTTAAAGTTGTGTTTTTTAACAAAAACTTGTAAAATTTATTTTCGATTAAATTTCGTATATGAATTTTAGGGATTTTGGAAAATATTCAATACAAACTATAAAAACTGAAATTTAATCGAAATTGAAACTGAAAATTTTAAGACAGCATATAAAGACTATAACTGCCATAAATGGACAGATATCAAATAATCCTTTTACTAGCTTATGACTTATTTTTCATACCTACTTTTGTCCAAATCGTTACATTGTACGACGCTTCAATCGCCCAAAAAGCGAATCACATATTCGTCTAAACTCAAAATAAACAATCGCTCAAATATTTTAGCCGTCTTTTTTGACCAAAAAATTAGGCGTTTGTACATAATGTACATAATCGCCCAAAAAAGTGATGAACAATCGCCCAAAAATATTGGGTCTTTATTCTTTATGAATAATTGCTCATCTGTATGTCATCAGAACTTTAATTTAAATTCTTTTGAAAGAAAAAACAAGCAGATTCCTTACGGAACTTTCGATTTGAATCGCTTTGGCTGCAGCCAAATCAAGTTAATGATTTGTACTCATCATTTCTATGTATTCGTGTATAAATTTTGACAAAAGCTGCAACCAGCTCGAGGCTATTATGTTTGAGCCTTAATTGTTGGAACTTTCGATCGCTCCAAGCGTAAGTTAAGCCAATAGAAATTTTGCTAGGAAAGCGCAACGCAATGCGTATTTATTAAGGGCTTTCACTAAAGGCTTTTACTTTCTTTAACTTGTACGTAGCTGTAATTTCGCATGAGTTGGCATTTTCCCAGAATAACTCCCTGCAGTTTAAACAAAACACATTCAGGGGAAAACTTTGCTGAAACTCATTGAAAAACATAATAGAAAAAACAACTGTAAAACAAATCCAAGATCTTTTCGTTTCGAAGAAAACTCTTACGGAAAAACTAACTGTTTATGGGATGGAAAGAAATAATAAAACTATCTAGTTACTCGAGCTGCGTACAAAATATCAGTTGCTGTCGGCGGGCCACTCCGCAAACATGAACATTGCAAACTAACTCTGGGAATTACTCTGCCCAAGTACTGCTCGCACAGGTCCTTCAAATTGGTTGACTTTTTTTTTCCTACACAGAGGGGGTTTGCATGAAATTCGAAATTGACTCGGCGAGTGTAACGCCATGTACGTGAGATTTTTGTAAATTTATTGCACAAATACGAGGACATACACATGATTCTCAGTAAAACGCATACGTACTCGCATTGGAAGACTCGCTTTTTTTTATATATGCTCACACACACACATATGTTTTGAAACTTATACCCACACATGTATAGATATGCATGAGTGTGTTCAGCGATACAACGCAACATTTTTTGGCTGTGCTTCGTTTGTTTTTACTCATGTTTTGCGTTCAAATCCAGCATGTCCTTTTTTCTGTAGCTGTAGTTTGTTTTTTCTTCTTTACCAACTTTTTGTCTTTTTTGTTTACTTTTACATTTCACGGTTGCTGAACATCATGCTTCTGCCTTTTTTTTATTTTTCGGTGATTCATTTCATCGTTTGTGCTCTTGTCCTGCTTATTTTGAGTCTCTTGAGTAATTGTTAAAAGACACTGAAGTGGCTGAAGATAAAGTAATGTTTATAAATATATATGAAACCAATTATCTTAGGTGGATTTCTGTTACATAATGTTACATTATGCTCTTACGAGCCTAGCGATCTATCAACCACAGGCGCCAGGCGTCTATTAAGCTTAATCAAATTATCAAAAGCTCGATGAAGCCCTTCTCGAATTGAAGGAAAAATGTGCAGCGGCATTGCAATTAGGGCGGCCCCAGTCTCAATTTTTATTTGGACCGAAATTCAGGATACAATTTCATGTTTAAAAACAAAAAACATTTAATTAAATACAGCCGTTGCAAAAATTTACTATCATGTGCTTTGAACTTGTTTAAAATTTCAATTTAAATATGCAACTAACGTTATTTCCAAAGAATTGTATGTTTTTTAATCGTAATGGCATAAAAAAATATGTTGAATATATGTTAAAAAAAAGTTTAAACTTTTGTTTAAAATATTCGGAATAACTTGTTTTTATTCAACATATTATAATTTTTGTGTAATCTATAAATTAACACGTGAACACAAGAAACTTTATCCCTCTTTTTACCAACTATAAAACAACACATTCGAATGAATTGTGTATCATTTGAAAGCTCAGCTTCAAACCCAGTGCACAATATCGTTAGGCAAGAATGGCCGCATTCAGCGCAGACAACAGTTGGCAACTGTTGTGTAAAAATGCGCTGAATGGTTCAAATTTGGTAGCGCTAACTAAAACTGATAAAGTAGCGAACGCCTTTTAATCGAGCGAACATGAACACAACTGTTTGCTTAACTGTCAGATGCTGTTACTGACGCTGTTAAATTAATAAACGCAGAAAGAACGCAGAAAATTTAAGTGAGAAACCTTTGCAATTGAATTAAATTTACATAAAAATTAATTGAATCTAACTTCTGACGTGTAGAGTAGCAACACATTCAGAGAAAAACATCGTGAACTAAGGTAGCGCTACCATTACAGTTCACAACAGTTGTCTGCGCTGAATGCGGCCTATGATATAAAAAGAATTGCACACTCAGTGGGTGAAAAATTAAATCTACTGCGCAGACTTCGTCACATGTTAAAACACATACACACACAAAATAACTTACACAACAATTTTTTTTTTAAATTTGTTTAAACTAAATGTAATTAATAAATTATGCATTTATTGCTTTGTAAATAAGGTGTTTTCTACCTTTTACTAAGCTTTTCAGCGCTGAGGCATAAGTACAACTATTGTAAAGCTTTATATTGAATTAATAATAAAAAAATAAAAAACTAAGCATACCCTGTAGTTCGGCTGGTAGCAGCATATCCTTTTGAACATGCCATTTTTCAAGCTTTTACAGGTATGGCGCCCCATAGGACAAGAGAACCGCAAAGTCAATGGAAATTCATACTGGGTCCGTTTGTCCCTATCAATGATATCGATGGGTTAAATGGGCGTACACAACACGAGGAGGGGGCCTGCCCCTACCACTGAGGGTATGTGAATTTACATACCAAGTAGTAGACCCAAGTTACAACTTGGAACTAATGTGTATGAATCCGATTGGTTTATTAGGAAACAAACGATATACAAACAAAGAAATAGCCAACCTTATGTCAAACCAAATCAAGCAACGTAGCTACAATTTGTTTTAAAGGGTAAACGGGTAACGGGAGAAAACACTCCTACGATATATGAATTATTAAAGTGAAACTTCTTCGGGGGCGATTTGATTTTAAGGGTGAAACTTTTCGAGTCTCGTCAAAATAAATTTTCGTTAGGAAAATATTTCGAGTCTCGTCACATTTTTTGTGCCCGAGCAATGGTATTTTGCATTTTTAGTGTTTTTTTTATGGGAACGTCCAGAACGGTAGCAGATAGAAAAATTAATAGGATCAGTTTATACATTTGACCCCTCTAAGTACCAAGATTTTTTAATATAAGCTATAATATACATTTACTTTTTCTATATTTTGTGTTTTTTGTGTGGGGACCACCACAATAGATTTTTCTACAATAGATGCAATTTTCTTCACGTCAAAAATAGCGAATCACGTAAATATATCTCATGTTTTAGTTTTCATAAACAATAAATATTAAATACAGATAATGTTTTTATGCAAATTTGGGTTGTATTTCTTTTTAGATGCTCTATCTCTCTCTCTACCTATCTCTTTCACAAAAACCTCTCTTATTCTTCATTTTAAGAAGTTTGACTTCTGCACTGTACACACGCTATACTGTTTTTATCTCTTTTTTCCCAAAACCCTTTTTCGTTTCTTAGTACAAAACTTTTGAGAGCGAATTCGTAACTTATATTGTAGCTGTTATCCATATAATACGTCACACACTTTAGGATGTAGTATTGTGCTAAAATTTGAAAAAAAAAATTTAAGGAATTTTTCAAGTATACTGTACAAATTCCATACCAAAATTGAAAATATTAACCCAATAACGCTGGCTCCTTTATCCGTGGGCGTAGAGGGTTGAAACTTCGAGGGGGAGGCCTTAGGATCACTCGTATTCCGCGTACAAAAAATTAGCCACCTACCCCAAGTAGTTTTTCCCCTTGCCTGGTGCGTTTTCGCATCCGTCGGCGTCAGTGAGTACTTTTTTACTAGTGGAAAGAGTGGCTATAAAATATATGAAGTATAAAGGCAAATGCATGGAATAAGTTGAATTTTAGATTTTATTTAATAAAAAAGGAAATAATAAATGCATGTCGAAATAAATAAATTCACAATGTTTGGCAAAACATGGTAAAAATTCAGTCATGCACATTCTCAAGATTGCACGCTAAATCTGGCATTTCAGAAGCACTGCTACTTAACACTTGGCTTAAGATGATGTGCATACAAATTCCCAGGTCCCGACGGCATACTTCTAATAATATTGCAGAAACTACAAGATGTAGTTGCACCTATCCTACTCTCTATCTTCACTAAGTGTCTCTGCCTTAACTACACTCCAAGGAGCTGGAGAAGAGTTAAGGTAATAAGGTAATATTTATACCCAAAGCTGGGAGGAGAGGTCACGAATCAGCCAAGGATTTTAGACCAATAAGCCTCACATCATTCGCACTGAAAACCCTAGAGCGTGTACTGGATATTCATCTCAGGGACGTTCTAAAGGGTGCTAACATATCCAGCGCCCAACACGCATACCTCAAGGGCAGATCCACAGATACCGCCCTACACGAGGTTATTACACCTATTGAAAGATCAATCTACTTTAAACAATACACTCTTGCGGCCTTCTTAGACATAGAAGGGGCTTTTAACAATATTCATACTAGTGCCATTTTTGATTCTCTTACCAACCTTGGTGTACAAGCACCGGTGAGAAACTGGATAGTCTCAATGCTCAGAAACAGAATAATCCAGGCAGACCTGGGTGGCTGCCAACTCACGAGATTTGTCAGTAGGGGTACTCCGCAAGGAGGAGTGATCTCCCCCCTACTCTGGCTCATCGCCATGAATGAATTTCTTAATACACTAAATTGCAATGGGGTCAAAGTGGTGGCTTATGCGGATGACGTGGTTGTTATGGTGTCAGGACTGTTCCCCTCTACGCTCAGTGAGCTAATGGAGGTTGCTTTGGGAAAACTCAGTGTCGGGGCTGCCAGGTGCGGCTTAGGAGTTAACCCTAGCAAGACGGAACTGATGTTATTCACCACAAAAACCAAAGCGCCACAATTTGTCCTTCCAAAGCTCAACAACCAACCTCTTACACTATCCAGTAGCGCAAAATATCTAGGTGTCATTCTGGATCCTAAGCTAAGCTGGAAAACTAACATCGAACAAAGGGTCAAGAAGGCCTGCATAGCCTTCTACGCCTGCAAAAAAACCTTTGGTAGAAAATGGGGTCTTCAACCAAAAATGCTCTTATGGCTATACACAGCGGTAGTGCAACCTATCTTGGCGTATGGTGCAGTAGTATGGTGGCCTGCATACAAAACAACAAAACTAGCTCGGATCCAGCGATCCGCACGCATGTCCTGACACATACTTAATGTCCTGACACATTTACTCCCCATAGATTTACACATTAAGCTTACTGCAACAAACAGTGCAGTCAGACTCAGAGAGTCGTACAACTGGCGAAATAGACCATATGGACACAGCAAAATTCTATATCCGCTACCTCGGGAACTGATTCCTGGAAAAACGGACTACGACACTCCCAAACTCGACTTCACGAAATCCTTTACAACCAAGTTTCCCACCAGGGTGGAATGGCGCAATGGGGGAATTGATCTAGCCTTCGATGTGTCCTTTTACACGAATGGCTCCAAGATGGAGTGCGGAGTGGGAGCGGGCATATACTCTGAGAAACTGGGGGTGGCGGACTCTTTTCGTCTACCAAACTCAGCCAGCGTCTTTCAGGCCGAGCTTTTTGCGATAAGAGAAGCTTGTCGCACCTTAAGGAGAGCTAACACCAACCACCTTAACGCAGCTATTCTGACGGATAGCCAAGCTGCCGTTAAATCTTTAGCTGCGATCAGTACCAACTCCAAACTGGTAAGGCAGTGTAAGGATGAACTGGCCCGGCTAAGTCACCAACTTAGCATCACCATAATCTGGGTTCCCGACCATAGGAACATTTATGGTAATGAAAAGGCGGATGAATTGGCCAGGCGGGGTTCTTCCCTTGACGTTTCCAGAGCGGAACCAGTCGAAGTTCCACTGAACACAGTCAAGGGAGGAATTCGTTCTTACTACTTAACCTTAGCCGGTCGTAGATGGAGAGAACTACCAACTTGCAACACATCAAGAAAAATATGGCCCCTTTACAACATAGGCAGAACTCAACAGATGCTCTCAAAGCCCCAGAACGACATAGCCAGATTAACGGCTATTATTACGGGTCACTGGTGCATCGGAGTTCATGCCGAGAGAATTGGACTACCTTTCAACACCCACTGTCGCAGCTGCGATGATCCAAATGAAAAAGAAACACTAACACACTTTCTGTGCACCTGCCCGGCCCTGGCCAGGTCCAGACTAACAACGCTTGGCAGGCCCTTCCTCAGCAACCTAGAGGAACTCTCAACAACAAAAATCAACAATCTCCTAACGTTCATCAATCGCACCGTATGGATAAAACCTAGCATAGCGCTACCCAGTCAACCAACAGAAACACGAGGTTATAGTATCAAAACGGCTCACTAGAGCTACTTGGATCCTACTTGCATGTAGAATCACCATCAAAACCAACCAACCAACCAAACCAAGATGATGTGCTGTGCACAGTGGCGACTTAATCTTTTGCATTTTGCAGCTGTACCGAAGTAAGGTATCTTCGTCAATGCTAAGGTTCTGATCAAACATGCCGAATTGCATACATTTTTGATTGAGGATAACATTGAATGGATCGATCGTAGCAAACTTTTCATTCACATACAATTCGTTGTTGTTACAAGCATGGATAATTTGTTTCTACTTCAAGAGACGATCACGACAGATTGCATCTTTGACACAAAGGAGGCCAGTTACTGACTTGGATCAATAGTTTCGCACTGATGGCAATCTTATGAATCCTGTGATATAAAATATCACAATGAAAGTGTGACTTACTGCGGCATACGTTCAAAAAGGATTATTCGATTGTCCAGCATAGGCGTTGGTTTTTTCCAAAATGTGATTGATCAACACATCATCCACGAACAGATCCCTCAGTTGCATAGGCGAGTACGAGACTGTAATGCAATGACGAACACGTTTAGCATAAAAACAATATCGAATGAGGTCGAACACTTACCCTCTCTGCCAAAGTCTTCATTGCAATTTCCGACATATCGATGGGCTGCTCATATGCTTGAAAGGTACGTTTGCGCCACTTCGGTGGCTCAATTGATAGCGCCTGCTTCGGGTTGTTGTTGCGAGCAAAGAGCGAATGGGACCACACGTCGTCGTCCAGGTACTCAAAGTGCATTTCTGCGGTATCACAAATCTCGGGAACACTTTGCAGGCCATTATCAATTTTAGTAGGTGCACCATCATCACAAAATATTTGGTCATCTGGGACATTTTTTGTATCCTTCCACTTCGTCCACAGCATTCGGCAGCAAAACGACTATATCAATGGCCAATGCGTTCCAATATTGTCGTTGTTGCTCGGTTTCCTCATCTTGAGACCACTCATTCTCAATTATCGCTTTCAATTCACAAATTCATTATCCTTTCTTTTTTGAAATTACACTCGAAAACGTCGTTATAATTTTTCCTGAAAAGACTAGGATACCAAATCATTGCCATAAACAATAAATACAGATAAACGCATTTAAACGCTACATGAACGGTTAGCTTATCGTAAAATTTTCCGTAGTAAAAAAGTGCTCACTAGCGCCGATGGATGCGAAAACGCACAACATGTACCTGTGCAAATACCTTTGCAGCTAAAAATATGTAATTATTATGAGATATACATGAATTCATATCTTAAAAAAAATGATTTCATAACTTTTCGGTGTTTGGATGGTGATTTTTTCACTTGTCGGAAAACCGGCACCTGGAAATGCTGATATCAACTTGTTAAGGGTGTTTTTTATAGAGTAATACAAGTTTAAATCATAAAAAAACATAGTAATATATTTTTTATATCAATGAAACGAGCCTTATTAAATAGAAAATTTTATGACATTAATATGATTTTGGCCACGTGGCCTTTACAGCTGGCGCGCACAAGGCGCAATCTGGAACACCAATTTTCACAAACTTTTCGCAGCATTTGCGGCCGTATCTCGTCGATAACTCTTTGAATGTTGATTTCCAGGTGTTCAATTGTTTGTGGTTTATCGACGTAGACAAGTGACTTTACATAACCCCAAAGAAAATAATCCAATGGGGTTAAATCACACGATCTTGGGGGCCAATTAATTGGGATATATCGTGAAAATATTTTTTCGTCAAAAGTTTCCTTGAGTAAATCAATTGTAGCGCTCCGTCCTGTTGGAACCACATATCAGCAAGATTAATTCCTGCTAATTGAGGTACGTAAAAACTTCGAATCATGTTCCTATACCATTCACCATTGACAGTAACATTCTGACCATCATCGTTTCTGAAGACATATGGGCCAATGACTCCGCCAGTCCATAAAGCGCACCAAACAGTAATTTTCTGTGGATGTAATGGTGTTTCGACAAAAGCTTGTGGATTCTCCTCACTCCAAATATGACAATTCTGTTTATTTACGTACCCATTCAACCAAAAATGGGCTTTATCGGAAAATAAAATTTTCCATGGAAATTCAAAATCAATATCAATTTGTGATTCAGCCCATTCTCCGAATTGGCGGCCCATACGATGGTCGTTTCGCTTTAATTCCTGCACAAGTTGAGTCTTGAAAGGTTTTAAGCCATTTGAAAGGTTTTAAGATCTTTTCGTAAAATCTTCCATAAAGTGGAAGGATACAAACCCAATTGCTGAGAACGGCGACGAATTGATTGATTAGGATCATCTTCAATGCTTTCCTGTACAGCGGCTACAGATTCTTCAGTGTGCACTGTTCGGCATCTCACGGGATGCACTTTATCAGTAACAGTAATTGTGGTCCGAAAACGATCTACTGTTCTTCGAGTTAGCAGCTCTGAAGGACGATTATGTACGCCATTAAATGGACGAAGTGCACGATAAGTTTGACGAACAGAACCATTATTTTGATTAAAAATTTCCACAATTTTTATGGGTTGCTGTGGTGTAAGTTGATCCATAATAAAATGTCAAAGCACATTAAACAAAAAGCAACTATCAGCTGTTAAATGGGTGGTCAAACAAAGCAGTGATGTCAACTCAAATTTGTATCACTCTATAAAAAACACCCTTTAGATGGCGCTTATGTCATGCCTGTCCAGTAGACTGGTCCTTATTTGTATGGTGAAAAAAATGTTGTTTGTTTTTCTTGAGCACCCTTTTGGAAAAGAAATTGGACTTAATTAGAAAGGAAGAAATTAAAAAAATTATGAGAAAAAAAAAGATAAAACAGCAATTCCATTTTGAACGTACCGGCCTTATGGAATGACCATCTCCGATTTGGGTGAAATTTCACATGGAGCATCACTAAAGAAAAAAAAACCTATATTTAAAGGAAAAAATGTTGGAGTTATTTTTGGCGAAGTTACAGGGTGCACAAAATTGACAAAAAACGGCAACAACGTCGAAAATCGATTTTTACTAGAATTCATATCTCAATCACTTCTTAACCAAATGTTAAGTTTAAAATACCGTTAGAAAGGTTATTAAACGCACTTTAGTTTAAAAATTTAAGAAAACGGTAACACTATGATCAGTACCACCAAAATTTGGACAATCAGATAACAATCAATAATTCTGTGCTATCTCGAGTGTAAACTAGTTTCCAATATCCTTCCCACAGGACACTGAGGAAAAAAATCCAGAGTGGCATCTCGTATGACAAGATATTGTTAGTGATAGTCTATATTTATTTTTGCTTTAAGAAATATGTAGTTTTTCGTAAAAAAAACAAAGCATTTTGAGATCGTTATTTCTTACTGTTTTCTCAAAAAAAACTTCGTCCTTGGGAAAGACATCCTTTTTATCCTAAATTTTTTTTGGGAGATCTCAACCACCCTATGCAACTTTTGAGACCCTTTATAATGTGAAATTCGAAAAAAGTTGTGATTCGATACGCCCTAATGCTCATTCAGTTGCATTACCTCTCTGTAAACTTCAAGCTCCGAGCGGCACGTGTTATTTTTGTTGTAAAAAAAAATTAGGGACTTATTTTTAGACGCTAAGGAACAAAAAAATCGGGTGCTCAACAATTTGTAAAATAAGGACCACTCTACTGTCCAGGAAGCATATTTAGACCCATTTATGTTTTATCGATATCAAAAGACGGCAAAGCGGTATCATTTACCTATCATATCCTTTGAATTTTAAATTGCAACTATATTTTTTGTGCGTTTTTGCACCCGTCGGCGTTAATGGGTTAATAGTCTTGAGCGCCTCATACTGCGCGCTGTGTATTTTTAAAACTTTAAAAGTGTTTTTATTGAAACAACGTTTTTTTTATCGACCCGGGTGTTTTTAAAAATTCTATCGGGCCGATTAGGCTGGAATTCGAATACGTTATTTTACACGCCAATCCCTCTCGTGGGTACCAGAGTTGTAGATTTTTAATAATTTTGTCCCTATTTTTACCCCCGATTTGCCACAAAACAAAGATGCGTTTTTTGGAAATGTTTTAATCTGCAACCTGCCAGAATGATAAGCCTACAATACAATAACACACTATGGTGCAAAACAATAGACGCACCTATTTTTTTACACATTTCCATATCTAAAGAAAAATTGAGAGAAAACCAAAGATGCAGTTTGAAAGTAAATAAAAACACAAAAAGTTTTAAAAAAGTATTTTGAAACTTTTGTAATTCTTATTTACCTTTCTAAAATCATATTCAATTTTGGGCGGTGCACAACTATAGACACACTTTAATATTTAACAAAAAAAAAACTAAATAAAGCACTTTAGCTGGAAGCTAGATTGAATAAAAAATTGAATTATTTATGAAATTTGTTAGATTTTTGAGTTTAGATTTAAGTTTATACGCTTCCTTTTTTACCTTCCAAACTATAATGTATTATAAAAGAACTTGTTCTTGTTGAAAAATAAGCAACACTGTTTATCTTGGTTTGTTAAGTCAGCAACATTGTTTCCTTTGTTCTCTTTGATTCCTTTTTGTGTAACATTTTATACTCACTCGAATAAATACTTTAAACGTAAACGGACGTGTTTGTTTCTATTTGATGCTCTGCCAATAGGTTATGGGCCCAGGCATAAATTAGCCTGCCGACAAGAATTAAAAAAAAAAAAAAAAAGTGCTGTCGAGTGCGTGTGTTGCAAGAAACAATTTTAAAAAGCAATTCGTGTGTCAATTGTTCAAAGAAAACTAGTGCGTGTGTCGCAACAAACAATTTTTAAAGAAAATTCGTGTTTTAAATTTTTAATCAATAAACCGTACTAAGCGTCTCTGAATAAAACTTAAAAAAATGAGTGCGCTTTACCAGATAGAAAAACTTGATGGTAAAAACTATGACGCGTGGTGTATCCAAATGCGTAGTGTGCTAGTCCACGCAGAACTGTGGAAAATAGCAAGTGGCCATTCTGTAAAGCCTGAAGGTGAAAACAGTAATCTATGGGACAGTCAAGATGAAAAAGCATTAGCAATGATCACGCTTAGTGTTAAACCCTCACAGCTTAATAACATTAAATGCTGTAGAACGTCAGCAGAGGCTTGGACAAAGCTTAAAGATGTGTTTAATCCAAGTGGTCCAGTACGAAAAGTTTCACTCTATAAAAAACTCTTGAATCTTCGTATGTCGGAGGGTGACGATATGTCACAATATTTAGATGAGTTCTTTTGTACAGTCGACAAGCTTGCTGAAGTTGGAATTGTTATGATGGACGAGTTGCTAAGCATCATTTTGTTATCCAGCCTGTCAAAGCAGTACGAGCATTTTGTTGTTGCAATGGAAACACGTGATGCGTTACCATCTACAAATATTTTGAAGGTCAAGCTACTCGAAGAAGCAGATCGAAAGAGTGGCAATTCAAATGCAAACGGTCACCAACAAGCATTTGTTGCACATGCGAATGACACACACAATAGAGAGAAAAACAATCGTTCCAGACCATTTGTGAAGGGCAAGCAGAATGGAAAGTGTTTTAAATGTGGAGAGCGGGGACATTTTGCAGCCAGCTGTCATTTAAAAACAAGAAAAAATCAGCAATCATCATCGAACTCATCAAACACAGTACTTGCAGCGGCAGACACGCAGGTCTTCAACAAATTGATGTGGTGCGTCGACAGTGGGGCGACGGCGCATATGTGTAGTGAGCGCAACATGTTCTCTTCGTTTAAAGAGCATACTGAACGAGTGACGCTAGCGGGAGAGAACTTCATAGCAGCAAAAGGAATTGGTGAAGTTAGAATTTCTACAAAAACATGCGAGCTGATGTTGAGTGACGTTCTATACGTGCCTGAAATGACGGGAAATTTTATGTCAGTTAGCCGAGCGGTAGAGAAAGGACTTGTTGTGAATTTCAATAAAAGTTGCGCAGAAATATACAGAGATGGTATCGTTGTCTTAAAGGCTAATAAAATTAATAAACTTTATTTATTTGAAGATGTGCGCAACAGATGTTATCATGCAGCAAGCAATGATGCTATTTTGTGGCATTTAAGATACGGCCATCTAAACTATGCAAGTTTGTTAGAGTTGTCAAATAAAGGTATGGTACGTGGTGTGGAAAAAATTAGTAAGCCAAGCAGCGTTGTCTGTAATACGTGCATGAAGAGTAAGATTCATTCACAGCCATTTCCAAGTGCATCTGAAAGTCGCGCAGCTAATCTTTTGGACTTAGTTCACACAGACGTGTGTGGCCCGTTTAGCACTCAATCGCTTGGAGGCGCGCGATATTTCTTGACATTTATTGACGACAAGTCGCGGCGAATATTTGTATATTTCCTAAAGTCAAAGGACGAAGTTTTCAACAAATTTATTTTATTTAAAAATCTAGTCGAGCGACAGACAGAAAGACAAATAAAAGCTTTAAGAAGTGACAATGGTGGCGAGTTTGTAAACAAAATTTTCGATAGATATTTGCAGGAAAATGGAATAAAGCGACAGCTTACAGTGCCATATACGCCACAACAAAATGGTGTGGCAGAAAGAGCCAATCGCACACTCGTCGAAATGGCCAGAAGTATGCTGGTGCATTCTGGATTGTGTGAATCATTGTGGGCCGAGGCTATATCGACTGCAGTGTATTTGAGGAACCGTTCACCAACAAAATCGTTAATTGAAAGAACACCCTATGAAGCTTGGACGGAAAAGAAGCCAAGTGTGAAGCATCTTCGAGTTTTTGGATCAGTGGCAGTGGCTCTGGACAAAACAAGTAAAACTAAGTTCAAACCAAAAGGTAAAGAATTTAAGATGGTGGGTTATTCCCTTAATTCTAAAGCATATCGGCTCTATGATGCAGAAGAGCGTAGGATTGTAGAAAAAAGAGATGTCTTATTTGATGAAGTTTTATCGGCAAGCCGTAGCGACACGCATGACGTCATTTTTTTTGAGCCTGAAGAAGCTGTAAACACAATTAGTACAGAAAATAATTCTGATGATGAAGCAAGAGCCTGTAGCAGCAACAACGTTCATCATAGCAGTGAAGATGATGAGTCTGATCAAAAAGAGACACTAAGTAACTTTGGTCCTGGGAGACCAAAAATAGTGCGTACTGGGAGGCCTGGCCGACCGAGGAAGATGTACAATATATTGAACACTATGCAAAGCACGATAAGTGACATCGAGATACCACAAACAGTTGAAGAAGCATTAAACAGCAAACATTCAGCACTATGGAGGGAGGCTATGCAGAAAGAGTATGACTCACTTATAGCCAACAAGACATGGACGTTAGTCGATCCACCTGCGGGTCAAGGTGCAATTGGTTGCAAATGGGTTTTTAGTGTGAAGTACAGTAGAGATGGTTCCATAGAAAGGTTTAAATCTCGGCTTGTGGCCAAAGGCTGCAGTCAAAAGTTTGGAGTGAATTATTCAGAGACTTTTTCACCGGTCGTTCGTTATGCTACGATTCGCATGGTGCTTGCGCTGGCAGCTGAGCTGAAATTATATCTACATCAAATGGACGTATGCACAGCGTATTTGAACAGTGATTTAAAAGATGAAGTGTACATGAAGCAGCCAGAGAGCTTCATCAATAGAAATTATCCACATCGAGTGCTTAAACTCAATAAAGCTATCTACGGGCTAAAGCAGAGTGGCAGGGAATGGAACTCTAAACTGGATGAAGTACTTAAAAGCATTGGTTTTGTTGCCTGTAGTTGTGAGCCGTGCTTATATAAGCTCGTCTGTAATGGTAATTTATGCATAATCGCTGTTTATGTTGACGATTTAATTTTAGCTTGCAAGTCCAAAGAAGATCTATTAAAAATAAAAAGAATGATATCAAGCAGTTTTGAATGCGTGGACAAAGGTCCACTTCAATTCATTCTGGGTATGCAGATTGATCGTGACGGTGAACTTGGCGCAATATCTATAAGCCAGACACAATATATTAAGGACTTGCTCAAGCAACATGGTATGGAAAAATGTCGACCAGCTTCAACACCATTAGACGCAGGTTTCGTGATTGGATGTGACAGTAGTAAATGTACGAAAGTTGACGCAACTGCTTATCAGTCATCAATAGGTGCGCTTATGTATTTGGCAATAACAACTCGGCCCGATATATTACATTCCGTGTCAAAGTTGGCTCAACGTAATGTCAATCCACATCAGGAACACGAAGCTGGCATAAAACATGTGTTAAGGTACTTGGCAAATACGATGAACTACAAGTTGTGCTATCGCGCATGCGGCAAACCTATAGAGGGGTATGTAGATGCAGATTGGGGCAGTAATACGGTAGATCGCAGGTCATATACTGGCTACGCATTCTTTATGGGTGGCAGTGCATTTTCCTGGGAATCAAAACGACAAAATTGTGTGGCACTTAGCAGTACAGAGGCCGAATACATGGCATTGTCAGCAGCTGCAAAAGAGGCTATTTATTTAAGAAGACTTTTGAACGACATTGGATGCACAGCGCATGCTCCCACTATTCTTTTTGGCGACAACTTAAGTGCACAGCAATTAGCAAAGAACCCGGTCTTTCATGCAAGGAGTAAACATATTGATATCAAGTATCACTTCGTAAGAGATGTTGTAAGAACTAACGATGTTGAAATTAAATATGTTCCTACTAATGAAATGATAGCTGATGTATTAACAAAAAACTTAACAAAAGAAAAACATTGTAAATTTATTAAAATGTTAGGACTTCAGTAATATTTTTAATATGTTAATATGAATGATTTTTCTTTTTCTATTAATTTAGATATTTACTTGTTTTATATAGATATATCAGTGTTGAGGAGGAGTGTTGAAAAATAAGCAACACTGTTTATCTTGGTTTGTTAAGTCAGCAACATTGTTTCCTTTGTTCTCTTTGATTCCTTTTTGTGTAACATTTTATACTCACTCGAATAAATACTTTAAACGTAAACGGACGTGTTTGTTTCTATTTGATGCTCTGCCAATAGTTCTTATTATACAAATAATGTTAAAATCAAATATAAAAATATAAAAATATTAATAATGCGTAGGGCCGCCTTTCGGCTGAATAAGATCAAATATCCTGTTTGGCATTCTTTCAATCAACTTTGCACGAACATTCGGATAAATTGCCTCCCATGCCTCAATCACTCCAATGTTAAGGTCTCCAATACTGTCATATTGCTTATTTTCAGCGTACACTTTTCAATAGGATTTCGGTCTGGGAAACATGCTGGCCATCGCAAAACTTTAACATTTTTCGCTTCCATACACGAGCGGGTCGCATTATTCTTGTGTACGGAGGCATTATCTTGCTGAAAAATTAAATTTACCGAGCAGCGTCTTTCCAAATATGGAAGCAGATTTATTAGTAGTAGTGTTATATTCTCCTACAAATTCATGCGAGTGCTTGGAAATGCAACCTCCAGCATTTTATTTGCACAAAATGCACCCCAAACCAAAGAGCCACCATCGAAATTTATCTTTGAAAAATACCGTCGTTCTTTACACAGATCTGGCCAGTAAGAGTTAAAACCATCCGGACCATCTAAATTAAACTTTTTCTCATCAGTAAATATTATCTAAAATGAAAAATTAGTTTGCATTTTTAAAAGATATGTTATTGACAAAAACATCCTTTTTTCCAGTCAGTGGTTATGTTTGATCTTACTAATTCGAGGCGAGCTACTTTGTAGCGAGGTAATAATTTTGGCATTGACTTTTATTTTTGCAGAAAAATATGGTTAATATTTTTTAACGCACGAATAACGGTCCAATTTGAGACATTTAACCTTAAAACATTTGTTATTTGTGTTCCTCTTTTCATAGAGTTGCTTTTATAATACTGAGTTGATCACGCAAAGAAAGCTTTTGTTTTCTTCCGCCTTTCTTATTTTTTCCGTAACTACTCAGCAAAATTTATGTTACAAATATGGCATGCATTCTTAGGGATACTGCTTCCAGAAGATAATACATCCAACTGTGCTTTTTCTAAGCCTTATCAAGAAGTGCTTTCAAGAAGCATTCTCATAAACCACTTCTCAAAGACATTCAAAAAGCATTTCATTTCAATTATTTTTTTGATGTATTTTTTAATTTTCCGTGCGATTTTTCAAACCTCCAACAAAACGCAACCACTTTCTACTTCAAGCACCAAAATGCCTCGAAAATCGGGAAAAGGGATATTTTACGTGGGTTTTTTTTTAAACCCTCAACAAAACCTAAACGTAAAAATCGGGAAAATGGATATTTTCCGCGGAATTTTTTAAGCCCCCCTAATCGCAAAAACCATTTCATTCCATGGAGTTTCTTCCTAAAGTTCTACTGAAAGCACCTACTACAATCCTTTCATTTAAGGGCTCAAAGAAATCTTCCATTAAAAAAGTTCTGGAAGCACTTCTAGAGAAGACATAGGAAAGCACTCCTCCCAATGACATACATATGTTAAAAGAATGCCTTCTGGGTATAAAAGTGGAAGGCATGAAATTAAAGACTTCCCCTTCCACTTTACCTTCTTTTGGAAGCAGTTTTTTGCTGGGTACTAGGATCTTTCAAAATGGATCGCTTAAGGTTTCGAGAAATTTCGCGAATGCTGAAACTTTCTTCTCTAAAAGCGAAAATTTAACCCTTTTCTGTGTCGGTTAAATATTGAACACGCGGCATTGCAAAAAAAAAAATCAAGAATTAACAAAAAAAAAATCAAAAAAATTATTTAGAATGCATTAACGGTAAATTGTAAATTGAATTAGGCCGGTTCGATTTGTAGGTACCAGAAGGCAAAAAAATCGCCCATTGCTCAGTGAAAATCATTTTCTTGGGATCAAAATAAGAAACTTTGCCCGATGAACTATACTTCTAAAACGAATTCTAATGCCCCAACGAATTCTAATGGCCGGAAGATAAGTGCTTTTGAAGTAAAAAATTATATATATATATTAGGACGGGTCGATTCAAAAATCGCCCATTACTCAGTGAAAATCGTATTCTAGGGGTCCAAATAAGAAACTTTGCCCGATGAACTATACCTCTAAAACGAATTTTAATGCCCCAACTTTTCCGTAGGGTCAAATTTTGAAAAATCCCTCTGTGACCCCTTTAGAGTGCCCCAATCGTGTCCAAATGTATGACCGACCTCTTCTAACTTTGACGGGCCGATCCACCCATGCCAGTGGCACACCCCCTGGAACCCCCCTGGGGTGTTACCCATACAAACAAAGTTCCCCATACAAACATTTGAACCCCAGGGGGTTACAGGGGGTGCCACTGGCATGGGTGGATCGGCCTTCCAAAGTTAGAAGGGGTCGGTCATACATTTGGACTCGATTGGGGCACTCTAAAGGGGTCACAGAGGGATTTTTCAAAATTTGACCCTACGGAAAAGTTGGGGCATTAGAATTCGTTTTAGAGGTATAGTTCATCGGGCAAAGTTTCTTATTTGGACCCCTAGAATAGGATTTTCACTGAGTAATGGGCGATTTTTGAATCGACCCGGCCTAATATATATATATATTTAATTTTTTACTTCAAAAGCCCTTATCTTCAGGGCTAGCAACACATCTTTTTTTTGTGTCCACTTTGGACGTAAAAACAAAAACAATTTTTTTTTGTGCATTTATAGTAAAAGTTATTTGTAATAACACAAATATAAATTTAAACGATTGCATTTTATTTTCTTATAAAAAAAAAACGAAATAAGCCTTAAAAGTTAGGCCGGAGCACAAGACTACATCTTTAAGGGTGGAGGGGGGTTGGACATTTACGTCGAAACGTGGTATGAAGAGGGTCAACATTTATAACGTGCGTTACGTTAATCATATTTTTTTTCGAAAATGTATTCATAAATTTATGCCGAAATTTAGTAAGTCAAACAAAAATTGAGAAAATAATCATTTCTGTGCTTGATGATTATTACCCAACTAATTTTTCATATCCAAACTAATTCTATGTATTCTGAAAGGAGTATTTTGCAAGATTCCCGTTTTTTTATATGTTTTTAATTTTTATTTAGTAGTTTTTATATGAAAATAGTAGCCTTTAAAATGACAACGTTGTGACAAAACTAACAAATACAGTGCTTGATACAGACTTCTTTGATTATTGAGAACTTTTTTGGAAATGGTTAATCTGTATATATAGGCTAATGGCTTTAGGATAGCCTTAATTATTAGAGTTTAAATTAAGATAAATATGTTAAGCGCGACTTTAAAAGTTGATATCTAGAATCAACACATTTTGTGCCAAAACTTTATCGGTAAAGCAAAAAACAGTTCATAATACATACAAATACATTCGAAATTAGTTAGTATCTAAATATGATTAAACAAATGTAAGTGCATTAAGCCAAATCATTCAAATCATATAGATAAAGATGCATGTTAAAGAAAATTCTACGAAATACATCCCATCCTTCTATAAGTGAATTTCAGGCTTTATCTATAATGTTGCTAGTCGTTGTCAGAGCATCCAAATTGGTTGTCGTTTCTACTGGCAAATTACCGGATTCACTAGAATCCTCTCTATTCACATTCAGTTCAGGACAATCGTTCTGTATAGTTTCCATGAGTAGAGTTTGAGGCAGATTATTGTCAGCCATGACTTTTTTAGCAGTCGCTATAGTCTGCTCACTCGGCTTGCGCTCACGCGTTAGAATCCACACAATTTCTAGAGGAATAAAATAAAGGGAAGGATGATTTTGATTATTTGATAGTAACTATAAAAAAATCTTTGAGATGAACTCAAAAAATACATCATAAGAAATAAATACTTTTCAATCATTTTACGCTATCAACTAAATCTTTGAATATATTTAAATTTTTGAATTACTTCCTCGGAATTCTATCATTTTTAAATGCATATATGTCAAAGTATAAAAAATTTAAATTTTCACTTACTGGTATGTGCGATGGGTGTAAAATTCGAGCAGCTGTACACGACTACAAAAGAGGAATAATCCGTATCCAGTACCAAATAGTTGGGCTTGTCAAAATTTTCTAAAATGAATTTATATCATATTGAGAAGAACTAGATAGTATTGTGTATATATTTGTTATATGAAACTTACGATTGCTGCTTCTTGGAAATACTACAGCCAAGGCACCAGAACTGATGACCTTTGCCTTACCAGTGACATTTGAACTTTCGCCAGTGCTAAGGATATATTAAGATTATGGTATTTTATAAGTTTAACCAGTAAAAATAAAAATGATACTTTTAACCATAATTCTACAAAACATTTTTTCTAAAACATTCATAGTAAGGGATAAGTGCTTTTAAAATTATAGTTTATATATAATAATACCCTTCAAATATGGTTATCAAAACAATTTTAATAGACGCTTTTTATGTTTTAAATTAAAATTAACCATATTTCAGTAAATAAATTAATTATTTTCATTTCTTTTTTCACTCGTAATTTTCAGCCGTTTTCACATGAAACCATTTAAATACTAGATTGATGCGAAATGTCAAACTACAAATGGTTCTAAGTGTTTGAAATTCATATTTTATAATAGAACTAAATAGGTGTTTTTTTTAACAGGACCATGTTTAAGTAGTATTTTACAAAACAAAAAAAAAAATTGAGTAGTTTAAAACCATATAAAAATTGTAAAAAATAATTCCCTCTTTCCCTTTTTTTTTATGAAGTGAAATTCTTACACACACTCAGAAAAAAACACCTATCTTTTTGTGGTTTCGGTAATAGAAATTCGATAAAAGAATTTCGCTATTTTCGATAATAGAAATTTTCTTTAATTCAAATAAAATTTACTTTAATTATAATAAATTTTCACATATTCGGAGAAATATTTTCTCCCTTGTGGGAAATGAAAATATTTCATGTCTCTTATAATGATAAGTATTTTTCTCTCACTGAAAAAATCTCATTTATAGAGAAAAATTTATAGAAAATGAAAAATTTTTTCTATTGTTGATAAATAACACAGTGACGCAATATTCAACTTTTTGACTCCAAACAAAAAATTACTTATCCCAGCCGAAAGTACTCGATGAGAGGAGAAAAGTAATTTCTGGATTTTGCTAGATTGGTTGCCATTCGTTTTTTATGAGATTTTGACAAATACGCATTTATTTTGTTGTTTCGTATATAAGAAACAAAAATAAAAAAAAATTGCAAAATCCGTACCAAGGAGTGGTCGCATGAAGTTGGTATGTACTGAAAAGATGTTCATAATTTTATAGGCTACACTTCTTCCCTTGATTGCTTGGTAAAATTTTCAATAGTTCAAAAGCCGTAGTCGAAAAACGGAAAAAATCGGTGAAAAAAGTGGTAATTTTTTCGACATTTTTGGGGTTTTGAGCATGAAGATGAAATTTTTCCGACTTAATATATTCAGCATTTTTGTTGGCCGAGTCAAGAGCTACAACTTTGCTGAAGACTGTAAATAAAAGTTCACAGCATTTTTCGAGCTATGGCCATGCGAAAAATAGAAGAAAATTGCAAAAAAGTGCTCAAAATCGAATTTGGCGAAAAAACTATAGAGGCTCATAAAAAACGAACGGCAACCAATCTAGCAAAATCCAGAAGTTACTTTTCTCCTCTCATCGAGTACTTTCGGCTGGGATAAGTGATTTTTTGTTTGGAATTTTTGTGTTGTGTTGAGTAATTCACTATGCGAAATATTTTCTCCAATAACAACAAATCCTTTTTCAAAAATTAAAAAAGCTTCTTCTCAAAAATCGATATATTTTTCTTATATTGAATGAGGTACGAGAAAAATAGAAAGCGTGAGAGCAATTGATTATTGTTGAAAAAAGCAAGTGTTGTATATTCTGCATATTATGACGATTGTTCCTTCAAAAGATTTTTTTTACTTAACATAGCTACACAAAGTGATGTTGTTTATTACTACTGTTTCTTTGGATGCATTTACAAATCGTTTTTCAGAATAAATTTCTGGAATATTTATAAAGAGTCCCGAAGAAAATGCCACAACAATAATTCTACCTCTTCACACATTTTTAACTAATATTTTTAAAACCGAATCACAATTTGATATTAATACTTCTACTTTGCGTAGAACTGAGTTAAAACAAATGTTTGACAAAAATAATTTTTTTAATCGTAATTGCGGATATACTTCTGTGTTTTAAAGAAAAATGCTGAAAATACTGAAAATACTTCTGTGCAATAAAGAAAAATGTTGTATCAATGTTAAGAAAATATATCTTTCTTTTAAAGAAAGTGTTATTTTTTGTGAGAAATTATAAACGCAACTTAAAAAAAAACATTTATTAAAATTAAATAAATATTTCTCTGTTTTCGGGAAAAATTTACACAATAAAGAAAACGGTTGAACGTATTATAAAGAAATATTTTTCTAAAGTTTTTTCCTAAATGACCTCTATATTTATTATGTTGACTTTATATGATTTAAATACAAATTCTAAATGTTTGATAGTTTAAATCATACTTGATTTAAAATACAAATTCTAGTTGTTTGATAGTTTAAAATCGTTTATTGAGCTTAAGGTCAAAGTTAGAACAATTAATTGTTCTAACGAATCTTTCCAAAGAAACAAAAACAACAACAAAGTTTTCCAATATGAAAAGGAAAAAGTCACTAGCTGATCTTATTGCAATTTCTGCCCGGCTAAAGGTTTCATCAGAAATCTTTGTGATACCCGTGCAAGCGCGCACTAACGCACTGCACCACCGGGGCGATGAGATTTGAAGTGTCAATTTCTCAGTTTTTCTCAATTTCATAATTTCACATTTGTTGTTGTATTTTTGCTTTACTTTAGAGCTCGACCAAACGGAAACAGCTGAAAACAAAATCAGCAAAAATCTAAAAACAACTTCAGTAAACATGCTTTGTTAGTGCAGACTTCCAGCAGGCTGTTGGACTACATATAATAAAATAAGCATAGAGACTAAAGTAAAGCAAAAATACAACAACAAATATGAAATTATGAAATTGAGAAAAACTGAGAAATTGACACTTCAAATCTCATCGCCCCTGCGGTGCAGTGCGTTAGTGCGCGCTTGCACGGGTATCACAAAGATTTCTGAAGAAGCCTTTAGCCGGGCAGAAATTGCAATAAGATCAGCTAGTGATTTTTTTCCTTTTCATATTGAAAAACTTTGTTGTTGTTGTTGTTTCTTTGGAAAGATTCGTTAGAACAATTAATTGTTCTATCTTTGACCTTAAGCTCAATAAACTACACTTTTGTAGAATAAGTTACAATGTACTGAAAACAAAATTTTACTCAAAAGTCATACCTCGTTAGAATTAGGGATAAAGTTATATTTTTAACAACAATCTTGTTAATGCAAGTAAAACTTTATATTAAAAACTTACATTCGATTGACTGCTGCATTAACGACAGACACCATGCCATCTCCAATATTCTCATATCGTGCAAACATGCATTTCTTGCCTATTTCAAAGACGAACGGATATTTAGCGTATTCATACCAAATGCCCATGTACTAAAAAAAATATATAAAAAATATGTGTTGAACTTTAAAAACATAAAACATGGTTAAAATTTTAGTTGAAGTCTTAGAAGATGGACTATTTTTTGTACATTTGAATATTGTGCTAAAGTAAAGAAATGTTAAGTAAAGAAATTTAATAATTAATTTGACAAAATTATTATTCTAAAAATATGGTGCATATTGGGTTCATCGCAGCTTATCTATATTTTAACTTAGCTTCTACTAAAATCTAAATTTAATGAAAACCACGCCTAGCCTTGATTCAAAATGACTTAATGAAACGGTAAAATTTCTTTAAATTCTACAAAAATTAATTGAATTACTTGAAATTAACACATAATCCTTAAGGGGTATTAACAGTGAAAATGTCAGAACTTTAGGTGTTTTTCGTTTATTTATTAAAAATAAATCGGTATGATGGATTCATAACAAACTTCATTCACATATTTAGCATATTAAAAAGTACTTATAAAAATGTTTTGTTTTTTTTATTAATAGCTATATTTTTGTATAATGGTGTTTTGAAAATGTCACCTCTTAAATCTGGCCCCAAAGGCGATGATAGCAATTCGTTTAAATTGATCATCTGAGAACAAAAAAACAAAAAAGATTTTTAAGATTGTCGGCCTTTGTAGTCTAGTGTAGAGGTCCCTGGTTTGAATCCGGGCTCGGGCATGATTCTTTTCACTTTCTTTGTTCTTTCCTACATTTAAGAATGATGGAAAAACTAAAAATCCACAACTAAATTGTGAAAAATGTGGAATTAGAGGACAGGAACACAACTAAGGGCTGGAATTGCTTGCCGAGGATAAGGCATAGCACTAGCCTCGGTTAAAAGCAATTCAAATTGTTTTCACGATTGTTTCGCTTAATCAATAATTCACGTATGGTTTCCAATCAATTCCTCTAAATAATCTATCTCTTTCCTTTCAGTTCAAAGACCAAACCTTGTTTGTATAAGGCGCACGCCTTGGTTCTTTGATTTTTTTTTTTAAAAGAAAAGAAAGATATATGTTATTAGGTGGAAGTAGGGATTTTCAAAATATCATTTAGAATGAAATGGCGATCTTTTGAAAAATAAATCAAGTTTTCGCCAATTATTCAATAAGAAAATTATTTATAAAAAAACGGATAAAAAACGACTACATCTGGCTGAAGAGGCACGTTTTCTCTACAAAATCCATTTTGAATCAAAGTGATCGCACCAGGTCATTCGTTCCAAATATTGGGGGTTGGAATTAGTTTTAAAGGTTTTCTAAGAGATGGCGTAACTATCAATAGATCGCATCGGGCACACCTGTGACTATATTCATTTCAAAGCACATTGTCTAAGCTTCATTTTTCAGTATGTGTCATTCCACTGAAGTGTAAACAACATATATTTTTTTTCTCTGTGAACATGTCGACTTTCGTTCCAACAAAACGCAATTTGCGGGAAGGTTTACTTTTGTGCTTCCATTTGAAGAAAAAAGCGGTTGAAGCACAACGCATGCTTACTGAGGCTTACGGGGACTATGCTCCATCGATTTCTACTTGTGAGTACTGGTTCCGTCGGTTTAAAAGTGGTGATTTTGATACGGAAGACAAAGAGCGTCCGGGCCAGCCGAAAAAGTTTGAATATGAGGAATTGGAGGCTTTGCTCGATGAAGACCCGTGTCAAACCCTTCAAGAATTGTCAAAATCATTGGGAGTCGACTTATCAACGGTCGGCAAACGCTTGAAGGCCATGGGAATGATTCAAAAGCAAGGAAATTGGGTGCCGTACCAGTTGAAGCCGAGAGACGTTGAACGGCGATTTTGCATGTGCGAACAACTGCTTCAACGGCATAAAAGGAAGAGTTTTTTGCATCGTATTGTCACTGGCGATGAAAAGTGGATCCATTACGATAATCCTAAGCGAAAAAAATCGTGGGGACCACCCGGCCATCCATCAACATCGAGGGCCAAGCCGAATATTCATGGCGCCAAGCTTATGCTGTGTATTTGGTGGGATCAGAAGGGTGTCGTGTACTATGAGCTGCTAAAACCTAACGAAACCATCACTGGGGAACGCTACCAACAATAATTGATGCAATTGAGCCGAGCATTAAAGGTTAAACGGCCGGAATATGCCAAAAGACACGACAAAGTGGTTTTTCAACATGACAACGCACGGCCACATGTTGCAAGAACCGTCAAGGAAACGTTGGAGGCGCTGAATTGGGATGTGCTACCCCACCCGCCTTATAGCCCAGACATAGCCCCTTCCGACTACCACCTATTCAGATCGATGACGCATGGCTTGGCTGAGCAGCGCTTCACTTCTTACGAGGATACCAACAAATGGGTCGATTCGTGGATTGCCTCAAAAGACGAATCGTTCTTCCGGCGCGGAATCCATATGCTGCCAGAAAGATGGGAAAATGTTGTAGCTAACGATGGACAATACTTTGAATAATATACATTGTACCGTTGTTTCTAAATAAATGCTCAAAAACCGAAAAAAAACCTTTAAAATTAATTCCAACCCCCAATACTTATTATTATTTTTTAAAATTTTACACTGTTGTACCCCTTTATCCTTAATGACCATTGGCGTCGGAAGCGGGGGTAAAAGGGGGCAGTTGCCCCCACTTTTTTAGCTAGATAAACAATTTAAAAGGAAAACTTCAAAAGTTATTTAAAATATCAGTTTTTTTTACAACGATAATATTTTTGTATTATATATTTTCCTCTTCTTTCTCTCTTCTTCATAAGCATGCTTGCGAATAACCATTTTCTTTCTCTGTGTTTGCAAAAAGATAGATTAAAATGTAGAGTTTCTACTGCAAACCCACCACTTCAGTTTAAAAGAACCCTTAAGTATGTAGCTTAATGCTTGTTAATTTTGCAACTCTGGTAAGAAAAAATTTGACTTGTTCTTAGGGGCTTTCCATATTGGACGACATGTTGTATGATAAGTTAGATGAAAAACTAATGGGACTATTTGATTGAGCGTTCGAACGATCTAACTTGTAAAGCAACATCATTGCTAAATCACGGCTAATAGCTAAGCAACTTTTAGATGCCCTAACAATTGAGCAGTAATTTTACATAGTTGTACAATATTGTACAATCGGCAGAAAAAAATCAAAAATTTCGACTATCGTTTTAGCTTACGCATGGTACTACATGTTGTACAATCTGCCATGTTGGTCCAATGTTTTGGACCATGCGAAAGCCCCTACTGAGAATTAGCTGATGAAAATCCACCTCGACGCTTTGAAGAAACATCAAATCCGGTTTCTTCAGTACAGTTTCCATTATATGATCGGCTACGAAAAGATTATTTCGAAATTTTAGATCTTCTCAGGTTGATATTTTACTTTTTTTTTATTTTTGCATGTTAACACCAGCTTCACTCAACGGACTCACTTTGATTTAACATTCGGTGAGTCGGTTGAGTGAAGCTAGTGTAAACTGGCACTTTGTAAATCTTATTGTACATTTAAACAGATCTTGACACTTTGGAATCGTTGGAAAATATTATAATCGAAGCCTTCAACGGAAAAGTGCCTTCTGAACAAAATCTAAAAACAAAACTAGATCTTTATGCAGATGACTTTTTTGCAGATGAAATTGCTGAAGCAATTGCCTGGCCAAACACCTTGAAATTGTATCCCAATTTGCGAAAAATTCGGATACTGTAAAAAAACTATTAAATGAAGTTGAAAAACTTATTGCTTTGCTTTTGACTGTGCGTGCATCAGCAGCTTCATCTGAGCGTTCTTATAGTGTGTTAAGACGACATAAAACGTATCTTCGAGCAACTGTGACACAGAAACGACTCACTCATGCGGCACTTATATACATTCACAAAGATAGAACCCAAGAATTGAATTCGATGGAAGTGGTGAAAGAGTTTGTTTCTCGCAAGGACAGAAAGAAACATTTTGGAATAATTTAAATTGATATAACTTTTTGTACCTTATTGCATTTAAACCATGTAAAGATATACCTAGTCTTGCTTTATAAAAGCAACCATTATTTCTTATATTTTCATATTACCATATGAAAGATCCTTTAAAGAATGATCTCTAATATTGAAATTGGAAGAACTTTTAAAAATAATGAAATTTTAATATTTTTTATACATTTTTATATTTTTTTTATTTTAAACTAAAATAAAAAATTTTTTTATTCACATTCATGTTTCTTTGAAGAAATTTTGGTGAACTTTTTTTGCACCACCATTTGTACTGCCCCCCCAGATGAAATTAGCTTCCGACGCGCTTGTTAATGACACACTCTGTGAGTTTGAAAATGAGCCAAATCGGATGGAAATCATGCCTACAAGTGACCTTATAAAATCGGTAAAAACTCTTTATGCATACAACAAAAAATTATTTAATCACTAAAATCATGCGTAAAATTTTTGCACGGAAAAAACTGTGCTAAATTTGTATTGTGGTTAAGCAAAACTTGCGCTTAAATCTCAGCAAAGCTGTAAAATCAGCATTCATATTCAGAATTTTAATTACAACTGAATAACTACATAAGAATGCATTCAATGAATGCAAAATTGATTTACAAATAAAATTTTTAATTCACACACATTTTTAAAAAAATGATTAATTATTCATTTTCGTTATTCAGAATAATAAATAATTTTTTTATTCATTTGAATGCTATTCACAAAGAATTGCAGAATTTTCTTTTAATTATAATTCTTTTTTTATTCATTATTCATGTTTTATTTGTTATTAATTTTTTATTCATTATTCTTTTTTTATTCTTTATTCATTTCTTATTCATTATTAATTTTTTATTCATTATTCATTTGTTATTCTTTATTAATTTTTTATTCATTTTAGTAACAAGCCATAAATAAAAAATTAATAACAATTGAATAAAGAATAAAAAATTAATAATGAATAACAAATGAATAATGAATAATGATTAAAAAATGATAACAATATGAATAAAGATTAAAAATGAACAATGAATAAAAAATTAATAATTAATAAAAAATGAATAACGAATAACAAATGATTATTCAATAACAAATGAATAATGAATAAAAAATGAATAATGATTAAAAAATGAATAATGAATAAAAAAATTAATAACGAATAACAAAAGAATAATGAATAAAAAATTAATTACGAATAAAAAATTAATAATGAATAAAAAAAGAGTAACTGAAAATTTTGAAATTCTTTGTGAATAGCATTCAAATGAATAAAAAAATGTATTTATTATTCTAATATAATAATAGGAACTTTAAAACTAATATAAAACACATGCTAAGTAAACCCTCACCTTGAGAACGAGCCTCCCGAAGGGAATAGAAATATTTTAAATTATTACAAATTAACTCCCAATAAACAGCACAAAATTAAAAAAAAAACTCAGTGACTAGAAATAGCAATTAGGTTCCGAATCGTTCCCAACTTCGAGCCAGCCTGCATAGCTATGGGTTGAGTGTGGGCACGCGGTTGACCAGTTGGCGGTAGATTTTAGTTCCAAATTTTACCATCTTTGGACCAGTAAAGTTAAGCGACTTTCTCAAGAACTGCCATTGCCAAGTGGTTATCATGATTCATCCAGCTTGGGGCGATTTTCAAGAGCAGCGGCCATACTTTCAACCTCACCACTCGATTTAAAACACATAAAATTTAACTGAAATTACACTCCAATGATACCAAATATACATTCATTGTCTAAGTCAGCGATGCCCACGAAAATTATTTGAAGAGTGCAAAAACAACAACAACAACAAAAGCAACAACAAAAAGCAACAACATACAAAATTTTTTAAATCTGAATGCAATGACGAATTAATAATAACACGAGTGCTAGCAGAGTCCACGACAGCGAACTTATGTATATGTACACTGTAAAAATCATAAATCAAGTAAATCCAAATGTTTCAAATTTTTTTTTAGTCACAATACAGTCTGATTTACCAAGCTTTAACCGCGTGGAGGTTTTCATATATCCTTTTTTATATTTTGTTTTATAGATTTTAATTTTTTATAGTTTTTTTTATTGAATGTTTTGTTAAATTGAAAGGATTGAAACGAGCATCATTACGCATACTTTTGCTTTGTGATCTTTTAGACTAATTTGCAGGCATGGTTTTATGTTTTTTGTGGGCGTCTTTAGTGGCATTTAAAAAAATATTAAAAAAAAAATTTAATTTACCTCAAATGTTCAAAAATTAAATAAAAATATATTTAAATGGTCGCAGTGATCTGCTTCAACAAGCATATGATTGATAAAAATTCCACCTAGAAGTGTTGAGTCCGAGAGATCTTTAATGTCTAGCTACTTGTATAATAAGTCTCAAAAAGTAAAAGTTGGCTAACTGTTGTCAAGGTACAAACCTGTTTTAAGTGGTGTTCTTCAAGGTTCTATACTTGGCCCCCTTCTGTTCTCAATGTTCATAAATGATATTTTCTCTGTTTGTAAAGATACAACTGTGCACGCATATGCTGATGATGTTCAGCTTTATCTATCTCGAAGAACTGGCCTAATGATCTTAGTTGTAGAATGAATGAAGACCTCTGCAATGTCAATGAGTGAGCTAGTAGAAATGGTCTTCAATTTAACTCGTCAAAATCCTATGTTCTTTCTGTTGATAAGGTTAAGTTTTATCTAATTAATATCCCTGATTTGTTTATTGGGTCAAATAAGCTTCATGTTTTGTTGAAAATAATGAATCTTGGCTTTCAGTTTAATCCATCTCTGTTCTGTATTGATTATGTTAACAGTGTAGTTAAAAAATTTATTGTCTTACGTAGCCTGAGAATGACTTGGATTTGATCTAGTAGCTTATCTTAAGGTATCATTACAGTTATGGATAGGGAAAAAGTAAGCAATTTTCAGAAGTTAATAACTTGGGCCCTTTATTAGATATTAAATAATAATTTTTATTTTTGTTTTAATCTTCAATGATATACAAATTGAAAAACAAATTATTAACTTCAGAAAATAACTTACTTTTCCCTATTGCTAGAAACCTTAATGCTAGAAACTGTATATATACCTTCATAAGCTAATACCAGGCTACCTGTATGAAAAACTTCAGTTTATCATATCTAGAAGAAGTGACGTCATAATAGTTCCGAGACATTATTCTGCATCAATGCCATTAGGTTGTGAAATGGGCTGCCACTAAGGCTTAAGGCCGCTTTACATTATCCTACTGTGTGTTAACACATGTCAAAATTTTCGTGTGTGATAGAAAGTGAGATGGTGTAAACAACGAAAAGCAATGTGTGTTCTGATTTTTTTGGCATCGTACCACATTTTATTTTTTGGTTTGTTTCTAATTTCATCACACATTCTATCCAACCAGAGATGCATTTTACCATAAACTTACTTGAAATTTATTATTTAAGTGAGAAAATTTTAAACTCGTAATGTATTTTTAAATGGAATAACAGAAGGAAGCAGTTTTACAGCTTATTGAACTTTGTAGGGTCTCTAAATTCATTAAAAACCGATTCATTACTCAAATTTTCACATTTTAGTACAGTGTAAAGTATAAAAATGTGGTGCGACTCTGTGAGATAGTCTAAAAGCGAAAAATTAATTTCTTCATACAAAAATGAAAAATGACAGCATGATGAAATTCAATAATACTTTCTATCTCACATGTGGTAACACACAGTAGGACAATGTAAAGCGGCCTTTAGGGAGATCAGTGGGAGAGTATCTTTTAGGCAATCTATCTTTTCCTTTTTTTGCCACAACTTATTCTACTTTTTCTCCCTCTAATCTCTATCCCTTTCTGAATTTTTATAATTGTAAGCGCTTTCAGGGACTGCTTTATTCAGAGATTTTGAGGACCATCATATAGATTAGAAAACAATTTTAAAGCGCACCTGGGCACTTCCATGGCTTAAAAAAGACATTATGATTATTAGTGATTAAATAAGAACATAATTTGCCAATTATGAGGAGAGCATTTTTTATTTTAAATTTTAAAAGTTTTTACTGAATGTTGCGTTTCTACGCATATCTTTAAATACCCTTTTAAGGATGTATTATTGAATTTATTTCATTTTAAATTAACATATCTTAGTCATGAAGTATGCCAAATGGGAGTATGCAAACATATTCCCAAAATTTAATCAAGTATAACAATGAAATATTGTATATGAACAATAATTTTAATAATATCACTTCTTGGGCCAATTTTCAAAAATGTTCGTATTTTTCTTAGAAAGCAGCGGCATATAAAAAAATTATTCCTGAGATCAAGGAATATTTTTTTTTCATGTTCGAAATGTTGAAATGGTAAAATTCCATTTTGAAGTTGTCCGTCAAGCATGCCCTTTTGCATGAATGTGCAGCGGAGCATTCTTTATGCACATTTTCCCTGATGCACAGTGAATATTTAAAACTTCGTTAAACGAAATGTGAGCATTAAACTTAATTCAAATGAACAGCATTGCTAGCTAAAAACTGAACAATGTGAAGGCTCATCTATGATTAAAAGGAATTGCAGTTTGCATAAACACTTCCAATTCATACATACTCATACATACTCATGCATACTTACATCATCCAACTGAAAGTCCTGCTTTATCTTCACCTCGGGACAATGATTGGGAAATGGCACCTGAGCATTGGACAAATGACAGAATGTCAGCAAAAATCCTGTCAAACTAAAAGCAAATGGAAAATAATTTTAAATTAAAACAAGTAATGCAAACAAACAAACAACAACTATATAAATAAATTACAACAACAATTAGGAACATTGTATCCGAGCAAAGCCAATCAAAGATCAGGTCAAAAGTTTACTGAACTTCACTCACCTCAATTGCAGAAGCATGTTTTTGTTGTCACTGTTCTATTTGTTGTCACTATTCTATTTGTTGTTGTTGCTGTTGCTGTTTTTGCTGTTTCTACTGTTTTTATTGCTAATGTCAAATGATTTCTCTGCTGAGTTGTAGTAGCAATCTGTTAATTAAATTAAAAATTTATAAACAATTTCCAGCTTGATTTATTTATATTCACTTTTTGCACCCGTATGACTCGATGTTGTTGTTGTTGCTTTTGTTAAAAGCTTTTTTTTGAAAATTTTGTATGCACGCCACTGTTTTTGTATTTATTCTCGTTCTCGTTTGATTGCCGGCGTTTAACTGAATCTAGTTCGAGTAACAGACTCTAGCTTTATAGCAAAAATCATAGCTCAAAGTGATAATGATATTGTAAAGAATAATTTTGGAAATTACCCACTAGGAAAATGTGCTACAATTAAAGTGATTACCAGGCCTACATGTGATTACTAATGATATAGAAAAACAATAGATTTATAAGAAATGGTGCTAAGCTAAGCTAAGATATACAATTTTTATAAACACGCTGGCCAAAAGTTTGAACTCCACTCTTTACATATTCAAATCTGTAAGGCATTTTTAAATTCTTAATCTAATATTTTTTTCTATGGTTCAATATTTAGCAATATTTCAAGTAGTATACATGTTAAGGGGTACACTTTTTGAGTACACTGTTAAAAATCTTGTACTAAAATTGAAACTTTTCTGTACTACAGATAAGTCCACACCAGCTTTGGTTTAAAATCTAGTACTTGCAAAATACTTAAATATGATTTTAATATAGTTTTGGTTTTAGATTTCGTACAGGCTTGAATTAAAAAAAGCACCATGAGACTTTAACCCACGATATTCAGTTTCGGAAATTTCACTAGTCTAACCACTGGGCTATTGCGCTATACGAAAAAAAAAGCGATAAACAAACGTATGAGCCAAATCGCTTAATATTCAGAATAGTACTTTATTTAACCCTCCTTACTAATGCAGGGTGGATTACACCCATAAGTTACGAAATATGGAAAAAATTAATTGATAGTTTAATGGTGCGAACATTATATAAAATGTAATCTCTTTTTGTATATTTTGCTATATTTTAAAACAAAATTTAGTACTGTTTTTTAAACAAAATTATAAAAATTACTCACTTAAAAAAGTGTCTGGGTGTTTTATACAAGCGTTAGTAATGGAGAAACAAGAATTTTTGGTGGTTTACACCCACGTTAGTAATCAAGTTGTATTACTTACTATAAACGTATGATTTGTTTCTCAAGTAAAATAAAAAAGGTTTTAAATAAAAAACCTCTCCTGAGCAACACAGGAAATTCAAATTAAAGATTTAAACCTTTGCTCGACTTAAACAGCTTTGACGATTTCATCACGTAATGTAAATCAGTAGAAAAAATTTTTAAGAATACGGACGTGTTTGTGCTTGCAAGATCTCATCTCATCTTTCTCAACACTGTGAATTTAGATTTAGACCAGTGGAAATGGTCGAATTTCTCGTTGTAATTTAAACGAAACATTTAATATTGTTCTTTTGTATTTGACTAGCCTTTTGACAAAAAATTTGAACATTTGAACAGGGATTTTGTCATAATACGCAATTATTGCATCATTCAATTACTTTTGTAATGGTCCAAGTAGACATGGCTTAACAAGTGTAACATAGAAATATGTTTAAAGGGATTTACGTGTATCTGATTATGCACAACGTGGCAATGCATGGCAATGCTCAGATAAAACAAAAAAGCAACTCTAGATAGATAAACATAGAAGTTCTTTTTAATTTTGGTTTCAGCGTATTCTTCAATGCATTTGACGATTTGGCAAAAAAAATGTGAAATTGTATAAATCTTTGACCAAGAATTCCTTTGATTGTTTTATTTTGACTATGTGACTAAGTTTTGCATAATCGACATTTATTCTATGTGCCAGCCGCTTGTTTACGATGCTTGCGCTGCTGTGCCATGAGAGGCTGATGTTTCAATTATAGCGAATTATTATAGGTCATTATTTTAAAAATTTTCATTGCAAAAAAAATTTTTTTTGATAATTAAATGTAGGTTATTGAGATCTATTCGATATGTTCTAAAAATAAACATGATAAATGACTATTGGTTGCGGAACACTGATAATGACGGTCCACTAATTTTTGTAAGTATACAGAAGCTCAGATAAAATCGATGCACGATGCACTGCGGATACATTTTCAGAAACATTCGAATTTCAACTCGAACAAATTCTAAAAGTTTGTGTAAAAAGCAATTTTATCTGGATGCTTTATTCAATAGGATTCTTCATAAATGAAATAAGAATTTATTTAACTTTGAAAAAAGAAAATATGAAATAACACAACATCCGAAATTTATGTGGATATGTCAGCCAAAAATCTAATAAAATGATAACTAGATTTAAAAAAATATTCTGAGTAGGTTTTAGCTATTTTTGTAATTATAACAAATAATAAATATACTACAGAATAATGCAATGAGGTGAATGAAAATAATAAAATCAATGAATAACGTTGAGTTAACATAAAAACATGATAATTCGAATTTATTACAAACATTACACTGGGTTTGAATTAATATATTTATCAAAGTGGGCTACTTTTTTGATGACGTCACTTTATATGGGAGGTAGGCAAGGTTCTCATTTGAGTCTCCTAACTTTCATAGATGAAGCTCGAATTGAAAGATTTCAATGAACAAAATATTACGGATTTTCTTGATTATTAACATAACTTTATATGGGCAGTGAGTGTAGTTTTCAGTCTACTTCCCTAGTTTCAAACTAAAGGAGCGTTCTTAAGGGCAAAGCTTGTGAACAGAATATGAAGTCAGTTGCTCTATTTTTGTGAAATGTTGAGATATTTTGTCATATTGATGATGTTATTTTGTATGGGAGGTAGGCGTGGTTCTTATTTGAGTTTCTAACTTTCGAAGATGAAGCTCAAATTGAAAGATTTCAATGAACAAAATATTAAGAATTTTCTTGATTGAAAACATCTCTTTATATGGGCAGTTGGCGTAGTTTTCAGCCTGCTTTCCCAGTTTCAAACTCAAGGAGCGCTCTTAAGAGCAAAGCTTGTGAGCAGAATATGAAGTCAATTGATCTATTTGTGTGAAATTTTGAGAGATTTTGTCATATTGATGACGTAATTTTGTATTGGAGGTAGGCATGGTTCTTATCCGATTTCAGCAAAAAGTATATGTGAAAAGTTTCAACAGAATGTCTCACTCCTACGACTTAAAGCAAAACAACTTGTTATCTGGACCAGTGTGCAATGTAAGGAAACAACACCAAGAAAAAAGCATGCTAAAATCAAAAAAATTTACTTGTCTTAGTGCCAAGGATTTTTTTTTTTAAATGGAAATTTTTCTTGAAAGAAGGAAATAGATTTCCTAACAAAAATTTAATTATTTCTTTAGAAAAAAATTATTTCTTCCAAAGAAAAATTTCTATTTGGTAAAAATTCCTTATCTTAAATATTATTATCATTATTTTTATTATTATAATTTTATAATTTAACATTTTTTTATTATAATTTTTAAAATCAATATATAAAATAAAACAAAGAAATTTTTACTTTTAAATAAAAATTCTTAATTTTTTGAAACAAATGCAAGTTCTTTTGTTTTAAAAAATTTGTTGTTTAAAAAAACATTTCCTTAAAACTAAAGAAATTCCAGATTTTTAAAACAAACTTGTGTTTTTTGCTTTTTAAGTTTAGCTTTTTTTGAGTACATTGGATAAAATCATTATGTTTTAAAATTAAAATAAATGTATTTTATTTTTATGTGTTAGTTTTCATACAAAATTTTAAAAAATTTTTTAATACTCTGATATATTTTTTTAATATTTGTTTTTTCTTATTTTTGATATTTTTCTTTTTCTTATTTTGTTTGTCAAGGTATTTTTATATACAACTTTTCTCTAAACATTTTAAATTGTTAAAGCAAAAGCAAATGGTCTCAAAGTACTTAATTTAAAAAAATTGTGTGTGTTTAGTGAATAAAATAAAAAAAAATGTATTAAAGAAAAATATTAAGTAGAAAAATTCCCAAACTCTCGCTATTACCTAAACATTCGCTTCAGTGAAAATCTTTCCTACTGGGTATTTATGCTGGCTCAAAAAACTCTTTTGTAACATCTGTTATTGTGTAAGAGAGCCAAAACACTATCAGTTTAATACAATTTAGAGCGATGTTCGCTCGTATCATTCTATTATCTCATTGTTAAAACGCTGTTGAGCACCTTTTGAATGTAAAACGCATCAAAAACATTGCGTTATAAATGCAAAATCATGAAATTTGTCGCTTAGAAAAGATTAGAACATTTTGGAAAAAACTTCATTTTAATTAATATGTATCATGAAATGTCGATTTCATTAAAACATGAACTGATGATTTCTTTCCGCCTTCTCATAATTATAGTTTTTGCTTAGTAAAAAATATTGTTTGACAGATGCGCTTTATATGCGTCGCTTTCACCATATTATTGTTTACTAAAATAGACATACACACTAGTAGCTAGTGTAAAATGATAATTGCCTTGCCAAAGATGGATAGACTGCGTGAACTAAGAATGAATTGCTGATAACTTTAATCTGCATAAATATAAGGAAATTTCGATTAAATGGAATTTTTGTGAGCTTTTTGATAAAAGTGTAAGCAGTATTATTAAAAATAATTCATATAATGTTAAATGTATCTTAAGCTTTTAAACTTTACATGTATTTTGTGACAATTTCACTCAAGTTGCAAAATAAAACGCGTTTTTTGTTTTAATTCAATACATTTTTAGATTTTGGCTTAGAGTTAGGTTAGGTTAAGGTCCGTTGTCCTGTGATACCACAGGGGATATATTCCTCCCCTCTTGCTCTTCTAAGCACTGCCGTGGAACCAACCTGTACTCTGTTAATAAAAAGCAGTAGACGCCTAACGTCTACCTCTTCAAGATCCCTGAGATCATCAAAAAAGAGGCTACCTAGATGCTTATGTCTTCCGCGGGATAGGACGGGCCATGAACAGAGGAGATGCGATACCGTCTTCTCCTTTTCCTCATCCCTGCAACTCCTGCAGAAGTTATTCGCATAAACTCCCATTCTTAAGGCATGCCTACCTATAAGACAGTGCCTTGTTATAACGCCTATCAGAATGGAGAGATCTTTCCTCGCCATTTGAGTGAGCATCGTCGTTCGTTTTTCAGTAAAACTAGGCCACATCTGTCTAGCAGTGTTAGAGGCGGTGCTATGCTTCCACCTGAAATTAACCATTTCTGTGGCATGTTATCTTAGAGCCAGCCTGGCTTAGAGTTAAAATCATGTTTAATGTTTTGATTCAACACCAAAAATTTTTAATTGATGTCTCTGTTAGGATGCTCAAATATACTTTCCCTTAAAAATTTTCGGTTGACATCATGAATAATCATCATATGAATAATTAAAAGCTTTCAGAAACGAACGATGTACAAAAAAGGGTGGATGTACTAGGATTGGTAGTCGATCTTATGGATCTAAATAAATTTTTTGAAGTGAAAACTTCTTTAGGCGCGTTAAACGATTTTGGTAGAGGGTAAATCTTTGGTTTGCGTCATTGGCTTTTTCCGAGTAACTCTCGTCAATACAGACAGCAAAGATAACAAGATAGGAAACTTAAAAAACATAAGCAAGCAACCATCAATATGTTAATCCCATTGAGCCCATCGGGGCTCCGAATCGGGGGCAGAAAATAAACTGCACTTTGCTTGCTATGTTTTCTGTTTTCTTTGTAACAAGATCTCAAGTGGAGGCATTAAAAGAGACTTCTCGGCCAGTCAAACAAAAAGCAAATATCAAAAATTTATTTTATTTTAGCCTACAGCTAGCTCTACATATACATTGAAGAAAACAGTAACATTCAATAGCTGCAATCCCGTGTTCATTTATCTAGAGCGCGGCTCTATTTTATTCACTATTTTATTTTATTTTATTCTATTTCTGATCTTAAAATGCTCAATCAAGCATTTTTTATCAAAACGAACATAGTTGGCAAATCTAAATAACTATTCATTTTCATATTTTGACGATTCACCGCTCAATGGGCGTTTTGGTATTGTTGTTTTCTTTTGTTGTTGTTCTTAAAACAGCTGTTTCAAGACTGCGATGACAAATTGATATAAAGTTGAACTAACGTTGTTTTACTGAGATTTGATCTGATCTAGTGCCACGGGAATGCAGCTAATGTTTCGCAGAGGAGCAAAAGTAGGGGAAAGAACGATGCGTCAGCAGAGGAACTTATTGATAGTTGCTTGCTTATGTTTTCTAAGTTTCCTATCTTGTTATCTTTGCTGTCTGTATTGATGACGAGAGTTACTTGGAAAAAGCCAATGACGCAAACCAAAGATTTACCCTCTACCAAAATCGTTCAACGCGCCTAAAGAATTTTTCACTTCAAAAATAAAATAAACTGGCCATTTCAGCCCTTGGAAGGACTTTGACCTAGCTTCTATTTAGGTCAATAAGATTTACATGGCAATTTTTACTCTCTGAGGTTTGTCATTGTCTGCAGAGAGGTGACGACCGAACAGAAAAATTCATTCAATTGAAAAAACTTTCTGTCTGAGCTGAAATTGAACCCGGGCTACCGCGGTTCTTTAGCTTAGGGGCCGCGCACTCTACCCACTAGGCTACGGTCGACACTTCGATAGCTTATTTTACAATTATTCATATCTTACAGCCTCAATCTTTTGGCCGAGGCTGTATTTGTTGCACGACTTATGCTGCTTTTGTATGGGGTCATGTGGTCAGGTCGGCTGTGGCATATCGAAAGATACTCTCTTGTCATAAAGCCATTATGATTGGATGTATGACAGTGTTTTGTATTTCTTCTTTATCTTGTGGTAATGCAGCTCTGCGTTACTTATGGGATCAAGAAAGATGTGCCCTCCTTTTTGTTTAAGTGGGTTTCGTACTTTGATATAAAGCGCATGAATGAAGGTGTGTGGAAGACTTTTTGGAAGGAATGTGTAAGGTCTAGATGACAATCTAGATTAAAGAAATGTATATTCACACGTAATGCTTTTTTTGGACGGTCGCCCTGACTTTTGCTTTAGTTCAAACCTGGGTTTCCTTTTGACTAGGCATGGTTCTTTCAATGTTTTCTTGCATGAGAGAAACTTGAGTGTGACTGAGGAGTGCGATTGTGGGGCAGTTCGTGAGGACTATAAAGACATTAGTGACCTGCGTGCAATAGGTGGGTTGCGTGAGAAAGAGGATTTCAATCTTGAAAACGCGCTCGCTTCCAGCTATCAAGTTTCCAGGTTGAATCAGTTTGCATGTCAGGTGTTTGAGAGGCGGCGTACCAGACGTAGTTGAGTTTGTGGTATTTGCGTTGTTTCTGCTTTGTGTGAATGTTGGTTCAAATTGAATTTTGTGTGAATGTGACTATTCGCCTTCTGTTGATTTATTCCTAAGATCAAAGACTTTTTTTGGTACCACGGGCAGTCAGCAGCCCCTTGTGGTTGCGGTCGTGGTTTATGCCCATATCATGGGTAGAGCTCTCAAGCTCGTTGTTGGTTTGCATTCTCAAACCGCGTGCCGTACCCCAGAGTACTGAGGAGGTTTTAGATAGCCCTTCATCCCTACCAAGAGTTGTGTCATGTCATCACAACATTTAGCTAATTTGGTATCTTTGAACCCTCAAAGGGGCATTTGTATACTCAAGATTTTGGTCCAACACTATGGAGCAATTTTGGATTTTCTATAATCGTAATTTTGGGTTCCTGCAATGGATGATTACATCGTAAAAAAAAATAATTTTGAAGTTGCGATTAAAAATCGTAATCCTCTAAATCTATATATTCTAACATTGAATATGATAATGATGATTTTAAATTTTTTTATATTAATTAATTTTTTTCTGAATTTCAATTTTTCGATTCTGAATATCAATTGATCTGTTCTGAATTTTAATTGATTTTTTCTGAATTACAACTGATCTTTTGTAAATTTCAATTAATCATTTTTTAATGCCAATTGATCTTTTTTGAATTTTAATTAATATTTTCTTAACTTCAATTGATCTATTTTGAATTTCAAATAGAATTTCTGAGTTTCAAATGGAACGTTTTATAATTTCAAGTTATTTTTGGTGAATTTGAATTAATCATTTCTCTTATTCTTAAATATTATAAATATTTATAATAATTAATTATTCTTCATTTATTTCTTCTGAATAGCAATTGAAAATTGTGTATATTCCATAGCTAGAACAAAACAAAAATGTAGACTAATAAGACTCTATATATCAGGGTAATTTTTCTGTTAAAAGCTAAAATATGTATATATGTAAAAGATGTATCTCTTTGCTATAATCCTGGCCTTCATAACTGATTCAGCAAAAGTTATGTTTTGAAAAAATTTGGCCTTGGCAAAACTTTTAAAAAGAATTTAATCATGCATAAAAAAATTAAATTAAAATTAATTTGCTTGCATCAATCAAATTGTCACTTTTCCAAAACATTTTTTCATAATAGCCATAACTTCCTTATTTCAGAAAATGACATTCTTGATCAAGCAAAATATTCTTACTTTAAGCAAATAAAATAAAGGAGACTTCAGGACCCATCAAACAAAATATCATATATAAAAAAAAAGTAAATTTATTTTATTTAAATAATTAAATATCTTTTTTTAAGAATTATTTCTCATTCAATAGTGCTCCCTGTATTTTATTTTTATATCAACAATATTCAATTTAAATGTAATAGTATAGTTTGATGTAATTATAAAATAAAAATGCTATCTGAATAAAAAATATTTTGAAAGAAATTATTGAAGGTTGAGGCGGTGAAAATATAAAATTTTTTTCCGATTAGCATGAAAATTCTTATATAACAGTAAGGCGGTCCGTAGCAGAACAAAGTCTTCCAGGGTATACTAATATTTTACATATATGTTTTCGCTTCGGTCGGCAGTCCTCTCACTGCTATACTTTTTTTAAATTATATGTATCGGACAAGACCAATAAAAACTTGCATATTGCGTTTATCTGTCTTTCTGTTGAACATTTATTTTCCGTATTGTCGAATATTATACTTGAATTCTACTTAATGTTTCTGTGTTGTGATTTTAACACAAATCTTTTTTCGAACTATCTAACAAAAGAGCTATTACATGAAAGGATATCATTGGGCTGATCAGTAGTCAATGATACCTTACCTTTTCAGTTTTTCAACAACTCCACTAACAGTCTTCTTGACTACTCTGTTCTATCTGATTCCTCTGTTATCTCACTTTGCAATCAATTGTGTTTAGTCTCTGACCATGACCTAATTTTTTGCTTGTTAAATGTCAACTTATCTTTATGCTACGTTATTTGTTCTGAAAGATAAATTTTCCGTCTTTCTTTCGTAATATTTATCTGATATCGTTTAATAATTGTTTGCTTCACCACAATATAAATGATAAGCTACTTCAAATCATTGAGCCAATAAAGATCGTGTTTGAAAAACATGTCCCTTTATTAACTAGTAGATATGCCTTATCTTTGGTTTTCCCAACATGTTTTGGCGGTATTATAAAAAAGAAATAAATTACGAAAAATAAAACAGAAAAATTGCTCCACATAAACCTTAATTGGGTAACCAATAGACTGGCGTAAAATTAAGCTGTACTTTTAACAAGACTAGATAAAATTAAGTTTTTCTCGGTCAAACATAAACTACCCAAGGGCGTCCGCAGAATTTGTTCTAGGGGGGAAAAGGCGTAAAGGAGTCTAGAATGCACACAAAAAAACTATGTAACCTCATGTTACCTATATAATTCTATTTTCTGAGATGTTGTTATTAATTTTGTTATCATGATACGCCGGCTGACACACGCTTGTACACAAAAGAAAATTATATGTATTTCAAAGATGGGGTTAAAATTTTTCTCGTATCATGCCCGAAACATTTTCAAATTTAATTTTTTTTTTTCATATAATTTAAAATATTTTTTGTCAACAAATATTCCTAGTAATTTAGTAAATTAAATAATGTGATTGATGTATTTTTTAGCCTTAAATAAAATTGCATTAATTACTTTTTTAGCCCCCAAGTTTTCCTCTTTTCAAATAAGAATTCCAAAATTTCCCAATATTTTTTTTTTAAATGAATACAAAAAGCAAGATTTTTAGACAATTTTTTCCAGGTTTGGAGGCCTATAGCTCATGAACCAATTGCGAGTGGCCTAAAATTTATCAGATTTGTATTTAGGAGGTAAAAATTGCTATTCTTGAAATGTTCCCCGCATGTACATCAACTTACTAATTACTTTTTTCAACATGCATCATTTCTAGCAGCATGCAAGTTACTAAAATCGAGTATAAAACTTATGGAACTATTAAAAAAAAAATTTTTTTTTTAATTGAAATTATATATTCATGAAAAAATATATAAAGAGTTACAATTTCTAAACATATTCCAGAACGTCCCTGCAAGACTTGATTGTGAATCCTGGATGTAATATAAGCACGTGACGCAAAAAATCCAGAAAATTCTCAAAATGGACTTCTGCACAAAAACGTAAATTTGAAGAAGTATAAAAAAAATGTTTAAAATCAAGTTTTTTATTTAAATTTTAGTCATAAAAAAACTTTTGACCATAAGATATTCTAATGAAAAAGCGTTTTCTTAAAAATAATTTGCCATCAGTTTTTTTTTAACAAAAACTTTTTAACAAAAAAAAAAACCAACTTCAAAACCACTACAAAGTAAAAAATTAATTTTAAATTACTTTTCACGTTAATTCTTCTATAACGTGAAATTCCTATAATAAACATTTTTTCTATTTTGTATTATTATCATAAAAATATTAATTTCTCCATTAATATATAACCTTTAAAGCCAGAGCGTTTATTTTATAAAAGTATAATGATATAAGCGCCGACTTTAAAGGTTTTATATTCATGGAGAAATTAATATTTTAATGATAATAATACAATACAATTGAAAAATACTAACTTTTAATAATTGTGCCAACCCCTGTTCTAAAGTTCAGTACTCTAGTGTTAATGTTATTCGATATACAAAGTGTTTCTTATATTGCCACGCCCCTGTATCGAATACCGCCCATTTTTTGGCATCTCCGCGTCTGATATCTCTATCTGTTGACAAAAAATTGTGGCAATTGGGCAAGTACTTTAGGAGTTATCGATGAACATACATTAAAAAAAAAACCAACCAACTTGAGGACCTCCTCCCTTTTGAAGTCGGTTAAAAATTAGTGCATGATTTAAAATGAACCTACTTTATTCAGAATCTCCTAATTTTTTTTTCGCTTTTGAATCAGAAGCTGCAATTTTCTCAAATTTAAATGCTGCAAGATTGGTAGCAATTTTATTAAGTTTACGAAAAATTATCCAAATTGGATCATCGTTATGACAGAAAAACGATTTTTTTTAAGATGACTTTTGGGAAAGCATTTAGTTTTTTTAAATTAATTTTACTTTGTTTTCCTTTTATGCTTAATTACGGCACATTGATTACATTCGCTTACCGTCCAAGTTCATATGCGTTATTGGCTCCGAAAAATGATCTTTGACTAATGATTCCTTATTATTCCTCAATTTCTCGTAAGAATAAAATCGTAATTTCTTCGTACTATTTAGTATTAGTTGAGTTTAAAAAATTTACAACCGAAACCTTTCAGCCTGGTTTGTTGAACAATTTCCGAATATATGGGAATGTGTGATTGCAAGGTGGCCGTCTACTGAACGAGTACGTGGCCCGTAAGCTAAAAAACTGTGGTTGAAACCCCAGCTAAGGTAGAATCTTTTTTTTTTTTTTTGTTATTGGTAAATGGCAGAGCTGTAAAATCGGCATTCATTTTCAGAATTTTAAGTACAACTAGATAACTACATAAGAATGGTTTCAGTGAATGCAAAATTGATTTGTAAATAACAATTTTAATTCACATTCATTTTTACAAAAATGATTTATTATTATTTATTTTCGTTATTAAAAATAATAAATTAATTTTTTTATTCATTTGAATGCTATTAACATAAAATTTCAGAATTTTAATTTTTTTATTCATTATTCATTTTTTATTCGTTATTAATTTGTTATTCATTTTTTATTCATTATTCATTTTTGTATTTAATTTTGTATTTATTATTCATTTAATATTATTTAATAATTTTTTATTCATTTTAGTCCTAAGCCATACATAAAAAATGAATAAAAAATGAATAATGAATGACAAATGAATAATGAATAAAAATTAATAATAAATAACAAGTGCTTTATGTATAAAAAAATAAGGAATAACAAGTGAATAATATATAAAAAATGAAAAATTAATAATGAATAAAGAAAGAATAGTTGAAAATTCTGAAATTCTACGTTATGCATTTGAATGAAATTCACAAAGAATGCAATTCACAAAGAATTTCGGAATTTTCAATTATTCTTTTTTTATTCATTTTTGTTCGATTTTGATTTTTTATTTATTATTCATTTGTTATTCATTATTCATTTGTTATTCATTATTTATTTTTAAATCATTTCAGGCCTAAGCCATAAATACAAAATGAATAACAAAAGAATAATGAAAAAAAATGAATAATGAATAACAAATGAATAATGAATAAAAAATCAAAAACGAACAAAAATTTAATAAAAAAAGAATAATTGAAAGTTCTGAAATTCTTTGTGAATTGCATTCTTTGTGTATTTATTTCATTCAAATGCATAAGAAAATAATTAATTATTCTGAATAACGAAAATGAGTAAATGAAATGAATAATTAATCATTTTTTTGAAAATTAATGTGAATTAAAAATTTTGTTTATAAATCAATTTTGCATTCATTGAATGCATTCTTATTTTGTTATTCACTGATTCACTTTTTTGTGGATAAAATAAAATTGATCAAATTGATCAAAGCTTTTACAGTTCTGGTAAATGTTGCAAATGTATTCGTACAGTATACATTTTTTTTTTTGTTCGAGTACGATTTAAATCTTTGTAATGTGTACCAAACTATGTCCAATCTACGAATACTATTCGTGACTGAAAACTTCGAATAATTTTCATAGAATGGAAGCAGTTATTATTAATATTTACACACAAAATTTTTCGAGTAAGACAATATGTATTGAAAAGTGCCTGTGAAGTAAGTGTAAATAAAATGGTACAATAACTTGTCACTGAGACGGGCAAAACATACTATTTAAAAATTTATACATGGTTTAGCTTAGCTTTATATATAAATATACCTTCGAAAAAGTACTTTTGAGTTCTCATCAAAATATAATAACATATAAAAATATCGTCATATGAAATCAAAAAATCCGTAAGTTACAATAAATTCAAAGTCAACTTTTTGATTGATTATTGATGCACTTTATCAAAATACATGTTCCTGCTTAATTGTACACTCCTTCAAAAAAAAAAAACGACGTTTTTAGTAAAAAATTTTTAAAATCCCTAAGTTGGAGCGCAACATACAATTGCTATTACAATTTAGATAGTTTTTTGACTCTCCCGTAAAATTTTTTAACTGTAGCTTACGGCTTTTATATTTAATATGAAGATATTTTAAAAAATTCACTGCAAGCGCCCCACCTTCCGCCCCCCCCCCGTGGACGCCCATGTCTCTATCTCTAAAACAACGTTCTGAAACAATATCAAAAAACTTGGGGCTTGCAACAAAAATAACACTAAATGCCATCTTGATTCTAAATGTTTTTTAAAATTTGAAATTTATATTAACTGAGATTAAGTTATTTTAAGAATTTAAGGTTACGTTTTTATCTTATAAGTTGTTTTTATTACTTAATTGTATTGCATTGAGCAAAGGTAATGTTTTATGCTTTACTCTATAAGACCATAACTCTTAGTTTCCTCATGTTTACCTTCAATAAAATAAATAAAATTAAATTAAGGGGGTTCAAGTTTATACAAGGCTAAAAACAGTGAGTAACTACAAAAACTGTAATTTTAACGTGTATAAGATACATAACATATAATTTTGCTAGTTATTGCTATTTAGAGCAATTTTTGGTGTTTGCTATGTTCCTTTTTTTCGAAATATTAAAAGTTTTTTAAATAGAAAAACTTTAACCTATAAAATCAAACGTACGCTTGCATTTGAAAATTTCCTTAGCGAATAAAATATTTATTGCTGTTTTTAGATCATTGGCACATTTGGATTAAAAATTGCACAACAACAAATTAAACAACAACAAAGAGTTATCAAATACGTGTGATGCTACGTGACACGAACAACAACAACAAAAACAAATACAGCAACAGTGACAACAACAAACTAACAAACCCTAATTAATAATAAACAACATTCAAGTTGCGTGATATATCTATGAGTCAATTTATGAATGAATTAAATTCATGAACACAATGACAATAATTTATAAAGCAACAACAACAAAAACATCAACAAAACTCCACAAAAAAGTGTAAAAATAGATATAAAAAAAAATAGCAACGAGAAAAAGTAAATTATTGTATCGTGTTTAAAACTAGTTTCACAGCAATAAATAAACAAATAGTTTAATAATTTTTTTTGACCAGCTAAAAGCTCTGTCAATGCAGGCACAAAGCTTTCTTTTTGTGCATGGAAACAAACGCTCAATAGTTAAGAGTTGCCAGCTTATGTTATAAAACTGCCAGAGTAAAAAGAAATAGTAAAGAAATTATATGGTAGTCTTTTGAAGCTTAAAAAAAAAACAAAGTGACTAAAACAGACAATTCCAAACGTGGTAGAAAAAGTTGGAAGTAAATATTTTAAAGTGTATTACATTCGCTTTGCAAATAAAGCTGGCAACACATGCAATTTGCTAATTAATTGCTTTTTTTAATTCTTATATTGCGCCATGTTTACTTTTGACTGAAAGCAGAAAATGTGTGCAACTTCAAACGGCGTGAAATGAAAAATGTTTATTTTACAGCAATGTTCACTTCGCCTTTTTAATTTACAGAAATACAAAAAATTACGTATGTAAATTTGTTTTTAATAACTGCCTCAATTTATTTAATGAAAAACAAATAAATAATAACACGTTAGGGAAGCCATAACGAACGATTTCAGCCGTATTGAGTCGTGAAATTTTTTCTTTAGAGATCCCAGGACTAAAATATTCCAATAATTGTTAGAAATATTCTCTAAAATATACCTTTCAGAAATTAAAAACAAAATAAAATTAATAAAATTTAAATACAAATTCTAAATGTTTGATAGTTTAAATCATACTTGATCTATAGTAATAAAACTCATTTTCTGTTTGTTTGTTTGTTTGTTTGGCCTTTATACAAATCTAAACGGCTCAACGGATTTTGCTCAAACTAAGTGTACATATTAAGTGCGTTCCAACTTAAAATGTTACATACTTAGTTTTTGCCGCGCCCCCTTTAAAATTTTTCAACTAACGGTAATTTTGTTATTATAAAACTTTTTAGTATCGGAGATTTTTTTTGTATTTAATTTTAAAAATTTCTGTTATTTTGACATCAAAAACATTCACATATCTTCAAAATTGGAGAAATTTTCAGTATAACGACTTTTTCATAAAACATCGTTGCCTAAGAATGAGAAAAAAAACGACATGAAAATCAAAGTTTGGTCTTTCGATGCAAATATCTCTGCTGTCCATTAATATATTTCATTGAAATTTTTTTTGTGCAAAAGTTCAATAAAATCACTTCACAAAAATAGTTTGAACTGTACCGTTAAGTCAGTGTATATATGTTTTATGATTATGTCAAAAAAGGTCCAAAATATTGACTTTTTACTCAAAAAATGACTCAAAAATTGTTGTTGTTGTAAAAATGAAATCAATTAAAAATTGCACATCTGGCTACCTTTCATATGACATAGCATTTATTTGCAAAAATTCTTCCAGCTAAGCGCAAAAATTATTTTACTGTTTTTGTCATCAAAACAACAAGGGTACCCCCTTTGATTTTTTTCGCGAAATTTATTTTTTCCAAAATGTTGTTTTTATATTTTTTACAAAAAAGTCAAGTCTCAAAAATAATTTATGTGAAAAAATTAACCCAATATCTCTTTCCAATCAAAAGTTATGGCTAAAAATCTATTTTTTCATACAACTGACTATCTATAGTAATAAAACTCATTTTCTGTTTGTTTGTTTGTTTGGCCTTTATACAAATCTAAACGGCTCAACGGATTTCGCTCAAACTAGGTACACATATTAAGTTTATCCCAACTTAAAATGTTACATACTTAGTTTTTGCCACGCCCCCTCTGAAATTTTTCAACTAACAGTAATTTTATTATTATAAAACTTTTTAGCATCGGAGATTTTTGTGTACTTAATTTTAAAAATTTTTTGTTATTTTGACATCAAAAAAACTGACATATCTTTAAAATTGGAGAAATTTTCAGTACAACGACTTTTTCATAAAACATCGTTGCCTAAGAATGAGAAAAAAACGACATGAAAATCAAAGTTTGGTCTTTCGATGCAAATATCTCCGCTGTCCATTAATATATTTCATTCAAATTTTTTTTGTTCAAAAGTTCAATAAAATTACTTCACAAAAATAGGTTGAACTGTACCGTTAAGTCAGTGTATATATGTTTTATGATTATGTCAAAAAAGGTCCAAAATATTGACTTTTTACTCAAAAAATGACTCAAAAATTGTTGTTGTTGTAAAAATGAAATCAATTAAAAATTGCACATCTGGCTACCTTTCATATGACATAGCATTTATTTGCAAAAATTCTTCCATCTAAGCGCAAAAATTATTTTACTGTTTTTGTCAGTATCTTTGATTTTTTACCTTTGATTTTTTTCGCGAAATTTATTTTTTCCAAAATGTTGTTTTTATATTTTTTACAAGAAAGTAAAGTCTCAAAAATAATTTCTGTGAAAAAATTACTCCAATATCTCTTTCCAATCAAAAGTTATGGCTAAAAATCTATTTTTTCATACCAGACTTAATAAAAAAATCTTAGTTTTGTGTTAGAATTCTCTATACAGTTTGATCGTCCCCATTTATCTCTGAGAATGCAGTTGTGCGTCTAAAGTAATTACGATCATTTTGGATTATATAAAATCTTCTTTATAGTGATCTACTTATTTTTTGCTACTACTATTTATTTTTTATTATCAATAAATTAACGTTTTTTTCAATTGACAAATAAAAAAAAATGTGTACACATATGTTAAAAAGGATTGCAATAATGTAACACAAAAAACATTTTTATTGTGCTGCTTGGCTTATAAGCTGTGGTAAAGGTGCAATTTAACAGCAAAAAGATACAAATTTATCCATAATTTGCCTAATTATACACATACAAAAAAATATTTTCATTGAAAAATTTGGTATACAAATAATAAAATTTATTTAAACACATTCTCACACCCAAAAAAATCCTGTAGTAAAAATAAATAAAAATGTATTTAAAACAAATGTAAATTAGTAACTCACCGTCCAAATAAAAATGTAATTTTTTTTACTAATTTCAATTATTTACTTTACTACGTATTTTTTAACTACAGAAAATAAATACATTTACATTAAAATTAAATGTTTTTTAATTTATTAATTAAAAAACTACAAAACATTTCCTGCCACAGTACAAAGATTGCTTTTATTATAAGAAAATCAAAGAATTTTTTTATTAAAAAAATGCATTTTAAGAAGAATACTTACCACAGTTCTTCATCACGAACCTTTTATAATTATTTTAGTTGAAATAAATACAATTGCTATCAATTACATATTATGCAAATTTTTTTATTGTAGATATTCTTTATTTTAATAAATGCATGTAAACAACTACTTACTACATGCAACTTCTTAGTGGAGTATTAATTATTTAAATGTAAATTGAGTAAAAATATATTGAATAACTACATATGTATTTAAACCAATTGGTTTAAACAATTTATTAAAACAATAATCCAAATATAAAGTATCTACACGGTTCCGTTCGGAGGACACCAAAAAGACTGCGTTTTTAGTTAATTTAAAAAAAACAGTAAATCAGCGAAATGTGCTGAAATTTCAAGTACATTTTTTATATGTATAAAAAGTGTAAATAGTACAGAAGTCAAAATTATAAAAATTAAAATTTCGGTCGGTTGCGTTAACAATACGTGTTAAAAAAATGAAAATGTTATTAGCTGTGTCTTGTTGAGACCTTTACTGTTCCATGATTGTAGATGTTTGTATTTTGTTGCCTCAAAATGATGTTGATTTCGTATATTCGGGATCTTTTAAATTTTTGCCAATTCATTTTTAAATTTATTTTCGAGTCCTCTATTTCTTGTTTGTCGATGTGAAACACTTTTATATTTTTTGCGGCCTTAGTGGCTCATATTTTCTATTAATTTTACTATGAAAAGCAAGAATTTACATTGTAAAGAGTTTATGTTAAAATTCACACACAAAAATAATAGAAAAACCGTATTTTCTTTTATTTCATACAGCACATAGTATGTGCTGAAGTACGGTACAAAACATTTTTAGTTTGCATAAAGTTGATTTTTTCGATTTGCAGTTTACTTTTTTACGGAATGCGTGACATATATTTCTGTGTCAATTTATAAATAAACTAGTTAGAATACACAGTAGTAGTTTTTTTTTTTTTTTGAGGATTCATTTTACTTTTTTAAAAAATAAGGAAGATTTTCTAGAAAATGTTATAAAATGAGAAAATATGTCTATAAGAAAAATGTATTGATTTATGTTGTTTAAATTTGTAGTGATGTAAATAAGTAAAATGAATATTGTAGGGTATTACAGACAAACGAAAAAAAAAATTCACGTGGAGTTGTAGCATGTGTTTGTATTTATTTCAACTAAAATAATTATAAAAGGTTCGTGATGAAGAACTGTGGTAAGTATTCTTCTTAAAATGCATTTTTTTCATACAAAAATTCTTTGATTTTCTTATAATAAAAGCAATCTTTGTACTGTGGCAGGAAATGTTTTGCAGTTTTTTAATTAATAAATTAAAAAACATTTAATTTTAATGTAAATGTATTTATTTTCTGTAGTTAAAAAATACGTAGTAAAGTAAATAATTGAAATTAGTAAAAATAATTACATTTTTATTTGGTCGGTGAGTTACTAATTTACATTTGTTTTAAATACATTTTTATTTATTTTTACTACAGGATTTTTTTGGATGAAGTTTAAATTTAAAGATAGACACATACTGAACCAAACTGGATGAAAGACAAAATATTTGAATTCGTTTTATCATTAAAAAGCAGCAAAATATATCTACATTTAAGTACTGAAAAATGTCCCTGTACGCAGCACGAAATGAGTGATTTATTTATATTTATTTTAAAACTTTTCAAAATTGTATAACACTTAGCAAGACATATAATTGGAATTGAACCACTTTTAAGGCATGACCCTCCAATGCAAGAAGAGTCAACATGACGGCTGCATACTCTTGATTTTGAATTGATCAATATGCCAGAAACAGGCACTTTGAGGATTTTTAAGAAACTGTCAAGTTTCAACAGTTATAACTTTTTTTTAACTTTCGCTTTTTTTTGGAAAAGTTGCCACAACCGCCTGTGATGTTGGTTTTTAAATTTTTGCATTTTTGGATTTACAGGAATTATTTTCGCAAAAATACTCAAACTCGAAATTTTCAAAACGTTACACTTCCAGGAAAAACTTTCAAAACGACCAGGTTATCCAACGTAATCTCATTGACTAATTTTAATTTTTGCGGTTCTTATAAAATATAACGTAAAAATTCTCAAACTCGAAATTGACAAAATGTTGCACTTTCAGTAAAAAATGTCATAATGATTAAGTTATTCAAAGTAATAACACAACTTTTTTGTAATTCTTTTAAGTTCTGTCTCAGAAATAATTTTAACAACATTTTTATTAGCATTTTTGAAAATGTTGCTTTTTAAAAGTTTGTTATTACAACAGGAAAGAATTTAAAATTTTTTCAAAAAGTAAAATACCACTACTCTGGTACTTTTCACCTGATTTTTTTGTTTGATAATTCATTTTAAATAACAATTAAATATAGATCGAAGTGCATACCAGGTTTTTTAAAAAATACTTCAAGTGCTGTTTTTATTACTTCTTATATCGACTAACTAATATCGTCTTTTTATAACTTTAAATTTAATGATATGTTAATTTATCTTTCTACTACGTTACTTTATTTTTAATTTTTTTACAAACATAAAGACAAATTTTGTAAAGCGCAACAGTATATAGAAAAAGTTATGTTTAACAAAATGTGTTAATTTTCCATTTAGACAAGTAATCTTCATTTCACATCATTTTTGAACACATTTTTCTAACTGTGACAAAATATGCTGATATCAATATTGTAAAAAAAACCATGAAGTTTTCTTTTAATGGACTTTTTCGCAATCCTTTAAAATATAATATAAACAGATAAATGATTTTCTGAACTGTCTAGAGATGGATAAACAGACCAAAGATGAATAAACAGATATGAGATGAATACATAGATAAGCCCAGATAAAATACATAAATGTAAATACATACATATGTATTAAAAGTTTAATTAAAAATTATAAATATGTATGTTTAACAGAAATCAAACAAAGAATAGTGTGTAGTATAACTTTCTTTGATTCGATTTATGTAACCAAAAATTTGGCTTTGTATATATGCTATTAATGCGGTAAGGACTTTAATAAGTTAAATTTTTCAAATTGTTGAAACAGATTTTTTTGTATTGAAAATTATTTGAAAAAAAATTTCAAATACATAAATATTTAGAACTATTCACACTAATTATTATCACATATTTTTCATATCAAATCTAATTAAAAGAAGGAAAATATTTGTTGCAAATATTTCGTAATACATATATGTAAAATATTTTCAAACAGTTAATTTATCATGAAAATGGGGTATTTTCTTGGTTTCTATCTATTCAGCTAAGAACAAAACAAAACAATATCGGCTATGTTAGAAATATGGCTGACAACAAGAACAACAACAACAACGTTCAGCTGAGGATAAAACGAAACCAATTCGGCATAGAAAAGGAAACATGCAAATAGCTAAATGCGCTAAAAACAGTGACAATTACATTTTTTTGCATTTTCATTTATAATAATCAATTCGGATACTCAAGAGTTTCTAATTGCCATATGATCTGTGCTTTTGTTTTGTTTTCGTTGTTGCTTGACTTTGCTGATGTTTTCATTCCTCTCCTCCGGCCGCTCACACTCACAACATGTCATCATTAGCAAACTAGTTGCGAGTGTACTACAAAATTCTCTCAGTACGATTTGTTTTCGGTCGACTCATTTCATTGGCTCATTGTCAGCTCTGCTCTCAATATCGCCGCCATATTTCTTCGCACGGGCTGCACCTCAATAGTCATAATTTTTCGCCTTATTGAACTAATTCGCCTTTGAAATCTCTTTACTATTATTTATTCTCCTTGCACAAAGATTTCTGATAAAGCCCTTAGCCAGGCCGAAATCGCAATAAGATCAGCTAGTGATTTTTTCCTTTTGATATTTGAAAAACTTTGTTGTTGTTGTTGTTTCTTTGGAAAGATTCGTTAGAACAATTAATTGTTCTAACTTTGACCTTAAGCTCAATAAACGATTTTAAACTATCAAACAACTAGAATTTGTATTTAAAATCAAGTATAATTTAAACTATCAAACATTTAGAATTTGTATTTAAATCATATAAAGTCAACATAATAAATATAGAGGTCATTTAGGAAAAAACTTTAATTAATAAAATTTTTTAATTTTTTTGTTCTATGAAAAAGAATTTTGCGAACTTAATCGAACTTTTTTAATAATATATATTTTGCAGTTAGTCCTTATCTGTACTGCTTAAATTCATAAGAAAATTATTTAAAGAATTGCAACCATACAAAATTATTCCTTTAATTTTTTATGCCTAGAAAATTGACGTAGGCTGTTTTAAATTTCCAGCGAAGTAATTTTAAATAAAACACTGGTTCTGCCATGACTTTTAGTCTTTTAACCCATTTCTTGTCACTACTAGAACGCGTGGAAATTTTTCGAAAATCTTTGGAATGTGTGTTCTTTTCAACCCCTGGCTAGTGTCCGACCGAATATTCATTCGGTTTCGGTTTCGGTTACGGCCAGTTTCGGCCCTTTTTGTCAGTTTTGTTAAAGCCGAATAGCCGAAACTTTTGGTATAAACTTCTTGTATCAGTAATTTAATTCAAATATAAAAATATTTACAACTCATTGCACAAAACAAAAATTGTTAATTCGTCTATAATTTGATTTTTCGTGTTAATACAAAATATGTTGGTTAATTTTATGCGTTAGATACTATCATTTTCGATTCTATCATCTCTTTTGCTATTAATACTAAAGAGGTACTGAAGTCAAAAAATGATAATTTAACTTCCGAACGAATTCTGTGTGAGTGGAATAAAGGAAAAGAAAACGAAATGTTTCTATTTTTATAACACTAAACCTTTAAAAAAAAACAAAAATACTTTGTTTTGTAGTTCTACAAAAATGTACATTGCAGGTGCATACAATATTGAGGGTGTACTGAAGATATAAAGTATGCAATGCTTTTGTAATAAAAAATAAAATAAAAAATTATCTCATTTATTATTATAGTAAACAACAATTAATAATAATAAACTTCAATATTCAAATAATACTTTTTATACTTAATTTTCTACTTACGTGTATAAAAGTACTTTTGTTTCCTTTTAATAAAAAAAAATTATTTGTACAAACTTAAATTTTCATATGAATAACCAGTTTCGGTTTCCGTTTCGGCTGAATATTATAAAATTGCCGAATATTCGGTTTCGGTTTCAGCCAAAATTCCGGTTTTGGTCGGACACTATCTCTGAACTCAGAAAAAAATAGTTTTTATTGCCACGCCCACAAAAAAGTTATGGATTGTACGAAAAATTGCACATTGACCAAATACGTATGCAAAAATTGAGAGCAAAATATGAGACAAACTCAATTCTAAAGGAAATAAGGATTTTATTTGTCTCTTTTCAGTTTTAAGCATATATAAGTATAGACATATTAATAAAATTAAGGATAACAAAATTTAAATAAGTACTTCACATTCTTTAGGCAGGTGTACACGCTCAGAGATCTTGGATTAAATTCTAATAAAAACTGTATTGTATATATGACCACACCAGAATTGCATTAGAATCTAATATATGTCAAATATTAAAATTGAATTCTAATCCCATAATACTAAATTCTAATACAGAATTGGAATAGAAACTAAGTTTAGAACAATACTATTCTGTAATCAAGTGTAATCAAGTGTAACACTTCAGTTATTAAAAAGTAATACGAATAAAAAATTTTTTTTTAAATATTAATACAAATCGTATTAAATAGTAATATAAATTGTATCAAATTGTATTAAATAGTAATACTGATTGTATTAAACAGTAATACAAGATGTATAACATTTAATACATATTGTCCTGAAAAGGTGAAAGGAAACATCATCATTAATGGAATAAATTTATGGAACATTTATGGAATAAAGCTATAAATCTTTTATATGTTTACTTACTTTTAAAATTCCAAGTGAAATAAAAAGAAAATATTTGGTCAACCAATAACAAAATATTTATTCATTTAAAGTTTCTTTTATAACATACGGTTTTTCGTTAACAAAAACTATTTCTTTAGGTTTTATTTTGACAATGTCAGATTTCAGAATCAGAATGACAATATGACAGATGCTTGATAGATATTTGTTTTATATTTTAAGACAATTTGTATTATAACTTGTATATAATACAATTTTTATTATACTTTAATACAGATAACATTAAATCAATTTTTTAATATACTTGAAAGTATAAGTTTTAATCAAAAATATTTAAAAAATGCATGATTCCAACGCTTGGCTTAAAATTAATTCCAAGATTTCTGAGCGTGTAGTGACATTTATTTTAACTTTACTTTCTAAAACTTTTTCATTTTTATTCAAATGTTTCAATTTTCAATTGATAAATTTGTCGATCAATAAAATTAATAATTCATTCAGAAAATTTTCTTAAGATAAAAACGTCAATTAAATATCTTGCTTTTAATTTAAACAGTTAAATAAATATAATTTATAATATTTATGACAACCAAATTGGCGATCCAGACCTTAATCTACAGCAGGAACTACAACAGCAACAAATCAAAATAGTATCTGGTTAAATTCAACATACAGAAACATTCAGGGGTGTTATGGAAACCGACAATTGTCAGAATCGGTTTTGAAACTGGCACAGATTTCATTTTGGTGCCATAGAAACCGATTATCGATTAAGAATCACGAAACCAATTTCGAAAATGAAACCAGTTTCTTAATCGATAATCGGTTTCTATGACACCAAAATGTAATCTGTGTCAATTTCAAAATCGATTCTGACAATTGTCGGTTTCCATAACACCCCTGAATATTAATCAGAGCTGTAAAAGAATGCAATCATTTGTGATTTTAAATCATGTGATTTATATTCATAATGAATGCAATCATTTTTCCAAATCATTGAATGTGATTTGAAATTTCAAATCACAATCAATGATTTAAAAAAATGATTGCATTCATTTTTTCAAATCATTGATTGTGATTTGAAATTTCAAGTCCCAATCAATGATTTGAAAAAGTGATTGCATTCATTTTTTCAAATCATTGATTGTGATTTAAAATTTCAAGTCCCAATCAATGATTTGAAAAAAATGAATGCAATCATTTTTTCAAATCCTTGGTTGGAGATTATTGACTGCATTCACGATATTTCATTCATTTATTTAAATCATTGAAAACAGTCACTGTAATCTCAATAACATAATGTTTTAAAATATCAGTGTGAAGTAAGTAAGATATTTTTTATTAAACAGTGTGTTTGGATCAATGCTTCAATACGGCTTCGATTGAGTCCTTGGGACAAGATGAGAAAACACATTTTACAGAGGGGGTCCATTTTTTTCTGTAACATATCTTATTATCAAAAGTATTGATATCTCTGTTGAACAAGTATTGGAAATTCATAGACTAATATTATTTGTTTAACAGTTTATCTTTGTAACTTGCAAGCAACAATAATTTTTTAAGAGCTTTTTAATTTTATTTTGTTATTTATTGTTCGGTTCGCTCTCGCGCTCTTTCACATGTTTAGCTTACTCTTTTAATATTTCAATTCCTTATACACGGTTAAAAATCTTGGAATAAATTTTCATACAGCTCAAAATATACTGCATATTTTTTAACTTTGCGGTGTAAAATTTAAACTTTCACAAATACTAACCCATAACTAAAATTTTTCTGTTCATATGCATTTTTATTTCTTTTGTTTCGTATTGCGTAATAGCCCAGTGGTTAACGTCGTTATAAACAGGCAGTACAATTAAATTGTCGTGAAAAAATGTTGGTCAGAAACATGTTGCGATAATTTCACGCAGCGGAACAGAGTACTGCTCTGACGAAAATGTTGTGAAAATTTGCAGGCCTTAAAAATTTGAATTTTGTCCTTTCTAACAAAATATTTTAAATTAAATAAAAAAATAAAAAAAAATGATTTTAATGAATGAATGCATTCATTTATGATTTTAAATCATTTAATTCCCAATCAATGATTTAAAAATTGATTGCATTCATTTTTCAAATCATTGATTGTGATTTAAAATTTAAAATCTCAATCAATGATTTGAAAAAATGATTGCATTCTTTTTTTCAAATCATTGATTGGGACTTGAAATTTCAAATCACAATCAATGATTTGAAAAAAAGAATGCAATCATTTTTTCAAATCATTGATTGAGATTTTAAATTTTAAATCACAATCAATGATTTGAAAAAATGAATGCAATCAATTTTTTAAATCATTGATTGGGAATTAAATGATTTTAAATCACAAATGAATGCATTCTTTTACAGCTCTGATATTAATAATATTGAAAACATCGCTGATACTATAGTGTGTGAATCGTTTGAAAAGCTGCAAAACTCAGAACAACAGAGAATTTTACAAAGCAAACTACCGCATCCAAATAAACGCAAGATTTTTAAAACAATATTAAACCTGCAATTAAACGCAAGATGATGGAAAGAATATAAAACCTGCACGCCGCCTTTTTATCTTCGATATGTTTCATAAATTAAATTTCTTAATCGATACAGGAGCATCAGTGTCTGTTGTTTCTTTTTTTGAAGACCTTTGAGTTCTCATAGCTCATCTCCTCTTCACTTGGTTCCCAAAAAGGATCCAAATGACTGGAGACCATACGGAGATTGCAGGAGACTCAACTGTATCACCTTTCAAAACCATTTTCTCCAAAATTGACCTAGTACGTGCATACCATCAGATTCCAATGGCAGAAGAAGATGTACACAAAACAGCAACCAAAACACCTTTCGGAATGTTTGAATTTGTACGCATGCCATTCGGTTTACGAAAAAGCGCCAAAACCTTTCAAATATTTATAAATGATGTATTCTTTGGTTTAGGCTTTGTATTTACACATATCGACGATATTTTAGTTGCCAGCAACAATGAAAAAGAACACTTTGAACATTTAAAAACCATTTCTACAAGACTCGATCAATACGGTCTAAATTAAAAACCAACAAAATGTACATTCGGCGTATCCTTACTTGATTTTCTTAGTTACGAAATTTCTTCAAAAGGTATACAACCTTCGAAAGATCAAATTCAAGCTATAACAAATTTTTAAAAACCTATATCAATTAACAAATTACAAAAGTTTTTAAACATGATAAATTATTATCATCGGTATATATCAATGTTAGCAGCAGAACTCAGCCCACTGCACGACATGCTTACACCTACAAACAAAAGCAAATCTAAACAATTAATTTGGACCGATAAATCCACCGCTGCATTTAAAAAATCACGATCACTTTTTGCTGAAAAGACTTTAGTTGCACACTTCGATAAATATGCCCACTTATCACTAGCAGTCGATGCTTCAAACCTTGATTTTGGAGCGGTCTTACAGCAATCCATGGACAACTTTTGGGCACCTCTCGCATACTTTTCAATTAAACAAAATACTCAACATTCGACCGAGAACTTTTAGCTATTTATCAAGAAATTAAACACTTTAATCAATTTCTTGAAGGAAGCAACTTCACTATTTATACTGACCACATGCCTTTAACATTCGTTCTTAATTCTAAAACAGACAGATCTCCAAGACAAACATGGCAGCACTATATAAAGCACAATTCACTAACGATATTCAATACATAACAGGAAACAAAACATTGTAGCCGATACACTATCACGCATTTCAGAACTTGACGCAATTTCATCACAAGACATACATTTTTCAACACTTTACAAAGAACAACAACCCGACGAAACAATTAAATCTTTAATTTCAAAACCAAACTTGAAAAAATGAAATCTTAAAGAAATACACATTCCAATTCTAAATTGGAACATGGAATTCGAACTACTAGACGCTTAATTTAAACAAAATACTTTTGGCATAACACGCGAAAAGACATTGGCCGCATTCAGCGCAGACAACTGTTGTGAACTGCGCTACCTTAGTTCACGATGTTTTTCTCTGAAAGTGTTGCCACTCTACACGTCAGAAGTTAGATTCAATTTAATTTTTATGTAAATTTAATTCAATTGCAAAGGTTTCTCACTTAAATTTGCTGCGTTCTTTCTGCATTTATTAATTTAACAGCGTCAGTAACAGCATATGACAGTTAAGCAAACAGTTGTGTTCATGTAGCATAGATTTCTTTCGCTCGATTAAAAGGCGTTCGCTACTTTATCAGTTTTAGTTAGCGCTACCAAATATGTACCATTCAGCGAATTTTTACACAACAGTTGCCAACTGTTGTCTGCGCTGAATGCGGCCATTGATGAATGGGCAACTAATTGCATTAAATGTCAAAAATCCAAATTTAATATTTATACAAAGACTCCTGTTCCAAAAATCGATATCCCTACAGGCAGATTTGAACACATCTATCTGGATTTAGTAGGACCACTACCAGTTTCTAAAGGTCACCCATAATGAGTTACTATTATCGACAGATATACACAGTATTACAGAAGTTTACATACCCCCTATCAGCGTTGCCATATGATCCGATATATCGGATATGTTACGATTTTAATACTTGAATCCGACGTTCCGATATTTGACCAAAATTCTTCAAAATGTTACGATTTCAGAAAAAGTAGATCCGGCGTCCGATTTTGCATATAATTTTATATACGTATATAATTGAAAAGAAAAAATAGTATAATTAAATTGATAGCAACTTTAAAATAAAAAGATGCGATGGTACTTCTGCATTTCCAATAATGGAAAAATTTATTTTTGAAGTGTTGAGCTTACCGAATTCCTCAACTAACGTTGAGCAAACTTTTAGTCAAATAAATATTAATAAAACTAAAGTTCGCAATAGGTTAGAGTTAAATAAAATGGAAGGAAATCTGCATACAAAAGATTATCTGCGTATGAAATTTTTTAACTGTTTTAGTCTTGAAATTGATAAAGAATTGATAAACAAATTAAATAAAGCAATGTTATTTTTATTATATTTTATATTATAAAATATAAAATTATATTTTTTTACGCATATTTTTTCACTAGAATTTAATTTTTTTGTAGTTTTTGCTGGCTTAAAAAAACAAAATTTTTCGTTAATTTACTTGAAGCAAAAGCTTTTTATTTTGTAGAGTTAAAATTGAAAAATTATGTATTATAGCTCTATGCATTTCATTTTTACCGATTTAAAAGATCTACATTAAACCAAACTGTGTTGCAAATGTGTTTTTAATTTGATTTTAACTCTTTGTTTGTGTGTTGAAAAATATTTTCAAAATCTAATTTATTATAATATATTTTCTGTATTTATAATCATTATTGAATTGACTTTGGAAAAAATGTGATTTATTTAAATAAATAAACCTTAAATATGCGTCATACGTCTAATAAAATGCAATATTTTATTTGTCTTCTTTGTTGTAAAATACGACTGAAAATATCTTAGTTCTTGTTTTCAGAGTTTCACAAATCCGACGAGAAATCCGACGAGCAGAGTGCAAAAGTTACGCTGCAAAATTTTTTTTCATGGCAACACTGCCCCCTATATATTTTAGTTTTTTTTAACTAAATATTAAGATAAAATGCTAAAATGATATTTATTATTTTGTTTTTCATTTTATTGAAAAAATAAGCTTAAAAATATTATTTCTTCATGGATATATATTAAATAACATAAAATAATTCATTTTTTGGTTTTACGCAAATGTGCATAAGTTTACATACGGTAATTAAATGTAGTGAAAAAAACTTTAATCAGTAGCTTGTATGCTCTCCTTTGGCTTTTATTATAGCTAATAATATTAGAGCTAATTTGGGTTTTATTACACCTGGTTGTTTTAGGTGTAATTTTGCTCCACTCGTCCTTCAACGCTTCCGTCCTTCAGAGACGTAATTGATGTTATATGCCGTTTTTTCAGACTTCGCTTTAAAATATCCCATAAATGCTCAATAACATTTAGGTTAGGAGATTGTGGGGAATGTTCCAGTTTATGTTTGAAGAAGCCATTCCTTCACCATCTTCGAAGAATGTTTCGGATCGTTATCCTGCAGAAACATAGATTTTCCTTCCAGATTCAACATTTCAATACTAGGAAGATAGCTGTCCCTTAAAATGTCAACATACATGGTCTTATACATAATTCCATCGATGAATCTTAGTTTTCCAACACCATTTGCCATACATCCCCAGACCATGACTGACCCGCCTCCATGTTTCACTGTGGAGTTAACATTCCAGGGTAATAACTCCGTATTCTGCTTTCGCCAAACTTTAGCCCTCCAAAAACCATAAACTTACATTCATCGGTGTATATTACTCTTTCCCAAAAAGTAGGGTCATTTATGTGAACGTTGTGGTACTTTTGTGCGTACTCCAAGCGATTTTGGATGTTCACAGCTCATAGGAATGGTTTTTTTCTTGCAACACTGCTATTATACCCATTCTTCTTGAGGGTTATGCGAACCGTTTTGTCGGAAACAGTTATTCCCAGATCAGTCTTCAATATTCGATTTAATTCGACTGCGCTTTGTTTGAGCTTTTCTTTGACAAGGCGAATAACTGTCCATTGTGTTCGATCGTCGAGAACTCGAGCGCGGCCGGAACGTGCACTACTTTCATAATATCCACTTTTATTGTAATTTTTTATTATTGTTTGGACTGTAGGCTTTTTATCTATCTATATATGTATATATAAAATAGGATGTGTGTATGTATGTAACGTATTGACTCCTAAACGGCTGGGCCGATTTTGATGAAATTTTCAGGTAATGTTCATCTTGGTACGGTGGGTACGGTAGGCTATATTTGGACCCGATAGGTGCCGCTGGGGTGGACTTATATCGAAAATTTGAATTTATGGACCAATTTAACTGAAATTCAGAATGTATGTTTGTTTGATCATAAGAAAATAATTTGTGTATAAATGGACACGGTAGGGGTGGACTTATTTCGAAATTTCGATGGCGTGAAAAATATATAAATACTTTTAATTTTATTTTATAATGAGGGGAGTAGCGAAGCACACCGGGTTCAGCAAGTATTTAATATTTGTCCAATTTCGTTGAGAGATTTGCCGTCATTCCTTAATTTAATGACTGTTTTTCGAATTGGTTTAGGAATTTCTTTACCCTTGCCCATTTTACTGCACTATCGAGACTTTATTATTTTTGTTTTACAAATATGACCACTTTCTATGAAGTTAAAAGCTCTAATAATGAGTTGAAGCAGATCAGCATGAAATTGGCACCGCTACTAATAACGGTACATCAATTTTTAAGGGGGTATGTTTAGTTATGTAACTATGAAAATTTACGCGTTTTACGATTTATGTTGTTATTTTTATACAACAACAACAAAATTATTCTGAAACGTTAGTAAAATTACTTATATTTTATTTAAGTTACAAATAATCTGCAAAAAGTTAAAAACAGAAATTTGTTAACCGTATGTATACTTTTGTAATACTGTGTACACGCTGGCCTAAAGCTTATCCGCTTAAAGATATTTCCACACACACTATAGCACACACCTTCGTACACAATTACATTCCTCGTTTTGGCGTTCCACTGAAAATAACAGTCTATCAAGAACACAATTCACATCATGTCTTTTTACTGAGTTAACAAAATTACTACACAGTAAAAAATTTGAAGGTAAATTTTATCTTTTTTATAACATCTGTGTGGTATAAACTTTTTTTATTCCAAATAATTTATAATTTTTATACCACTCAATATTATAAAAATAATAAAACAAATATAATTTAAAAATTTCATATGGATATCATGTGTTAATCAAAATATATTCCGGTTCGAAAGAAAAAAATTCACCGAAATCGGGAAATTTAAAAATATAGTGGTTTCGATTGGTCTGACGAGAAAAATGGTCTGGAAAAATTTATATGATTTGATGGTATAAATTTTATAACATTTTTGGTTTGGATTTATATGTATACAAAATAATATAAAATTTATGCTCATATATTTTACTGTGTAGGATCACATAAAATAGACACCTCAGCATACCATCCACAAGCTAACGGCATGATCGAACGTTTTCATCGAAAACTTAAAACATCAATTCTCACATCAGATGACTCGACGCATTGGTCAGAACTTTTACCACTGATTCTTCTTGGTCTCCGTACAGCCATTAAAGAAGATCTCAAATGCTCTCCTGCAGAATTGGTCTACGGCCAAACCCTTCGATTACCTGGAGAACTAGTTGTGTCTAAGAATAACAACAGCGATAATACAGATCAAACTCTTCAAATGCTGTGAAAACACTTTTCTTATGTACGAACTAAAGTTGTTCATCACAACATAGAAAATAGTTTCGTTCCCAATGCTCTCGATACTTGTCAATACGTCTTTGTTAAAATAAATAGATCATCAGGACTTCAAATACCATTTGAAAGTTTCTTTAAAGTAATATCTAAACATAAAAATACATTTAAAATTCAACAAGGTAATACAGTTAAAACCAAATCAATTGACCTCTTGAAACCCGCACATATTACAGTCCGAGACAAAAAGTTAGCACTTTTACACACTCTAGATGTAATAAGTCATGTGGTGTTGCTTTTTAGGTATTTTAAGTACACAATGAGTAAAAATTCTGAGAGGAATACCGTTAGTTTGCAAAATATGAAAAAAATGCTGCGACAAAATGATAGCACATTATGATGGATTGAGTTTAGTAAGTGTTCATAATCCGATAAAAAACAAGATTAGTTTTTAAAGTAAAGTTGCCACGTAAAAAAATAAAAAAAACTACTTTAAATTAAATTGAAATGGGACGTGGAAAATGGCTTAACAGTGCGGAAGTGCAAGTTGCTTTAAATCTACATTTAAAAACTTGAAAATCAGTGAAATCGTAAAAAAATTAAACAAAAGTCATAAAGTGATTACAAATTTATTAAAAACCTACAAAATTATGGTAAAGCCATTAGCAGTGGATGTCGAAAACAAAATTTTTTTAATGAAATTGTGACTATCTGAAAGCAGGTAACAATTTCTATCAAAATTTATTATTTTTGAGCTTCAAATTTTGTTTTGAAATCACAAAATTACAGCAAATACATATAAATAATAAAAATTCTAGGTAACAATTGATACTTTGCCAAAATAGACCTGTTAATTTTAGCTTAACTTTTAATAACATTTTAATTTTTATACATATGTTTCAATTTTCAATTGATAAATTTGTCGATTAAGAAAACTAATTTTTCATTCAGAAAATTTTCTTAAAATAAAAAAGTCAATTAAATATCTTGCTATTAATCTGAACAGTTAAATAAATAGAATTTATAATATGTATGACAGCCAAAGCAGGAATAACACTTGTGGTACATCATAAGAGTTGGCACAGCCATCTTTAATTTGGTATTTGTTATTCATGATTTTTGTACAAACCGAAGCATTTTGGGTGCAAATGTTTATTACATTTGGTAAAAATGAATATCGTTGTTCTGTGGCAACGCCACATCGTAAATATTTATTGGTTGTATCTTTTATTTTAATATGATGAACTGAAATCTTTGTAATAATTCCTGGACAAAGCCGACTTTGTAACTCAGTTTCTTCAAAACTTTTGTGGCTTTGATTACTTGTAAGTAAAAGATCTTCAGTTGCTTAGACTTTGAACTCTTGCGACTCTCTCTTGCGACAATGGTTTTTCAATTTAAACGTTTTTCTATAAAACAGTTTAGCTTCCAAGCATTTTCCATGTGCACTTTCTAAACGGCAGATAAACAAATTCCACCACCATTTCTTGCTTCGTATACCTAATGTTAATGTTGTACGCAGATGCGTACTGCGACCTAAATGAGATCTATTGTACCTCCTTCTCAAAGCTCCGCTAGGTTTGCGGATTACAGAATTTCATCCAGCCCTATTTCTCTAACGAATTTGAGAATATTCTTAGGTTCAAGGGATGAAACCTGCTCTACTCAGTTCATAGTTCCCTAGTGCTAGTTTACGTCTGCGAGCCACGGCGTCGCAGTTTGTAAGTAGGTGCATTAGAGTTTCCACTGCTTCTTTACAGTAATGGCAGTTACTATCGGCTTCTATGCCCAATTTCGTCAGGTGGTATTTAAGTTTACAGTGTCCTGTAAGGAACCCCGTTAGAATCCTTAGATTCGGTTTCCCTAAGCTTGTGCACAATTTTGCTCTACGAGTGTTAAAATCTCTGAGAAGCAATTTGAATTGTCTTAGCTTTGGGAGGCTTTTCCAAAGGTTTGAACGTTTATGGCTCTCCTCCCTGCCTAGTTCTTCTTTTGTAGAATGTGTGTCCAATCCGCAGAATGGTTCTGGTCCTATAAATTTTGTGTCTGCACCCTGTCACGCTAGACAATCGACTTCTTCGTTACCCTGTATTCCTTTATGTCCTGGGACCCAAAGTATAGTTCCTCATTGTGGATAGCTTGGTTCTCTCAGCCCATGCTTTTGCGCCATAGGTGAGGATGGGTCTCACCATCATGGCATACATCCAGCGGAAAATTGTTGGGTATCAACCCCAGCTTTTCCCCGCCAGGCTCTTACATTTTCGTATACCTATATGGAAGTTAGAAACAGGCGTTGATCTTCTTTGTCATGAAGATCAACCCCTTTCGAATGTGAATAACAAGATCTTTTTATTTTTATTTTTTAGACATAAGTGCATAACAAATGAATAAAAAATGAATAAATAATAAAGAACGAAGAAATAATGAATAAAAAAATAATAATTAAAAAGTTCTGAAATTATTTGTGCATTTTTTTCTTTGTGACTAGGATTCATATAAATAAAAAATTTATTCATTTTATTCAATCTGAAAAACGAAAATGAATAATTAAATTAATAAAAAATAATTTTTTTAATATTGAATGTAAATTAATATTTTTATTTATAAATTAATTGCGCATTCATTGAATGGATACTTATTTTGTTATTTACTTATTCACCTTTTTGCAAATAAAATCAAATGTATTGCATTCATTTACAGCTCTGCTATTAGGTAAGACCTCGTCGTCGAAAGTTTCTTCATCATTCAAAGAATCCACCTAATCGGTAGGGCATACTACATAGGGTAGTTCACGATCTTGTTGCAAATGCAAAATAAACAGCTTTTATAAAAACAAAAAGCATATGTTGCGAAAGCTTTTCAATGCTTTTTGTTTTTATAAAAGCTGTTTATATTGCATTTGCAATGATGCAACAAGATCGTGAACCGCCCTAATATTGCCGATATTTTCTTCCTCATCATCGCTTTAATTCTCGATCAAATCTAAAAGTGCATTTGCTTTTAGGAAACGACTTTTTGACATGCTTACTAAAGCCACTTTTGTTTTCGAGCAAAAACTGCTGAAAGATAATTGACAGATGACAATTGAACGTTGGTTGCATACGTATTTGGTCAACGTACGATTTTTCATGCACCAATTTTTGCAATCAAATAAATTAGAGAATATTTTTTTTTTTTTGGGAAAAAAATGTTTTTAGAAGATAGTTTAGTTTATCACAAGTACCAAAAACTCCTTTTTTTAAAGAATTATATGATTTTACATAAATTTAAATATTTATTTTTTTATAAATTCGCAGAGTTCGTTTAGGAAACATTATTTGATTTCTGCGGCTTATTCGATGCACTATGAGCTCTTGTAATGGCTCTGCTTAGTTTAATGTTTGAAGTCTTGCATACTTTTAGGCTAAGCTTTATGAATTTGAAACAATACTCAGTTTATACAGTCAGAGAAAAACATCAGTAGAAAACCGACTACATCACAGGGCAAATTTTTTAATGCGTAACAAGTTTCCAATTTATATAAAAACAAAAGCATATTTTTTAAACATTTTAATACACATATTAAGAACTTTTAAACATCTGAAAGCAGACAAAAAGCTTTTCTCAACAGCTCAAATGCTGCTAGCATTATTCAGTGACTTTTTTTTATATTATTTACATAAGTCATCTGTAATAATTTTACTGATTTTCTGGGCAATTCTGCTGGTCGGTCTTCTCGAGCGGTTTCAAGGATAAACCATTTGCGCTAATAATACCCCTTGCAGTTTCAATGACGTCATCCGATGGAACACGTTCACGTGTCAAAATCCAGACGACCTCTGAAAATAGAGTAATCAAAGTACTTTAAATAAAATTAAAAAGAAAAAAAAATGCAGCAAGCTTTGTGTAAATATTTAATATAGATATTTTACAATATAATGTAAGCGGTATGCAAATAGCTGGCAACACATGCAATTTGCTAATTTAATAAAATGGCATTTTTTGTTAAAATTCTGTTTTGTTTTTCATTGTGTTGTGTTTATTTTGTGATGTAAGCTGAAAATGTGTTTTAATTCAAGCAGTTGCTGTGGAATTAATGGGAAAAAAAACACGAGAGTTTTCTATGGTACACATATAAAAACATTACATTATAAATGTAGTTTTTTATGATGGTGAAATATAACTACAGGCGTACCTCAGAAAGCGCAATAATTGAATTTGCACAAAGTTAAGAAGAGCACGGTAAATATACAAGCGCGTCGGAAGCAAATTTCATCTGGGGGGGGGGGGAAACAAATGGGGGGAAGTACAAATGGTGGTGTAAAAAAGTTCACCCAAATTTCTTCACATGAAACATGAAGAAGAGAGAAAGAAGAGGAAAATATATAATAAAAAAATATTATCGTTGTAAAAAAACTGATATTTTGTATAACTTTTCTTTTTAAATTGTTTGTCTAGCTAAAAAAGTGGGGGGCAACTGCCCCCTTGCCCCTTCACTTGCTAAGCCAATGTAAATATATGCGGCATGCCTCAAACAGCACGGAACTCAAATAGCACAATATCGAAAAGATTTTACTCTACAAATCAATGATTAAACCTTTATCGATATGGGCGTATAGCATCGAACTTTGGGGACAGCATTGCACTTAGGCAAAATATAGAAAAACTGCAAAGAACACAATCTGAAATGCTAAGAAAGAGCCGCATTTTTTGTACCAAACTCTAATATACACAAAGATCTTACAGAATTCACTGCTGAAATACAATACTTCTGTGTGAAATACACCCTTAAATTTAGAACTTATCCAAGCACTCTAGCAAGAAATTTATTTTAAAGCAATTACCCAAAACGATTCGAAAGCAGATATACCATAGATCTGTGAATACAATTAACTTAATTTTACCTGAACGGAGATAATTACTTTGCTTGAATCAAGCAAATGTTTGGCTTAAAAGCAAATCACCAAAACTTTGCTCAATCACGGTGTGATTTTAGAAAAATATTGCTTAATTAATTCACTTCTCATGTTTTTAGGAAAAAACTAAATTATATTAAATTCAAGCCAATCTTTCCTAAGATATACAGCCCTACCGGGAATAATTTTTCACACGGAATCGAAAAAGGGAGTTTTCATTTTTAAGATAACGTTTAAGATTATTTTAAAGATTTTTTATGATAAAAATGTTCAAAATGTTCTTAAGCTTTATCTTAAAAGTGAAAACTCCCTTTTTCGAATCCGCGAGCAAAAATTATTCCCAATAGGGGTCATTTTAAACTGATAGCAGATTTATACTAAACTCTAGCAAATATTTGTTAAGCTATTAAACAATCAAAAAGCAAATTTTTAATAAACCTAAGCAAATTTTTGCTAAGTTATAATATACTCAATTAGAAAATTTTTACTAAACTCAAGCAAATATTTGCTAAGTTATTATAACATCAAAGAGCAAATTTTTACTAAATTCAAGCAAATTTCTATCAAACACGCGAGCACGCGTTTATTCTTAATAAAGAAAATTACGCGAAGATTAGTTAACAACTCCGATGGTCGAATGGATAAGCCTTTTTACTTACATTCACTCAGCCGAGGTTCAAGTCCCCGGATATTGGAAATTTTTCAATTTAATTTAATGTTATTCATTATTTCACTTCAAAAATATGCTTGATTTCAAGAAAAACTATTCAAAATTTGCTATTACAATTTGTAATAACTTAGTAAATATTTGCTTGAATTAAGTAGATATTTGCTTTTACTGCTAATAATTACTTAGCACGATTTTGATTAAATTCAATCAATTTTGCTTGGATTTATTCAAAATTTTCCAAAGTTATTCGCAACTGGAACAGCAAATTTTTATTATTTTTTGCTGAAATTTAGCATAATTTTGAAGTGGCTGAGATTCAAGCACAAGTTTAGTTTAACCACAATACAAATTTAGCAAACAGTTTTTTTTAGTGTATGTAATAATTTTTTTTTAAATGCTACAATCCATGCAGAGGTATGTAATAGGTAAGTGTCAAATGTGTCATTGTTCTTAAGAAATGATTATTTACTGTTATTTTTGGTAAAGAAAAATTCAAGGCACTTCAAAAAAAAAAAGATTCGCTATGTTTTTTTTTATTAATGTGTGAAACCCATTGTTTTTTTTTAATTTGTATGGACCTCTTGTTTCCAATTTCATGGCTTCAAATAGCATGGAACGTTGCCACTGAATAGCACTGTACCAATTTATTGTGCTATTCGAGGGACGCCTGTAGTATGTTGACATCAACGATTAAACAAAAACTTCTTTTTCATGGTTTTTTGTAAAAGCTTATTTTTAAGCACTTGATAAAATTGCATCGTTTTCACCAACAAAAAGCCTTAATTTATTTACAAATTTTGAATAATTAACGTAATCACTAAATATTGATATTTTTTTCTTTGTTAACACGTTGAATGCCCAACACAAGATAACTCGTATTAGCGCTCTTCCTAGGGAGCCCAATACGATCAGAACCAGAACCAGAACCAGAAAAGTGCCGCGGCAGTAAACGTGTTAAAGAAAAGCAATTAGTTTTTAGTCTAAGAGAAAAAAAATGTTCATTAACAGAGTTTAATTTTTTATCTTTTAGAAAATTTAATTGTTTTTACAAAGCTTTTAGTAGTTCTATATATGTTTTTTTTTAACTTCTTATCAATATTATACCCTAAATTACATAAACAATGGCTTGAAATCTAAATTTTTCTAAAAACAACATAAAACTTACCTGAGTGCAAGATTCCAAGAAACTCGCTACATGAGTAGACGACTGCGTAGTTGTTGTAATCAGTGCCAAGAATCCAGTAGTTAGAACCATCACCAAAAGCTGCACCCATATTGCGTATTGAGAGACACAAACATAGAGAAAAAAATAATATATAAGTATTTATGAGAAAAAAAAACAAAGGTTAATAGTTAATCTAAACATGCATTCGACGCTTAAATGAAATAACTCAATATATTTTGAGTTATTATTAAGTCAAAATCTTAGTAAGAAACTTTAAAATTCAGTCTCAAGAGCTTTTGCAGACAAGATTTTGCAGACAAGCTCTGTATTCAAGCAAGATAATTTTTATTAATTACCTATTCACACACAATTTGTGTCATCAACTTCTTGACTATCATCATCATCATCATCATAATATTTTTTGTTACTGAATTTCTCATGGCTTGTCTTTAAGTTTGTCGTTTTTCTTATAAATGATGGACAGATTCACTTCATGCATAATGAATATTCTAATATTTTTTTTTCAGTACCACTGAAGACATAAATTCAGTATGTAAGATTTTTGGTCCCAAGAAGCTTTGTAATAGGATTCAAATCTATGCATGATTTAAAAATATACTGAATGAGTTAAACTTCCTAAAAGCTACCTTGAATCTAAGTGACTTCACCTGAACTAGTGTAATTTTTAATGGCGGATATTGAACTCCGTTGTTCAATCGATCATATTATATTCAAAAATTAATATTACAATTCTTCATTAATATTTTAATTTCAAAGAATACAGATTCTCTTTTTTCGGCTATTCACTTCTAGTATTTTTTTTCAGATATAGTCAAATTTTTCATGTTTTCATTTTTAATTTCATATATTGTAAGCTGCCTTAAAAAAAGTACATTTGTACCCCTCAAAAAATTAACTTTGATCTATTGTATAACGATTCTCCAAATATTTTGACCGTCAGTGAGCTAAAACTTTTTGCAAAAATCTCTAAAATCCCTTAATATATTGGCAGGTGTTATAGTTATTGGCCGGAAAAAGCTCTTCCAATATACACAAAAAAATTTTTAACTTTGCAATCGAATTAAAGATAGTGCTGTTTTTCGTGAATTTTGTTGAATTTTGAAAGTGATTTTCACTTTAATTCAAATAAATTCATTATTTCTAATGCGATCTTCACGTTCATGAGTACCTAACGGTCCTAAGGGCCAATTTTTCAGTGCAAGTTTAACTCTGTTTCTCGGTTAAACTAAGTTTAAACCAAGAAATAAGTTTTTCAGTGAATATTAACAAAAGTTTAAACTACGGTTAACCGCTCAATATTCATTGGGTAAACTTTTGTTAACTTACCGTTCAATTTTGACGAATGATTTGTTTACTTACTGCATTAATCTGTATCACGAAGCAGCACACCAACGACAAGCAAGACACGAGAAGCAATACTTTTTTCTATACGAAATTCTATTGCTTCTCGTGTCTTGCTTGTCGTTGGTGTGCATTTTCGTTATACAGAATAAAGCAATTAATTTACACAAAAAAATAAATTCACACTGAGCAAAGCTGTAATTGCTGACGACGGTTTCGGTCTTCTTTCTGTTTAATAAATTTGTTGTTTTTGTAAAGCATCACCATTTTGGTAGGCGCAGCGACGATTTGTTGATTGTTGCTAACAAAAATTCAATTTGCTTAATACAAAATTGCAGGTTCTTCTTTTAATAATTTTGTTTTTTTTTATTCAGACCTCAGATTTTACATATATTTATTTGAATTTTAATGACGTTTAATGGTGCTGCCATATCAATAAACACAAAAGTGCTGGTTACTTAACCAAGCACTGAAAAAGTGATTGTGTGGTTAAACTCTGGTTAACTTTAATCTACGATTAACTAAACTCTTGTTAACTGGGGCTTAAACCAGCACTGAAAAATTGGCCCTAATGCCCGTATGATACTTCATTGTTTTCTCCAATTTCAAAATCTGAAAACAAGTGGCGCGTGGGCTAGACAGATATATATTGTTGGAAAAGGATGAAAACATGCATCGTGCAACTTTTTTACATCTCCGCAACGTGACTATTTTATCTCTCTGTTCTTCTTGGCTGCGGAAGAAATAGCTAAAGCTTGTTTTTGACACTTAATATTTGATCGAAACTTAACGACGAACGAATTCAGAAAAACGTCAAAAACAATGCATTGAAAATTATGTCCGTCGCACATTGTTTTGTCCAATTCGTACTATATGCGTATACACTCTTACTTCTTGAACTTTAGCTTTAGCATTATTTTAACTGCTCTAGTTTCATTGTTAATGAATTAAAATTGGACAATACAATGAAGTATCATACGGGCTTAAGTGCCGGTGTAAAAGTCGTTCGATGCATATTTTCGACATTTGCTTACAACAATAAAGTGCATTTGTGAAAAACTTATTTATAATGTTTAATTTTAAAGCAAAAAAGGAAATGGGGGTGACCTCTTTTATTTTTTTCTGAAAGCTAATAAAATTTACTAAAGGGTCCGCCAAATAACTTTTTTTTTTTGAAAATTCTATAAAAAAAAACTACTGGATATTTTCTCAATTTTTTTTGTATTTGAAAGTACAATTTTTCCGGTTAATAATGGAAAATAATTTCATTCAAATGGCTGCCTTGGCTGGCCATGCAGTAGCCTACACGATCGGTCCAATTTTTAAGCATATTATCGATTGTGTGCAGCTGTATTTCACCAATGGCTTCTCGAATATTGTCCTTTAAAGCGTCAATTGTCTCTGGCTTGTCGTCGTAACACTTATCTTTGAGGGCACCTTACAAATAATAGTCCAACGGTGTTAAATCGCAGCTCCGAGGTGGCCAAACGACATCAGCTCTGCGGCTGATAATGCGATCTTCAAAAACAGGGCGCAAAACATCGAGTGTAGCTTCGGCTGTGTAGCACGCAGCGCCGTCCTGTTGAAACCAAATGTATCCTCCTCTTCAATTTTCGTGGACAAAAATTCGTTCAACATGGCCCGATAAAGATCGCCATTGACTGTAACGGCCACTCCTTGCTCATTTTCGAAGAAAAATGGCCCAATTATGCTTCTGGACCAAAATCCGCACCAAACAGTGACTCGTTTTGGGTGCAACGGCTTTTCAATGTATGCGTGCGGGTTTTCTGTGCCCCAAATGCTTGTTTACATACCCGCCAAGATCAAAATGAGCTTCATCTAAAAAGAAAATTTTTTTGGCAAAATCGGCATCTTCTGTAAGTCGATCGCGGGCCCACTTAGCGAAGCGAAAACGCTTTGGATGGTCAGTTGGCTTCAACTTCTGAACCAATTGGACTTTGTATGGCGTCATACCAAGGTCTTTATGCAAAATTCGTCTCAAAGATGTCTCCGAAATGTTCAATTGTTGAGAACGACGGTGAATTGTGATGTTGATGGTGCTTCACGCACACTTTCTGCCACAGCAGCAATATTCTCGGGTGAACGCACTGCTTTTGGCTTTTCACACTTTGGTTTATCGATGAGGATGCCAGTTTCTTTCACTTTTTTCACAAGATAACGAACATACGGAGCTGACGGTGCTTCTCTTCTTCCAAAATCCGTACGCAATTTTCGCACACATTCTGCAACATTACCATGATTTTCAAAGTAATGTCGCAATATTTCCCAGCGTTGTTCAAGCATATACACAACCATATTCATTTAGCGGAAGAATAAACTAATTATCTGTCGAATCAGACATGACCTAAGTGTTACCATTCACGAAATAAGCACTAGTTGAAAAAAAAAGTTAGATGGCGGACCCTGTATAATACTGTATAAATATGCAGTGTCACCTATACATCGTCATAGAAAAAAATTATGTTGATAAAAGGCAACCTTACTGTTCGAGTAGTCGAACAGCGGCTTGTAATGGGTTAAAACAAATACATTTGTACCCCTCTTAAATAAACCTTGATCTATTTTATAACAATTGAGCTAAGACTTTTTGAAAAAATCTCGAAAAATCATGTTTTTCCTTAATATTGGATATATTGGTTATAGTTGCAAAAACTAAACATTCAGCAATTATAGGCCGGAAAAAGTTCTTCCAATCTACATCAAAATATGTTAAATTTTGCAATCGAATTAAAGATAATGGTGGTTTTTTTTGTGCATTTTCAAATATATCAAAAAAATATTTTCTTATCTTTAATCCGATTGCAAGAATTTCCTACTTTTGATGCAGATTGGTAGAGCCTTTTCCAGGAGAGTATCGTAATAGCCAAAATATTTTAGGAATCGCCAAGATTCATTTTTAGGGGGAGGGGACAAATGGAACCTTTTTCCATCATTACAAGTCGGGGCACCTTAATAGCTATTTTTGTAAGCCTACAAATCGTATCTTAAAAACACGGCTAGAAATCTGGGAATAAATATTAATACAAGCAAAGTATTACAGAGATTTTTTTTAATACAAAAGGTACTAAATATAGTACTTCGCAATTTATTACAAAATTTTTAAATTTATTTTGTTTTACACTTTAATAGAGTTCAAATGAAACAATAACATTTCATAGCCTTGGTACTAATTCAATACTATGGTGCATACTGTATTTAATTTTTAAGACAAGCTGTATTATATTTCAACAAAATTTTGTATTAAATTGTAATAAAATTCTAATATTACAATGATATTTTATACCCTTTGGAATAAATTTGATAGTATGGTTAATATTATAATTAATTTTTAATACATCAGCATTACAAATGTATACGAACTGAGCATTCAATATCAATACATTTTTTTATTAAAAATCATTTCTAATATTTGGCCAGTATTTAATTTTAATACAACTTTTATGTGGTCATATATCTGTGGTCACAAGGCATAATGACTAAACTCAAAATATCGTAAAAAGGTGATATGGACTTTACTTTATGGCCAATTTTTGGAAGTACGCAGATATCCATTTTTTGGCTGCACATATTTTGTTTGTAATGGTTCATATTTAAAAAAAAAAATGGGTCGTGCAATTAAAATATCGTTTTTTACGATACTTTGGCTTTAGTCGTTATTCCTTGTGATCACAGATGTGTAAGCCAAAAAGTATTCAAATTTATTCCAAGATTTCTAATTGCAAGATACTTTTTGCAATTTTTCTAATTTTAATGGTGTTAACCAGCAAAATTTTATATATAAAATTAAGTTGTAAGCAAAAAAATCGTGCCTGTTTTGAAGAAATCTTTAATGTTTTTAATTTGTAAAAGAGGTATTAAAAAAGTTGCAATTGATTAAAATTTTTAAGTCAAGTAACTTGAATGCATGATAAAATCTTTAGACACAAAAAACTCTATTTTTGGGTGCAACAACTGACTACAGGAACTGTTGCATAGGTTTAAGTAGTCAATAAACACAAAAAACAAAACTTATAAAGAAATGATAATGATGAGCCGTTAAAGTTGTCATGTTATAATACACAAAATTTCTTAGATAGTTTAGAAAACAACGGTCCAGTAATTTAAGATTATACATGCTTTAACAGGAACCTAGATTGCACTGCATTAATGCACGTTCAGATATAAGATGATTTTTAATTAGCATTAGAATTTGATGCATTCGCATGTAGAATTGCACAGTGGTGCGAAGCAATACGATTTGAGAATCGCTGATAGTGCAACAAGAACTTGTAATGACTTGACTTTAAAACTAACAAATTGACAAAATACTCTGATATATGATTTTTTTCAAGTTCGTTTATGTGTTTTGTACGGGTTTTGAATCGCTTATATGGCTTTCAATCCCGGGATCCCGGACTTTTCTTAGACCCGACAGTCCCAGGATTGCAAGGCCTACACTCACGGGATTTTCAGAATCCCGGGATGGCTTCTACTGAAAAAAATTCCAAAATATTCAAACAAAAATTCAATGATACTGCCTAAGAATAAACGTATGTGATTTTAAAAATGAAAAAATAAAAACCTTTTTAATACTATCTGTACAAAATAACATAACAACACTAATAGTCATTTTAATGTCGACTCTAAATTTAGTGTAAGCTTTTTGTCAACAAATTCTATAGAAATAATGTCAGAAAAGCTTACACTAAATTAAGAGTAGCATTAAATAGACTAATGATAAGGCCCAATGTGTTAAACCCATGATACCTATGAAATATGAAATACTGAAATTAGATTTTAACAATACAATAATAAAAAACTTTTTTAACTATCTGTACAAAATACGACCTAAAAAATATAAAAATATAAACCTTTCTTCAACTTACTGTACAAAATATTAGAAAAGACTATCTTAAAAAACTAAAATGTGACCTTAAGAATTAAAAAAAACTTCCTTAAACAAGCTGTACAAAAAATCACAAAACTTCTTATTAAAAATACTTAAATTGTTAATCTATTTTATTTTTTTTAATAATTTTACAAACCTGAATGATCTAATTTTATTAATATTTTTTTTTACGATCCAAATATTTGATCGAAATTGTGTTTTTTGGTTTTTTTAAAATCTTCTGCAATGTTTTGTGTTGTAAAAAAAGGCATAACTACTTTAAAACTTCATATTACGTTGTTTTTTTAATTTTAGAAAAATTCCTTTTCTAAGGTTTGTTAAACTGGGGGCTAGTACCGGGATCCCGGGATTGTGTTCTTCACATCCCAAAATCCCGGGATTGCCGAAGACTTCCGAAATTGAATGCCCTAATCGCTTATCAAAAACTCTGCTATAAAAATAACTAAACTTAACGCTATCTATAGATATCTATTGATATCTATTGATTAGTCATGTAAAATGTAAAGTTCTGTTATCTATTTTAATAAAACTCATTTTCTGCTTGTTTGTTTGTTTGATAGGAATACAATTTTTAATGATAGGACGGCTTACGATAAAATTTGGTATGCATATTATGTGCATAGATTATTACATACATAGTTTTAACCACACCCTTGCCATCTAGTATCGACTAACGCAAATTTACTTACTGAAATACTTTTTAGTATCAACATTTTTTGTCAATTTTGTTTAAACATATTTGTGTTATTTTGACACAAAAAACATTAATATATCTTCAAAATTATATGATTTCTAAGTAGAACGACTTTTTATATAAAACATGTTTCCTTAGAATGAGAAAAAGACGATATGAAAATTAAGGTATTGAGTTTTGATGCAAGTATTTCTGCTGTTTTTAAATATATTACATTGAAACTGTTTTGATTTAAAACTAAATAAAATTCAATTTTGTATTAAAGTATCGCTTTATGCCATTTGGCAAGATTAAATTTAATCTTAAGAAATACATTGATTATTTGGTTTTTGATTTTATAGATTTTTTGTTTATCAGAAATATTACTGTGAATTATAAATATTGTGAAGAACAAAGAAAAAATAAGCCCCTGTGTACGAAAATAGAAGTCTGGTAAATTTTCAACCAAACTATCAGTGTATAATAAACAGTAAAAATATTCCATACTTCCCAATCAGTCAAACAACAATTAAGGAAACAAAGCGCTTCGAAACCACTTTCAAAGCAATTTATAAAACACAATAGCGCTTTGTTCTCGCTTAAAATAGAGCTTTATTTAAAGTTGTTATGTCATTGGAAAGAAGACCTTTGTTCTCGCTATAAAAAGTGATTCAAAAAAGCGCTTTGCTCTATTTTCGGAAAGAACGCCTTATTTGTTCGTACCTGCATTCGCGACTTAATTTTCGATGGCGTATATTTTTGCCTGATGTAATATTTTACATTTATATTTTGAATATCCAAACCACTTGCCACTTAACCTTATTTATTTCAATATTTTTCTGCAACACTTTTTCACGAATTAAACATTTTGCATGAAAATAACAAGCGATGTTAGTGATGAGAGTATGATTAGTCAGCAGAGTAGATAACTAAAAAGAACGAAGAATCTTGAAAGCAAACAGCTTTTTTAAAGCTGAATTTGTAGCGGGAGCAAAGATCTTTTCAAAAGCAGTACTCATAGGCAGAGTGAAGACCTTTTTACTTGCTTTTTTATAAAGCACTTTAAAGTTTCCGATAGGGAAACTTGGAATAAGCTTGTAGTAAGCTTACAAACGTAAGCAATGTGCTTAGAAAAAGCTTGAAAAATTGTAGTTAAATGCTTTTAAGTAATTGTAGAATAAGCATAAGGCAAACCTCGGTAAAATATTCCTTACTGTAATATTATTGTAAGATTTTACTATTATATTGGATTTAAGTGCAAATAAGCTTTCTACAATTCTTACTGCAATTGCAAAAAAGTGTTGTAAAAGTGTTATTGAAAACAATTATTTAATAATTGGAAGTTAGTGCTATTGTAAGTTTTTACAATTTTTTTTTTTAAAAATTGGAAAAAATATACAAATATTATTAAAATAGTTATTAAATAATTGGAAATAATTATTGCATTAAAATATTAAAATATTGTTAGCTGTTAGCATCTCTTTTTAAGATGGTTAAGAAATCTTTTGTGCTCGCAGCTAACATAAAAGCAAAAATTCATCTTCTCAGTAAAATTACTTCATATGAAAGACCATCATATCTATATCTATTGGAAATTGACCTATAGTATACTATTGGTAAATATATTTAGGTTATTCACAAGGTGTGCTATATCATGTCATATTGTCCTAAAATTTTACAAATAAAATTAATAAGGTAAATAAATGCAAATAGGAAACAGCTGTTTGATTACGACACTACAATAAACATAGCTTTCAGAGTTGTAATATATTAGTACTTTTTTATATAGAAGGCAACAATAAAATGCTTAAACTAGTGTAAAATTTTTGGACAATATGACATTATGACATGATAGCACACCTTGTGAATACTCTAATTGTCCAAAACTATTTGAACTATTCAATATAAATTTTTTTAAGCACATTAGTGTAACTAACTAAATAATGACAATGAATTTAAAAATTATTAAATTCTTAAAGACTGAAAATAATCATTCACATGTGTTAGAATTATAACTGAACAAAAGTCACTGACATCAAAATTGTTGGTGTTGGAACTTTGTTTTTTTTTTGCAATTGCAATTTTCAATGTTTAGAGAGTTCCTTTATAATATGAAAGTTCTGAAACTATTTCTTCTGAAAGTATTTTTAAAATAGTTGTCATGATTTTAAAATAGTTGTTAATTAAACTACAAGTAAACTCAACAAAAGTACTATTATAAAAAGCTTACTTTTTTTTGCTTGAATACAATTTTACAACACAACTTTTTAATAAATTATGTTTTGAAAAGTCTTCAAATATTTTATCGTAGGTAAGCATGCTTCAATATACAATCTAAAATCTGATTGAAAAATCACTACAATAAATGTGAAATTTCACGACATTATTGACGATTTTGAAAAAATATAGCGGGTTTTTTCAATTCTGTCTGAAACTCAGAGTTTTTTTCAAAAATATGTATACATTCTCTACTTTTCACGCTATTTCGGCGTGCTTTCGCTCAGAGAGTCCTAAAATATGTATATTCTCTATACTTTTCATGCTATTTCAGCGTGTTTTTGTTTAGTGAGCCCTAAACTTTTATATTATCTACTTTTCACACTAGTTTAGCCTGTTCTTGCTCACAGAGTCCTAAAAACGCTCCAGCAGCGATATTTACGCTAATATAGCTGGCGTTACTCTAGACCTAAAATAAACACCTCTGCTTCAACGTCATATGATTTCAAAGAGTTTATTCGAACAAGTGTCAAATTATAAAAAACTTAAACAGTAGATTGGTCACAGCTTAATTACTTAAGCCTACTGAAGTTGGAAAAAGTAGCGCCCTCTGCTGTGTGATTGTCTCTATACACAGTTGTTGTTGTAGCTTTGTTCAAAACTTAATTGATAGACTTCACGCATTTCTAGCGTTTTTTATAAGCGAAGACAAGATTGAAAGAGATAATTTTAGAAGAGAGATTTTACAAGAACGCAAAAGAAATAATTATAAGTGAGAGGATTCACGCATTTCTAGCGTGAAATATATGAAATTTTGCTCTAGGAGATTTAACGACAATAAATGTTGGCAATCAGTTGCCAGTAATTATTGTAATTAATTCTCGTGAATTTTTGTTAGAGTGTACTTCATTAAAATCTTTTTTTGTATGCACTTAATTCGATTATCCAGAGTTGCTTTGATAGCAAATTGAAACGAAGAAATAGTGGGATCGATCACTGCTGAATGTTGCTACGCCTCAAAACAAGAATGGAAAATTTTTCAAAAAGATAAATACACCATTATAAAAAGACATAAATTTCTTTTCGACACATTTCAAAAGACACATTTCTAAATACGTATATACTCAGTACTAGCAGAGCTGTAAAATAATGCATTTAATTTGATTTTATTCACAAAAAAGTTAATCGGTGAATAACGAAATAAGAATGCATTCAATGTATGCAAAATTGCTTTATAAATAAAATTTTTAATTCACACTCATTTTTAAAAAAATTATTAATTTTTATTTGAATTATTTATTTTCGTTGTTCAGAAAAATGAATCATTTTTTTATTCATATGAATGATATTCACGAAGAATGCAACTCAAAAAGAATTTCAGAATTTTCAATTATTCTTTGTTTATTTATTATTAATTTTTTGTTCGTTTTTAATTTTTTTGCAACTCACAAAGAATTTCAGAATTTTCAATTATTCTTTGTTTATTTATTATTTATTTTTTTGTTCGTTTTTGATTTTTTATTCATTATTCATTTGATTCTATATTAATTTTTTTGAATTATTAATTTTTTTATTATTCATTTGTTATTCATTATTAATTTTTGATTCATTATTCATTTTTTATTCATTATACTTTTGTAATTCATTATTAATTTTTGTGCATTATTAATTTTTTATTCATTATTCATTTGCTATTCATTTTGTATTTATGGCTTAGGCCTGAAATGATTTAAAAATAAATAAGAAATAACAAATGAATAATGAATAATAAATGAATAATGAATAAAAAATGAATAAAAAAGAATAATGAATAACAAATGAATAAAAAATTTATAATGAATAAAACATGAATAATAAATAACAAAAGATTAATGAATAAAAACTGAATAACGAATAAAAAATTAATAAAAGAAAAAAGGAATAATTTAAATTTCGAAAATTTAAGTGTATATTATTCAAATGAATAAAAAATTGATTCATTAATCTAAATAACAAAAATTAATAATTGAAATAAAAAATTCTTCATTTCTTTAGAATTAAATGTGAAGAAAAAATTTTATTTATAAATCAATTTTGCATTCATTCAATGTCGTTATTCAGTTGTACTTAAAATTCTGAATATGAATGCCGATTTTACAGCTCTGATAACTAGTAATGTATATTTTAACAAAAACTAAGCCAACAATATTTTTGCAGTCATGCATCTGCCATTATATTTTCCCCAGATCAGAGTTGAAAAGTAATTTATTTAAAGTCCTGGCCACTATAGGATACAAATAAAATTTTAAACTATTAAAACTTACATGGAATATTGTTGAATTTGACAGACAACTTTCCAGGAGCAACAATGCTAGCGGTACCATTAATAGACTTTGGCTGATGAGTTCTTAATGGAAAAAAGATGCAATAAATAAAAGTTTGTATGTTATTATACCTTAAGATACTAAGGTCTGTAAGATACTAACAGTCGATCGATGTTAAAGTTGAAAACGGAAACATTGCCGTCCGCATCGAGACCATATTGGGCATAGATACACTTGCCGTTGAACTCAAAGATGACAGGATACTTGGAATTCTCATACCAACGACCTATGTACTAAAATTAGAAAAGATTTATTTATAAAATATAGCCAAATAAATAAATGCAACAAAAATGTGTACGATTTAAAAAAAATGCATAATAGCATAAGCATGGTAACTGTAATGGAAAACTTAAACAGCGGATTTAAGATAGAAAAACATTAATAATTATACATAAACTCACCGAATTGACATCAAGATTCTGCACAGTTTGGACATTTCTGGGACATTTACCAAATGCAGTCACTTGAGCCTGCGACAAGGATACCAAGGAGATCAACACGAGCGCAATACTACACAAATAATAACAAACAAAATAAATAAAATAGTAAACAAAAGATATTTAAAACTAATTATGTAGCTAATGAACAAAGGCTTTCTGCCATACAGCTGACACAAATTTTGCAAAATGACTTGAATTTCAATTACAATTTGAACTTTACACTCACATTGGCACTAAACCTGTCGTTGTTGTAGCTTGTTTCATTTTCGTTCTATGAATTTTTGCGTATTAACTGTGATGATTATGATTTCTCAAACCGTTGTCTGCGCTGTCTTAACTTCGACTGCCATAAATATATCTCAAACTCAAAGAGTATCTCACAGTTGTAGCATTTGAGTAGTTTTTGCGTATCTTTGCAATTCAAATGCAATTTTTTTTTAAAGAGTAGTAAAGAATTGAATAATGGTAGATACTCAAAGTTTAGTCTATAACTAGACGGCTTGTCATGACTTGACAAGTTTTTGTTATAATTTTTTTATTTTTTATTTTATTTACAGCAAGTTTTGTTATTTAATTACTAGTTAGTTAATGAAATGCACTTGAAAATGAAACAAATACAAGTACTTATTTCCTATTTGTTATTGTTTCTGTTTGATGTTAGACTGAAGTGTCACCGATCTTTAGATATCACAAAAAAGTTATGTAAATGTGTACACAACTGAGTCATCAAAACAATGAATGGGCCTAACTTAAACATGTGTTGCCGGGTTTGAGCAATGCCAAAAAGATTGTTAACCAGATTGTGAGCCATGCCTGTTAATAAGTGCATAGATAATTGTATCTTATCTAATGCACCGCGTGCTATTAATTGTAAACGGCGCATATTAAGTTCAAGTATCTACAAGTTGAAGTACTTATATCTTTTAATAAATTTTAAGAACTGTTTTGCCATCATGTGAAAGACGAAAACCTTATGATAACGCTGACAAAGTTTATTACGTATTTGATATTCATGTTCTAAAATATTAACACTTTGTTGCGCAACATTAACCCAAATTCTCTATAAGCACCTATGTGAAGGTAGCCGAATTTTTTTCAAAGACTGTCAACAGTGCTTTAAAAAATCTAACTATTTCAAAAAATATTAAGCTGTAAATATATCTCATGAAAATCTCTGAGGTTTCAAAGCAACCCACACACAAACTTAAAGAAATGAGTAGCGGCCGTGGCATACTAGTTAAGGGCTTCGATTTTGATAAATTTCAAATTTATGGTGAATATTTAACCCGAAAGCTAATGTACGAAAGTAGATTTTAATTAAAAATTATATTATATTTCTAACGTTCAAAGAGATTTCACTGTTTTGTCAAAATCGGTAAAATTCTTTTATTTTCTTATTTTCGAACTAGATCTTAGTTTTTTAAATATAAGCATGGTGAATTTTATTTTGATAGATTCAAAATTGCGGCTTAAATCGTGTCGACAAGAATTTATATACTTTCCTATACCTACCATATCACATTTTGGGCGTTACAAACGCAGTGAAAAAGTTAATATGTCTCCGTTTAAAACTAAAAAAAACGTTTTTAAGGGTTAAATTGTTATATTATTTTATATAAAACTAGCTGAACCCGGTGTGCTTCGCTACCCCCCTCTTTATAAAATAAAATTAAAAGTATTTATATATTTACAAAAATTTATGTATTTAATTTTAATTTAATTATTGCAATGCTTCTCCCATTTTTTTGTTGTAAACCAATTAGAATTCAGCACTGAACCGCATGTAATTTGCTTCTTGCTCCCACTTTTTATTTTTAGACCAATCAAAAAGCAGCAATTACACAATCAGCTGTTTCGCAGTCAGTTGTGGGAGAATGAGAATGGGGTTACTCCACTCTCTATTTTAATTAACACATATTACAAAATCAGCTGTTTTGCAGAAAGTTGTGGGAGAAAGAGAATGGGGCTACCCCACTATTTTAATTATTATGTATTTTAAATTTGAAGTAAAGGCGTTAATAAACGTAGTAAAAAAGTAGGTGCAGAAGTGTGCATGGTTGAAAAATATTATCATGTTATTAGTATTCCTGAGTCAAAGCTGCACGCTGTGAAAATTTAAGATCGGTTAACAGGTCCAGCCTCCAATATATCGCAAACAAAGGGGCGTACTCTGCCCACTTTTCTTTTGGTACGTATTTCTATTCATGCCAATACCATATATAGCAAATACTGCCGCCGTTGGTCAAAAAATGCCCAAGATATGACGATTTTAAATTTTGGGTTATATGGGCGAGGCCATGCCCCTTTGTCCACTCACAACTTTATATACTTAAGAATTTATTATTTCGTAAGAATATCCTATTGTGAAAATTTAATGAAGATTGGTCCAGTAGTTAAGACTATATTGCGATTTTAATTTTCCTGAAAAGAGGCGTGGTCCCACCCAATTTTCTCCTGGTAAGTATTCCTAATTATGCCAATACCATATGTACCAAATATCATCGACGTAGATCAAAAAATGCCCCAAATATGGCGATTTAAATTTTTGGGTTATATGGACGGTGCCACGCCCTTTTGTCAAAAAAAAACTTCATATAGCCTATTATTCCTTCCAGAGTCATAGTAACATGCTGTGAAAGTTTCAGCTTTAATGGCTGCAAACATAGCTCCCGTTTGGTGAAATAGTATTTATTCTTACGGCAGCCAATCAGAAGCGTTCTTAATTAGTGAAATGAATTGCCATATACATTATTTTAATTGTAAGTATGTCAATGATATGGTAAGCGTTATAACACGCGTTGGCAATCGCACCTCATGTTACACTTGAAGGAAAAGTAGTGCAATATTAATATTCAAATTTAATTGTGTTGATAATAATTAAAAAAAAAAAATAATAATAAAAAAATTATTTCAGAATGTTTTTGTGCATCAACACTTTTTAAAGACACCAAATATATACCATATTGAAAGCAAATTAATTATAATTAAAGTAAAATGGGGCGAAAAAGGGGGATTTGGTAATAAAAAAATCTATGTCTACCTTACCTGTAGATAAAAAGTATATAAAACTTTAGGAAAATACATGTTACAAAAAAGTATTTTGTATAGCAAACATTGTTAGTGGTATAAGTAAGTATCTGAATTAAAAAAGGGGGCGGTGAAGTGGGCGTGGTTCATAGTAATATGGCGACGTTAACAGTATTAAGAGCAAATACTACCAAATAAAAAATAATACGTTGGAAGGAACAAACTTGTACAGAGAACAAAAAGTTTAAATCTTAAATTTGGCGTGAAAAGGGGCGTGAAAGGGGGAGTGGCGTAAGAAATGTTTATTTCTACCTCACCTGGAGTATTAATGTGTATACAATTTGAAGTAAATTTGTTAAAAACTATATGGGAGCAATTACATAATTTTAAAAAAGTGGTCGTAAAAGTGGGCGTGGTCGAAAAAAGTACCCTATTAATCATGCCAGAGTCCCAGTTAAATGCTGTGAAAATTTCAGGAAGATCGGTCCAGAGGTTTGGTCTCCTATAAGGTACAAACAAACAAATAAACAAACACACATTCCATTTTATATATATAGATAATTTTTTTTTTTTATTAATCCTACTTTTAAAAAATGTTTGCTATTTTTTTGTGATTTTGTGAAAGTTTTTTGAGATACCGAATTGAGGTCATATCAAGTGTTAGCTCTTAAATTGGTTGTCGCTGGAAAAAGTGCTGCCAGTTAAAAAACATACTTTAAAAACCTTTACCGAGGAACGAGGAACACTTTTTCCAAAGCTCTTAGCTCTTAAATTGGTTGTCGCTGGAAAAAGTGTTGTCAGTAAACTTTAAAAATCTTCACCAAGGAACGAGGAACGAGGAATACTTTACCAAAAGCTTTTAGCTCTTAAATTGATTGTCGCTGAAAAAAGTGTTGCCAGTTCAAAAAAACTTTAAGAACCTCGCAACAACAACAACAGAGATGATGGCACGCCAAAATTGGTGAGTGGTGAATTTTCATCTAAGTCTCTTCGTGCTCAGCTACAAGAAATGGAGGAGCGGCTGAGTGCGAACCTAAAAAATGAAATTCGACAGCTTGAAGATCGGCTACTATCACATTACGACAGCTCGCTCAGGAAACTTTCTGAAGATATTACGAACGTTGAGATCAAAATGGAAAAGAAAATTGAGACTGAGGTTTGTGCTCTAAAATATGTGCATAGTGAGTTGAATAGCAAAATCATCTTGCTGGAAAAGCAATTAAGTGCTTTAACTCTTCGTTGTAATGATTTTGAGTTGTTGAGAGATAAGATGAGAAACAATAGTAGCGATATTCTAAACAACAAGACTGCTGATTACTCTTCAGATGCCATCTTATTAGGCCTGCCTTTTACTGATGATGAAAATCTAAAGAGTATGTTCAACCGCATATGCCACTACGTAGACTTTCAGCCACCCCTCATAAAAGATATTTTTCGGGTGAAGTCAAGCCAGCAAAACACAAACTCGACCGTCATTATTAAATATTTTTCAACGTTTGACAGAAATCGAGTATTGAAAGCTTTTGGGAGCTTTCGTAGGCGTACTAAATCTGCAGTCAACCTTAGAGATGCAGGGTTTGACTTGGACAACAACATCTTTCTTCATGAGAGCCTCAATGCTGAAAGCCGCAAACTTTTACAAGCTGCGATTGCCTTTAAACGTCAAAAGAGCATATTTAATGCGTTCTCGTTTCGTGGCACTGTGTTTATCCGGACTAAAAAAAATTCTGAAAGCATTCGCATCGATAGTGTGGAAGACCTACACAACACAATTCTCACTGCTGGCTTGGATACCATTGGAGCTGATATTTAAATATTTACCTTCTGCTTTATTACTTATATGTATGTTTAATGCTGTATTTAGTTTATTCTCTATTTCATATTATAATTTTCTCTGTTTTTATCTCTATATAATTACTTGTCTCCTAATTTTTTTCTGTCTTTATTCTTATTTGCCTATAATGATCTCTCTTTTTGATCATTCTCATGTCAGGCTATAGTGGTTCACCACCTGGTGGCGCTGAGGAAAATCTAAAAACTTTAATTCAGATATTATGTAAGCAACGCTGTGGCCTTAATGTAGTTCATTTCAATGCTCGTAGCTTAAACATGGCCAAACTGGATTACATTAAATATATTTTTGAAAGCTCTTTAGTTGATATCATTTGCGTTTCGGAAACCTGGCTATGCAGTGATATTAGTGATTTTATTTGTGACATTAATGGTTATAAAATTTTTAGAAACGACCGTTCTGCAAAAAAGGGTGGAGGTGTTGCAATCTATTGCAAAAATTACCTAAATGTTCATGTTATTAGTCGTTCTTGCGGATCTGGAATTGAATATTTAAATTTAAAAATACATGTTTCTTGCGTGTATAATCCGAATAAATGTCATTCTGTTGAGCCGTTGTTTTCTGAATTGCCTAATTATATTGTTGATTATGACTTTGTTTTGCTAAGTGGTGATTTCAATATCAACCTTCTGTCTAATGACTTACCAAGACAACAACTGTATGAGAAAATATCTTCCTTAGGTTTAGCAGTTGTCAATGATACCATACCAACGACGTTTTCTAACAACACCTCTCCTAGTCTTCTAGACTATTTTATTGTCTCTGATCCATCCGTTATTTCGCTATTTAATCAATTATATTTTATATCTGATCACGATTTAATTTTCTGTTCTTTAAATGCCAATCTATCTCGTTTAGTTATACCTAATACTTTCTCGTATCGCGATTTCAAGCACATTAACTGTCCATCTCTTTTTCGTGATGTATCTCTGCTATGATTTAATGATTGTTGGCTTCACACAAACATTAATGATAAGCTTAATTCACTATTGGAGCCAATAAAATATTTGTTTGATAAACATGTCTCTTTACGTTCTTGTAGTGTTAAAAATATGTCTTGTCCTTGGTTTACGCAACATGTTCTGAGTGCATTAAAAAAAAGAAACAAATTTAGAAATATATGGCGAAGAAATCCGTGCTCTTATAACTGGGAAGTCTATAGACTAGCGAGAAATGAGGCTGTTCTTTTAACGAGACAGGCTAAAACTCGGTATTTCTCGGCCAAACTTGACCTATCTCTTCCAACAAAAACGCTTTGGAACAACATAAAAAAACTTGGAGTTTGTAATAAAGATAACACTGACTGCACTTTAGATCCTGAAGTTCTTAATAACTTTTTTGTAGATAATGATGCTTCTTCTAATTCTAATATTTCACCCCTATTCGGTCACTCCTTGCAACAAACTTTTAGCTTCTCTCCGGTAGTTGAACTTGATGTAGGTAATAGCATATCGAAGATTAAATCTAATGCTATTTCTGAAGATGGCATTCCCATCAAGTTTATAAAATTATTGTTGCCACACATTATTGGTCCTCTAACGCATATAATTAATTTCTGTTTTATGTCGTCTGTGTTCCCTGACTTATGGAAAGTTGCCATTGTTCTTCCTGTAGCAAAAAAGCAAAAGCCAATAACTGTCATCGATTTTAGGCCCATAAGTATATTATCGCCATTAGCTAAAGTCTGTGAAAAACTCATGGCTCAACAAATAACTAATCATTTAGTTGATAAAAATCTGCTATCCCCTTTTCAATCAGGTTTTAGGTCTGGACACGGGTGCTCGTCCGCTGTTGTTTAGGTCATTGACGATATACGACCGGAATATGATGCTGGCAATTTGACTCTACTTTGTTTGCTTGACTTTTCAAAAGCTTTCGATAAAGTAAACCATCAACATTTGTGTAGTAAGCTTAAGTATCTATTTGGTTTCTGTGATAGTGCTGTAAATCTTATGTCCAGTTATTTGTGTGATAGGTCTCAAAAAGTTGAAGTTGGTCAATTGTCCTCAGGGTATAAATCTGTCTTAAGTGGCGTACCACAAGGGTCTATACTTGGCCCTCTCCTATTCTCTATATTTTTAAATGACATATTCTCTGTTTGCAGTCATGCCTCTATCCATGCATATGCTGATGATGTCCAAATTTATTTATCTAGAAGAACAGGACTGGTTGATGACTTGTGTTGCAGAATGAATGAGGACCTCAACAGCATTAATGAAGAATGGTCTTCTTCTAAACTCTTCCAAATCATATGTACTTCCTATCTGTAGAGGTAAAACTTGTGTTAATGATGTCCCTGATTTGTTGATTGGTCCTAACAAGCTAACTGTTGTGTCGAAAATTGTAAATCTTGGTTTCTATATTAATTCTTCGCTTTCATGTGTTGATCATGTTAATAGTATTGCCAAAAAAGTTTATTATGTATTGCGTAATTTAAGAATGTCTGCAAGCGTGACTCCAGTTAGTATTAGGCGTAAGTTGGTTATACAACTTATTCTACCTGTGATAACCTACTCTGAGGTGGTATATAGTAAACTTGACTCTTCCTCCCAGTTAAAACTTCAAATAGCATTTAATTACGCCACACGCTATGTGTATGGCCTTCGTAAATTTGATCACCTGTCTAGTTTCCGGAATGCAATACTTGGATGTGACTTGACTGCTTATCTCAACGCCAGAAACTGTATGTACCTTCATAAGTTAATTCATGAGAAAACACCTAGATATCTATATGAAAAACTCCAGTTTTGTATGTCCAGAAGAAGCCATGTTTTAATAGTTCCGAGGCACAACTCGCTAATATCTTCTCAACTGTTCTTCATCAACGCCATTAGGTTGTGGAATTCTCTACCACGAAGGCTTAGGGAAATCAGTGGGAGAGGTTCTTTTAGGCAATCTATTTTATCTTTTTTCTCTTCTTTTTAGTAGCTTTATACTCTTGTTCTAAGTACTTTCTCTATTGATTTCTGTGTTTCACTCAGTTTATACATTATATTCTTAACTTTTAACTTATTATAGTTTTTACGAGCATTAAGTCATTATTGTATTAAAATTAAGTTAGTTGTCTTTAAAATGAGTTGTTATTATTATAAGATTTAAGTAAGTTAATCATTTTAATGCTTTATGTTGTACTATAAAAGAGCATAGCTCTTAGTGTACTTATATTTTCAACTATACGAATAAATTGAAATTGAAATTGAACCTATACCGAGGAACGAGGAATACTTATCCCAAAGCAAAGCAACACAAGCAGTTTTTAAAAATTGTGTGCTAAATTTGCAGAATTTTTAAATTTATGTTATTTTATTAATTGGACTCTTTTCAAAGCATCAGAAAAAGTATTGTGTTCTTCTTTTAAGATTTATAAATCGCTTTTTATTCTACAGTGGTTTTTTTTATAGCTTGATATTAAAAAAAGTGGGTTTCCTTCATTTAGAGATATACGTACTTGTATACTTGCATTAGTTGTCAAAACTGTTTTATTAGCTTTAAAAAAAATGCAAGTTTATAATAAGACAAAAGTATTCTTAACAACGCACACGTTACATAATTCAAGTTAAAGATACTATTAAAATTCTGAATTTTTGCGCATATATATAGACTTACAACCTCACATTATTAACTTGTTCAAGTAATTTCACAGGCAAAATGGAAACACTTTATCATAAATAAGAGCATAAAAAAACCCTTTCTGAGAGACGTTTGCGTGTGCATAAAGTAATAAGGATATCCTGAATAGCAGCATATATCCTGCCAACAGCTGCTGTTGATGCTGATAGTGTTGTTAGATATATCTTTTGTTGCTGTTGTGTTTGGTGTAGCTTATTTTTTTAGATATTTCCACTTTTTTCCTTTAAGACATTAGAAATAATTTATTTATTTTTGCGTTGATATTTATGAGTTTTCGTTACACAGAATTTATTTTTTGTTTTTGCTTAAGGATATGCGCAGGATGATCAAATCAAACACATGGAAGGAGTGAGGAAATTTGGGGTTTAGTTTTTTTTATGTTGTGCTATTGTTGAAAAAATGTAGAAAATATGTAATCATAAAATAAAACAGGTGCATAAAATAATGCGCTGTTCGCAAGAAATGAATTCACAGAAAAAGACAATGATATGAATTCTGTTGGGGGAGGATAGCTACTTTAACATTAAGAACTGCTTAATGAATATGTGAAAGCGTGTTGAGATAAAAATTATGTGTCATGCGATTTCATTGAAATGTAAGTGGAATCAAAGAAGCAGTGGTGGAAGCAGGGTGGATTATAACAAAGACTGAGAAGAAAAAAAAAAACCAACAAAATGGAAATAAAATGTTATGTTTTAGTTTGACTGGCATTTACATTTAAAGGTATTCCGCAGGGAATTACTAACAGTGCACTGTGGGCCAGCGGACTCAGTATTTGGCCAAAAACCAATTCTTGAATTTTAACTTAATTATTATTTTTTCGGAATGTAGACATCTTCTAGTTTATTTTATTAAATTTTTGTGTATTTTGGCTTCCTATAATTCATGATAACAATACCGAAAGTTCAAAAATTGCCTTGATTGTTCTATAACACTAGTTTAAAAAATTCAGAAAAATCTCTGTGACCACGACTTCTTTATAAAATTCGTATACGGTATGGTCCCCAGATCTGAAATAAAAAATAAATATAAATTATCTATGGATAGGTTTCTGAGATATCGACCAAAGAATTTTTTTGCTTTTTTCGAAAAGGGTGACCTGTCATTATTCGTAAAAAATTCTGTTTGCATTGAAATTACATTTTTATGAAAGACAGTTAAATTTCCAATAACAAATTTTACATATTGACCTCATCTGAAGAATAATTATGGAGATATGAATTAATATTTACGAAATTACTTTTTTTTTATCGTGAAAATCTGTGTTCAAATACTCATTTAATCACCTGAAAAGTAAAGAATTTGGCAACTGACCACGACATTTTTTTTTGTATAGCATAGACTTTTGCAAAACTTTTAAGCCTAAAATAAACAAAATCCATGGAGTAGTAAAAAAGTAACAGGCATTACGATGAGATCACCCCTTTTTAACTTTTTTTGAATTTTTCATTTAATCTGCTTCTAATGAAAATTTTTGCAACTCATTAATAAAATTTTTTTAAGTCTGTAAGCATTGCAAAACTGCATTTTATCATCTTTATTTTTAAAAATGGCGTAGAGTTTTACTATTTTCCTTGCTGTCATCTTTCTGAAATTCTCTTATAAGAAACCAGTTGTAGTTTCCCATCATTGCTTCATCCCAATATCCTTAGTATCTTTTTTTCAATATATTTTATTTGTTGATGAAATCTTTCACAATTTTCATCACTTACATGTCCAAGGTTTGGTGGAAAAAAGTCCGAATGAGAGTGAAGAAAATGAATTTTTAGGGACATTTTAACTCCTGTAAGGAAAAATTAAAAAGATTGTTGCATAAAATAAATTAGGCAAAAAATTGTTAAAGCGAGTATTTACCTAGCTTTTGATAGTTTTTGAGTAAATCATCGATGATTTCCATACAGTTTTCACTTTTGTTGTTACCAAGAAAGCCATTAGTTCCAAAGAATTAAAAGCTGCTTCTTCATCTACAGTATGTTTCAATTTAAACCGTTCGTCCTTCAGTATTTTTTTATCTGAGGTCCGTCAAAAATGCCTTCTTTAATTTTACCGTCGGACAGATTTTAAAAAAAGGACCAATTCTAAATGTAGAAATGCATCTCCAGATTTGTCTAATGCTTAAAAGAAATTTTTTAAAAGGCCTAATTTGATATGCAGTGGTGGAAGAATAATGCTACACTTGTCAACAAGAGGATAATATTTAATGTTTGCTGCACCCGGAATAAAGTTCAATCTTTCGCCCCAGTCTTTTTTATGTAGTGCTGGTCACGTGCGCGACTATCCCACACATGCAAAGGACACAACAGTGTTTCGGGTATCCGCCCTGTAGTCCTAGCAATATTCAAACCATTTTTAAGTCGGAGCATATTTTCCATATGTGATCTTTGTACTTAATCAAATTCAAAATTTGCGCTATTGTGTCATAAGTTTCCTTCGAGCGGACGGAATGAGCAATAGGAATACTTGGTTTTTCATTACCATTATGAAGTAAAACTACCTTTAAGCTTTCTTTATTGCTATCGATAAAGAGTCGCCAATTTTCTTTGTCATAAGGCTGCTTGAATTCCTCAAAGAGAGCAGCAATGTCATATCAAAAGCAGACGCTAGCAACTTTGCTATAATGCCGGTCAAAACGCTCATGACAAGTTCTGTGATATGATGCTTTAACGTTATGAGCTTAGAAGTTTTGCTTCTTCATTCGAGATGTCAACCACTCCGATTTCAGTTTTGTTAGATCCAATTCTCAAATCCAATCATTGAGCATTTCTTGCGTCATAAGCTTTGATTTTTTTTTTCTTTTGTAAACTCACTGCCACTTGGAGTTTCATCTTTGGAAGAGCTTTTGTTAGAAATACTATTGATATCATTACAAAAGTTTTTATAAGAAATGTTGGCTGACGCTAATTCTAAATCTGGCAACTTAACGAAATCAACCATTGGAGACTTTAGTTTTATAAAACGTCCAATGCCCAACTTTTTTGTCGCACAAAAGTAGCAGTCGCTTTCAAGATTACAGTCGCAACCAAATCATCGGCGAATGGAATTTGAATCTTCGTCTAACACAAGGAAAATTTAGTCTTAATACATATTTTTTGATAAAAAAAAAATACTTTTTGCCACTGGACTAAACACTCAAAGTCTCTTGAAAAACATGACAAATCATGTCTGAAGTCCATAGCTTTCCCACATTCTGAGGTTTCTCTCCAAAGTATTGAAAATATGTCGCTTGTAGCGCATCCGAAAACAAACGTATTTTCCGAGATTTTCCAATGATATATTCACCGCACACAAAACAAAAGCAATTTCGACTATTTGTACATTTAAAAAATCGGCTTTTTGTATTCATTTTTTCATTTATCATTTATTCACTGTTAGCGGCAAACTTGTCAAAATCCATTAAACGATTGTTTTGACCCTCCAGGAAATGCGAGCATTCCCGGATGTTACCAGGAAACATTCCATGGAATGTAGGAAGCATTCCCCTTTGTTGCACACTCCATTGCTTTTTTAACATAGCATGTCATTAGAGGGAAACATTCCTCCCCGCTGTGTTAAAAAGTGATGTGGAAACATTCCTCTCCGCTGTCCTCAAAAGTAAATTGGAAGCAGTCCTCTCCCCTGTTTTAAGAATTAATGTGGAAACATTCCTCTCCCTTGTAATGAAAATGGATTCGGCCAGGATTCGAACCCGGGACCCCTGAGCGACAGTCGAGCGCGCTACCACTAGACTATCGAATTCTACAATAAGAGGCTAGAAAACAATAATATTAATATTTTCTTTTGTCATTGCTTGACAATAAATAAAAGTTTTCACATGCATTCTGAAAGAAGCGGTTTGGAAACAATATAAATACAAAACTACCCTTAAGCTTCCAAAAGATACGGTGGGGAAACAATATAAATAGAAAACTACCCTTAAGCTTTCAATGTTAAACGGTGGGGAATGTTTCTTTATCACTTTTAGATGGAAGCCTTCCAATTTTTCCTGGAGGGGATTTATGAACAATCAACAATGAGATCGTTCACATGCTATTAAACGTTCACACAACATTCTATAGCACTTCTAACGATGAAAATACGACTCAGCTTCAATGGAAACACGAGTTAGCTCAGTTTCTAAGACAGAAACAGCTTAAAGTGAAAATTTCGAAAAAAGTTAAAGTAATCACACTTTAATGTCTGTTACTTTCTTACTAGTCCATGGATTTTGTTAATTTTAGGCTTAAAAGTTTTGCAAAAGTCATTGCTATACAAAAAATGGCGTGGTCAGTTGCCAAATTCTTTACTTTTCAGGTGATTAAATAAGTATTTGAACACAGATTTCCACGATAAAAAAAAAATAAATTTTGGTTATATTAATTTTTATCTATATAATTGTTCTTCAGATGAGGTCAATATGTATGAAAATGTTATTGAAAATTTAATTATCTCTTATAAAACTGTAATTTCGGTCAAATCCTTCAGTCAAAACAGAATTTATTACGAATAATGTCAGGTCACATTTTTCGAAAAAACCAAAAAAATGCTTTGGTCGATATCACAAAAACCTATGCAGTCTCTTGAAGTCTGAATTTTTTTATTTTTTTTTTTAAGCTCAGAGAAGCATAAGAAATAATAATTTCACAAAGAAGTCCTGGTCATTTTCGGACTGTAAACTAAAGTAATTGATTTCATTACAATTGTTGGTTTAAGACTTTTTAATCATAACAAATACCATTTATTTTTTTTCTTTCCTATAAAAAATGCTACTTAACTAATATTAAAATATGTTCATTTAATTATAATTATATATTTTTTAAGGTTCTTTCTTTGGAAATTTTACATTTTTTAAAAGACGACTTGCTACCGAACGCATGCCCACCTAAGCCCAATTTTTAAAAAATAAAATGACCCACCATTTTTTTATAAGATTGTCTTCCTTCAGGAAAACCTGCGCAACATTGCGGATTTTTCCTAGATTTTTTCTTCAATTTTTGTTCAGTTTATTGTAACTTGTGGTGTTTCCATTAATTTATCGTAAAAATGTGTAAAGTGTTTTTAAAGTAAATCTTGGTCTAGATTATTGCATAATGTCATAAAAATCTTTTACACTGAAAAAATTTTTATATTAAATTTAAGTAGAAACACTGCGAACATAAAGTTATTACCGAACATATATTAATTAAAGCCCTGCGTCAGTGCACCTCGAATACGAAAGTTTTTACTACAACTTCATGATTTTCATGATTGGTGTAATTCGCCGAATCGTTCACAGGCGCAGCTTCACTGTTGCCAGATTTTGAGAGAGATCATTCCCGTTTTGTTCATGCATTTCAATAGGTTTTTCCCATTCTTCCCTTAACATTTTTTGCCTTCCTTTTTTCCTCTTTTTTAAGTACAGTCGAGTCTGGATACAACGAACCCCCGAAATATTTAACAGCTCGAAATAGTGAATGTTAAGGTGACTGACATTTCAAAGAATAAAAAGCAAAAAAGAAAAAATGTTTTAAGATCTAAGCAAAAACATCAAGTTCATACTTAAAAACACTATACCCAGGAAAAAAATTAAAACACTATATCCAGGTTTTACTGTTTATTAAAGAAAAAATTACCGACATTTTATTTTTTTCTCAGTGTTTTATTATAATAATAAAATAGGAACACAACGTAATTAGTGAAGGATACGGCTTTTTTTTCAAAACGAAGGGATTACCAAACGCCAAAAGTCTAAATGCTCCGCCTTCGTCCCAGAAATAAAATCTTTTAAAAACTCAAATAAGCAATTTTATTGAGCTTTCGCTATGTGGGTTGTAAGGGAAGTGGCAATCCACGGGGCCGTGTCATGCCCACTTTTTGTTCGCATCTTCCTTTTGGCGCCACTTACTCACATAACAACTTGTATCTCTCTAACTCAAATATTAGCCATTTTTTTGAGTTTTCACTATGTAGGTTGTAGGGGAGGTGGGTGTCTCCGTGGACGGATTCCCAAAACAGAGATTTTAACAGAGCATATTCTTGGGCTTTTATTAACATTTTTGCCAAGTTTTATTCGATTATCTATATTACTAGCCAAGTTATTGAATTTTGGCCACATCTGGCCCACAGTGCAGTGTAGTACAATTGCAAAGCTAAGGGATTTTTAACAGCTAATTTGCTTTTGCCTTAAAAATTATATGAAGCTAATTTGTCATGCATTAAAGTAAAAAGCATTTGCATTTTTTTCTGAAAACAAAAAACAAAGTGGGAACTATAACACTTGTATGTAAATTTGGAACAAAAGCTTTCGCTCAGCATAACAGCTAAGAGCTTACATTCAAAGACTGCAAACTTTACATGAGAAAGCTTCACAAAACATTAAGATACTCAAGTTTTTCCTCAACAATTATTTAACGTTTGACCCACTGTGCCTGAGAGTTAATTTTAATGTATTTTACTCAAAGTGGCCGGAAAAAAAGCATTTTACAACATATCTTGCTGCAATATTTAAAGCACTTCATGGGCTTAATTTAAAAATGTTTCAGAAAACAAGAATAACTCGAGTAAAACAAACAAATAAAAATCAGAGAAGCTTATAAAAGCACACACAAACACACACTCACATGTTCACAAGTGTATCGTCAAAACTGGTAAACATTTGGTGCTGCCAGAGCGAGGCACTTTATTACCTGGCTCACATATATATAAGCAGAACCACACACTCTTACTACCCACACTCTCACATTCACCTACGCAGCCAAAAAGAAAGCATAACAACAGCACTGAAAGGAACAGCAGCAGCAACAGTAACGGGCTTATTTTAAAACCCCAAAATGTGGGTCCTTCGACGCATTAAGCTACGTTTGTCGTTGTAAAAGCTATAGTAAAAAAGACAAATTTGATGTACATACATGAGTAAAGCGGGATGCAGGGAAAAGGATGTTGCAAGAAAAAAGGGGCTGTTCTGTATAAACGAGCCTGTATTGCAAGATTTCAATATACTGAAGAACGTTTAAATTGGTTCATGAATTTTTAAAATATATTTTCCAGCGAGTGTCACGGACACACAAAAATACTCATATCTACATATATGCTAGCAAATCTTTACATACACAAATGTGCTTCAACACAAGCCACACTCGCACACACACACACACACAGCCACACTCCAACTTCCACTGACGCCCACTCTAAATCAGCTCTATTCGATTTGGCGCTGATCTAATTTTTAGCAAATATTTTGCTAAAGTTGAATGTAGTTCATTGGCATAACCTAAAGAAAAATTTTACCTTAAAAAATCCACATCCACACACCCCAGCGATACTCATCTACTCACTGTGTTTAATATGCAGATGTATGCATATGATGCCTTCGCTGTATTCGTGTGTGTGTGTGTATTGTAGCATGGTGGCTAAATTGGGCATAAAATAGGCCCATTGAAATAGGTTGCTTTTCAACGTTTAACAGCTAAGTATCGAAAAATGTGGTGAGATGACAGCTTCTTTGGGGAAGGGGTAGGTTGCCCTTGTTATATATAATTATTTACATACATTATTCATTGCCATTTTGAATTGGGTTTGAAAATTGGGTTTGTGGGCCAAATTTAGCTGCACATCAATTAACCAGATTTGATCACATCTTTCAAATTTGATTTGGTTATTAAATAGAATCTCTTACATTAAAATAGATATAGACTTAATTTGAAAACCGACAAAATTTATAAAAAATATATCTTTATTTTAAATACTGTAACGAAAAATATTATTTCAAAAAGTATATACAACTTTTATAAAATAATTATTATGATAAACACATGTAAACAATTGTCTAAAAATGTTAATTCAGTATTAATGACATTTATTCTACTTGCATATTTTTAATAGAACTTATTTAAATAAGGTTTTTGTAAAAATCACTTCGAAATGTTTACATCAATACACAACAATGCTGTTTACATACTTTAGGTAAAAAAGTTCAAAACTATTTTTAATGTCAATTTACCGCATAATGTTGTAAATCGAAAACGCAAACCAACAACAAGCAATAGCATTTCGTTTAGAAAAAGTATACAATTGAGCCAATATTATATCTGCTACAAAGAGAATAAAGTTTCAATGCAAAAATTACTTTTTAATTTAAGCTAAACGTAGAAAATTTTTCAAGTTTTTCTTAATGTTTATTATTTTTCTATGAGAAAGTAGTTAAATGATAAATTTGACGAAAATGTTTTTTTATTTCAAAAATTTTATTTGAATGAAGTAATGGCATTTTATGTAGAAATTATCTATGACTATTATAGAAAAAGTATTTTTATTAAAAAAACAACATTAAGGTGCTATTACAGTATGTAAAAACTTAAAAAGAAATGTTTGTTTTTCGTTAGAATATGGTTCTGTAAGGTCTTAAAAATACGTATACAAAATTTTAGAAAAAAATATCAAATCGAAAAAAATTAATAGCATATATTATATTCGTATGTCGCGTGATATTCAAGAATCTTTAAATCTTTCATCGCATTTTTCTCGAAACAAGGTTTTTCGAATTGGCTTCTAAGATATCTAGAGTTCTGCTTGATCTATTTCGATGAATATTAAGTCATTGTGATCCTTATAGACTCTGTTAAGCACTAGACCTATAAAAAGCCAAAAAACTTTTGTATGGCTGAAAGTTTTTGCAAAAAAGGGGGTTTTTGTACTTACTTTTTTTTCAACGCATGCCATTTTTTTATTTTTTTTTTTATAATTTGCGTTGGTTGAGTGCTAAACTAAGACCCTTAAATCAAGAATGCACTTTGATTTCTTACTTTCTGACGCTTTGTAAATGCTGGAGACGAGAAGCCATTTGCAACAATTTTTTAAACACGCTAAGTTCAACGCCCTGTAGAAAATTAACAACAACTATAAAGACAAAAAAATTTTTATTTCCTCATGAATAATTCTTCATTACGTAAAAAATTTGAATCATTAAAGTTAATAATACTATGTAAAAAAATTAATAAAAAATGTGTTTTTTTATAGCTACACACTGTAATAGTACCTTTAGTAATATAAAAGGAAGGGTTCATAAAACATGCAATAACAATAGAGTAAAGCTAAAGATTATATAGTATAAAGATGTGCCACGTAGAACATTAAAAAGTATCAAATATTTTTCAGATCTATACGTAAGCTTTTGTGAGCGCGATGAAAAAGCTTTCTTGAGAGAAAAGTTTCCAATCCTTGCATGCACATTCTCTCTGCAATGCTCTTTCACTCTTCACTCCACAATGCTTCACAGCATAGATCACCACCAGTATGACCAGAGTGGAATATTATATTCCACTTTGGCATATTTAAACTTCGGGAAGCATATTTTTTTTTATAAAAAGCAGTTCAAAAAGAATTTCAAATTTTTCAATAATTAATATTTTGTACATTATTATTTTTAGATTCATTGCCTATTCATGTGTTATTCATTATTAATTTTATAGTCATTATTAATTTGGTTCATTATTCAAAAGTGAATAATAAGATTTTTTTGTTTCATTTTATTTATCAATCAAAAGTGAATGAAAAATTAGAAATGAATACGAAATTTATAATGAATAAAAAATTAATAATGAATAAAAAGTTAATAAAGAAATTAGTAGCGAACATTTTATTTATAAAATAGCCGTGAATAACAAAATTTTTTATTCGTTGTATTTTTTATTTAAAAGTGAATAACAAATTAATAAAAGTGGTAAACAATTTGAAAAAAGTTTGCGCGACGAAAACGACATTGCTAGTTTGATTGAGTATTTTTTCTAGATAATAAAAACCATTAAGACTCTTCGAGGTTGGTTTGATTTTTTTTCTAGAATAATTTTTCGACTTTTTTGAGTTTTGAAAAAAATTCCCCAGTTATAATCCTATAACTCCAAAAGTATTCATTTATTTTACAAGTTTTATAAATATTTAAAAATGAGACTTTATACCTTTTATTTATACGATTATTTGTACGATTTTTGTAGACATTTTCTGAATACTACATTTGTGAAAGAGTTTAAAATATACCGTTTATTTAACATTTTCCCCATACTAAAGTGCGCAAAAGTATGACTTTGATACATAATTTGGTTTTATTTTACCTTTGTTGTTACAAAACGAGTACCGAATTCCGAGGCTGTGCAGCCACCTATAACTCCAAAGCTATTCAATATCAAAAATTTGAGTTATGTGGGAGGGGTAACGCCCATAAAATGATATTAGTGAAACGTGTAAATTGTAGTCGAATACCGAATTCCGGTAATTTTGAGTATTAACCATATTTTTTAAACTCTTTCACAAATGTAGTATTTAGAAAATTTATATAAAATCGTTAGATCAAAACAAATGGTAGCTTAACTGAAAGATATAAAATTTTTTTGCAAACATGTATAAATTTTGTAAAATAAAAAAATACTTTTGAAGTTATAGGATCACAACTGGGAATATATTTAAAAAAAAAAGTCGAAAATATCTTTGAAAATTCTTCAATTCTTTTCGAATTGCATTCGTTCTATAATACTCATACAATGTAACATAAAGTCTATATTAATAAAACTTATTTTATGGTTTGTTTGTTTAATTGACATTTATACAAACATAAATGGACTTCGCTCGATTTGAGTACACATATTGTGTGCATCCTAGATTAGATTGTAACATACTTAGTTTTTTTTTGATCATGCTCCTTCCACCCATTTTCGCATACGTAAAATTTGATATTGAAAATATTTCTTGAAAAATTTTTTCGCAAATTAAATTTAAAAAATTTCAGTAATTTTAATACCCAAAAACTTGCACATATCTTTAGAATTTCAGAAATTTTTGGTACAACGACTTTTTCATAAAACATCGTTCCCCAAGAATGAGAAAAAACGACATGAAAATCAAAACTTTGACTTTCGATGCAAATATAGCCGCTATTTTTAAATATATTTAATTCAAATTTTTTTCGATTAAAGTTTTAAAAAAGCACTTTACAAAAATAGTTTCAACTGTAGCGTTAGGTCAGTGAATAATTCTTTAATTTTTTTTTTTTTCAAAAAAGGTCCAAAATATGGAATTTTCATTAAAAAAATGATTAAAAAAATGTTTTTGTTGTATGAATGAGAACAATTGAAAATTGCATTTCTGAATACTTTTCATATAGTAAAGCATGTACTTGCAATAATATAATAAAAATATATAAAAGTAGGTAAATTAAAAATTTTCCGCAAAAAAAAAAACTTAACAAATATTGCTTACAACATTATTCGCAAATAAGCTTCAACTGATGGAATCGCCCTTTCAATAATATAACACTAAAAATATCATGTGGGAAAATGGCAAAAAAAAACCAAGTCAATACACAAAATATACCTAGATTAAGTCATCTTTATGATATTATATTCTTGAAATTATATAACAAAAAGATAAGAGATAATGCAAAAAAATATAATAACTTTAAATTATATAATGTTCGTAGGGTAGTTTAGTAAAAAAATTGCCTACATTTTTTAAGTAAAACCTAACGAAATTCTGCTAATTTTGTTGGCAGCTACATCGTTTATTCAGATGTTTCGGGCAAAATCTTTACATATCATTTCTAATGCTTTTCAATATTATGCTCACATTTGCTCACATTGTCGCTTACTTATTCTCTCGCTCTCAAAAGCTTTAAATCGTTCGCCCACTGACTCTCATAAAGCTTTAATGTGGATTTATGATAAATCCACATTAAAATTTTACTGTGCCACTTGCTTTTATGGCGGTGGCACATCTTTATATTATATGATCTGTGGCTCAGCTATTACAGCTTTTTCACACTTTCTCCGAAATAGATAATTTTAAGAACCAATCCAACGACCAACACAATGATATCATTGTAATATTTCAAAGATATCGATAAAAGTGGTCCAAAAAACTAAACGGGAGAAAAATTTACCCACCATAATATGGCTTGGGCTCAGAGACAACACAAGACATAACAACTTACCTTGCGTTTACATAGATCTTATCCTTCATTAGTTTTCAATCTACATTTGAGTTAACCTTTCGAAGATTTAACATCAAACACGCTACAGTTGTTAACAAAGGTACTCATGCGATTTAATGGAGCAGTTAACATATAAATTGTTCTACTAAATGGTAAATAAATCAGGATGTCAGAGTTTATACTGCTTCTACGGTTAGTGTTTAAATTTATTTTATCAGAAAGAAGTTCTGGAGAATCGAATGCACCAGTTATGAGTTGGTGAAAGTAGACGATATCGGCAGATTTCCTTCTCTCACTTAAAGATTGCATCTCTAATAATTTTAAATGATCCTCATATGGAGGAAAGTTAAATGTGTCAGTTCCTCTCAAGCCTCTCAGAGCAAGCCGAACAAAACGTTTTTGAATTCTTTCAATTCGATCAACATGCACATTGTAATGTGTGGAACATACTTGACTTGCGTACTCCAAGTGAGGACGCACAATTGAATAATATAGCGTTGTAGTTGTTATTAACCTACCAAACTCTTTGGCCCAGCGTTTAACAAAACCAAGCATAGAATATGCTTTTTTACAAATTCTATCAATATGCATGTTAAACGCCAAATTTAGAATCCACGCATATACCAAGGTCTTTGACGGCAGTTACAAGACTTAATGCAGTAGCTTTAATTTTGTAATCAAAAATAAAATTATTCCTTTTTATAATTCCTAAAACGATTTCCTTAAAAGACGACCTCTTCAAAAAAATAAAACGATATTCTTATGATTAATCACAGACTAATGTGGAAGAATTAATGCCTATAGCTATGCAACGCTTTTTTAAATAAAATTTCAAACAGAGTGGTGAGTTTATAGCCGAAAGCATTTTTCACCACACCATTGCCTGCCTTATCGACAAAATTTATTGTTATATTGCCGAAAGCGCCACTCTGTGTCAATGTTTGTTGTATAACAAATATATATGAGACATGCGCTTTAGCTAGCTGGTTCCACAATCCACATGAGCGGTTGTGGTGTGGTTGGCGCCCTTCATTTATAATAAATGTAAGCAAAAGAATAACTGTCTACATTAAGTTCGAGTTTAAATTGAACTCTTAACGTTTGTTGATGCTGATGACTTACGGTTGAAGCAACTAAGTTCATATATAATTATTTTTCAATACACAAAGATACAATGAAATTTTTAAAAATATTCTCTTTGACTGATGGCAACAGCCGAGTGGCTAAGAAATTTCAGTTAAGTTCCAGTTCGAGAGCGTCATGAAGGCTCGGAGTTGCGAGCAGGAGTGGTTTAACAAATTTGGTTCTGTTCCTGTTCTCGAGCGGGGACAGTTTATAAAATAATGTCAGGCTCCGACTCACTAGCGAAAGCATTGTTAAAAAAATGTTCAGCTTCAGCTTAAAAGCGGGACTTGGCTTGGTAAACTAGTTTGAGTTTGAGGGCGAGAAGAAGCTTTTTAGTTCCTTTATTTTAACTTAAAATCCTTTGAAACTAAAATAATAAATTTAAATGTATTTATATATTATACAGATTTATGAAAAATTCATCTTCTTTGTAAAGCAATAAGTGATTTCACAGCCAATGACTTCGACCTATGATTGCATTCTTTAAATCATTTTGTATTGAAATGACTTGAATCGCAATGAGCACAATAAGGCCTGGAATCCTTTTTGAGTTATTGAATGAATGCATACAAAATTTTAAGTCATGACTGATTTTATTGAAGTTTGCTTGAACAATAAATTTTAGCGCAAAGCTTTGTGGTGTGCTTGTGTACATATATGTATGTACAGCATGTACTCCCGTATGCACTGGCTTTACCCGGATCTTCAGTTTCGTAGGTTTCCTAAGCAACTGAAAACAACCAAAAACCACCATCATAGCATGCAACCCAAATATCAAGATATGCACATGAAAAGCTGAAAACGACTTAAATCAATTCAGACAAACTATATAAGAGAGCTTTTGAAATAACTGACATTATGTCAAACTTACCTTAAAAAGCTATCAGCAATTTCTCTTTCAGCAGCATTAGCAAAATTAGTTATGCCAGCAATATGTAGCAACTCTATTTATCTGCGAAAAGAATTGGTATAAGCGATAACATATTAGAATAGATTTCTTGTTTTTAGGTTAAGATATAGTTTTTTTATGGTCATGGTGCATTTATTAGCATATTTTATTACCATGATATTTTACATTATTTTAAGTTTTTGTATAAACAGCCTTTCCCAATCTCAGGTACCGACCCAAATGTGAGTTGCGGATAGTCTAAACTTTGGTTGCGATAGCGAGCCAAGCAAAGAACGGATTTCATTAATTAAACGATTAAAAAATATGTAAAATCATATGCACAGGTCACTTTAAATTGTTATTTTACATCCACATACTACATTTTTGTAGTGTTAGTAAAAACAAAGACATTTGTTCCTGAAAAAACTTCCCACCTAGCATTTAGAAGATTATTTTAAAAAATATCACCTTACTGAGTATTTTGCGATCACTTTTGCTGATTGAAAACTTATTATTTGCTTCCGCGATTAAAAAAAAGACTTGAAAATGAGTCGCGCTTACGCTTAAAAAGAGATTTCTTGGAAAAACAATAACAATATGTAGAGCAATCGTAAGTTGATCATGCAGGGGATTGAAATGTGACTGTTTTTTTTGTTGGCTTAGCTTTTGTGTTTCAGCAGGCTTGCTTTGAACCATTACATATTTTTTTTAAAAAATTTTGAAGCACCGGTCAAGTTCTGTATTTATCTATATATATAAAATAGGATGTGTGTATGTATGTAACGTATGGACTCCAAAACGGCTAGGCCGATTTTGATGAAATTTTCAGGTAATGTTCATCTTGGTACGGTGGGTAACATAGGCTATATTTGGACCCGATAGGTGGTGATGGGGTGGACTTATATCGAAAATTTGAATTTATGGACCAATTTAACTGAAATTCAGAATGTATGTTTGTTTGATCATAAGAAAATAATTTGTGTATAAATGGACACGGTCACGGTGCCACCTACGCTGGGGTGGACTTATTTCGAAAATTCGATGGCGTGAAAAATATATACTTTTAATTTTATTTTATAACGAGGGGAGTAGCGAAGCATACCGGGTTCAGCTAGTAAATTATAAAAAATTTCAGAAAAAATTCATTGCAAAAACAGGCGGTGATGGACCCGCACGATTTTTAAGACCAGCCATTCGAAAAGTGTTTTCTGACGAATTGGCTTCTGCTTACTGCTGGAAGGGGACCAGCACTATAACAGCAATTAAAAATAGTTACACATTTATATTATTGAAAAAGAAAATTAATATATTTCATCTTATTCATTTACCATCTTAAATTCAAAAGCACAGATAAAGTCATGAACAGTGTGCTTCAAAAGCATTTTGTCCAAGGAAAGGGTGGCAAAAGAAAGCATTCAAATTAAATTTTGAAGCGAAGCTTATTACGCCTCGTTTTGTGATTTGCTTGAGTGAAATCTGAAAAAAGACACTTTTTTCCATGCACCTTTTTCTTAGAATTGTTGTTGTTTTTTTACTTGCGTCTATTACAACAAGAGGATATAAAATTAAAAATATTACTTTGTAAGCGTGAGGATCGAACCCACGCCTTCCGATTGAGAGTCCTACACACTAACCACTACTCCAAACCAACAATTTCTACTAAATTGTGATTCATTCAATATTTAGTGAAGCTATGTTGCAATAGATACAGGAATTTATTAAAGGGATTGTGCATTAGCTGCCCTACATACTCTATTGTGAATGCGTGAATGCGACAGATCACAATTATCGATCAAATACTACGTTTCTATGGCGAGTTAAGTCGGTGTTGACTCGGGATTAACTTACCATGGAAACGCGAGTTGAATTGAATTCCGTCAAATCCACAAAAATCCACGAAACTTTTTAAGGCCCAACCAAAATAGACGAAACGAGACGATAGCATTTTGATGAACGTCTGCACTCGTTACGGATTTAACCCAACTCCAGCTCAACTCGTCTGAAACAGCTGATCAGTATGCAATTGAGTATTATTTATTTATTTATATTGTGCATTTTGTAATTTTTAATAAAGATTTGTGAAAAATGAGTGAAATAATGGCGAAGTTGAAACAAATTGATGAAAATAAAGTAAAAACGCACACTCACACAGCTGTTGTTGACGAGTTGCTACGCTTGCAGTTCGGTTCTTACGGAATAATACGTCTTGTCAAACTGTTTCGTTTAGTTTCGTTCAGTTACGTTTGCTCATTTTGGGTAACAACATTAAAATGTATTTAACCGAAAACTTACGTTTTTAAGGCCCAAACATAATAAGCTCAAGCTGGCTGCAGCTAATGTCAAATTTTATACGAATACATAGAAATTATGCGTACAACCCATAATTGCTCAAGACAGCTGTTCGTCAAGTTTCGTTAACTTGATCTGGCTGCAGCCAAAGCGATTCAAATCGAATGTTCCGTAAGGAATCAGCTGTTTTTTTCTTTCAAACGAATTTAAATGAAATTAACATTAACTTATTTTCACGATTCATTCCTGTTATCACAAATTCAACTGAACAAACCAAACAAAACGAATTGATATACAAATTGGAGAATTTATTCAATGACTTAAGGACGAGCTTGCTCAAGTCATTTTGGTCAAATTGAGTATTTGGCAGAACTTGAGCTAGCTTTTCGTTGATTTTTGATATTAGCTGCAGCCAGCTCGAGCCTATTATGTTTGAGCCTTTACTCGTTACGGAGCAAATCGTCTATTTTGGTTGAGCCTTTAGATTTAACTGAGTTTTAGATTGGATGCATTCAGAATATGAAACAGTTGCTCAACTGTTAAGCGAGGTTTTCTTGATTATTTGTTATTTTATTTTATTTCTGTCACTGCGCTGACATAAAATGTAACAAACCGTTCATCAGGCACACAAAGTAGCGGAAACTAATACTGATCAAAGACTCAATATGTTTAGTGAATTTTGCACCTTCTGAACGCACACATTTATACTAAGAAAAAATGGCAAATAGAATGGCCGAAGTCCAACTCTACTCAATGTTGTGCATGGAAACACTTTCGAGCTAGAAACGCCATTATGTCAACTTGAAGAAAACCCAACCTAGGATCAATTCGCCACGGAAACGTAGTAAAAAGCATTTTGCATTAGCTATCCCAATAACAAAAGTTGCAAGGTTCCATTGAACGGGTAGATTTTAATTGCGAATTCAGACATGAATGTTCATAGGCATTTAAGGCAAGGATGGTGGTCTAGCGCTCGAAAATTTAAGGTATTTTTAGGATTTTTTTTAAAAAGTTAAAATATTGAACAACGATATAAATACTTTTAAGGTATATTGCAACTCTCATTCATCATAAAAAAAAATAATTTTTTTTAATTTAAAACATTGTTTATCTTGTTCAAAACGGCGGTCAATGAGACGCTCTCAAGGAAAAGGGGCATAAAAACCTAGAATATTATTAATCACTATGAGTGCAGCTATGGCTGGCACTAGAAAAAAAGATATGAAAAATTGACAGAATGACGCGCTTTTGAAAATTAAGTTCTTCAAACAGCTTGTTTTCTACCGGTTAATAAGTGTAAATATACGATGTTTTTTAAATAAAATGTTGATTCTAGTTCCAACGATAGCCACCGTTGTTATGAATAGCATATTTAAATTTCAGATGATTCGGCTAAATAGTTTTTGTTTTTTCTACAACACCATGCCGAAAAAAGTAGTTTCGAGATAAATGAGTATAAAGAGAATGAATGTAGACGAAACACTGTGGCTCGATACCTACTAAAACGGCTGTAGAAGTGAAAATACAATGTTCAGTTGCTTTTTGACAAGACGTAATGTAAGGTAACGTAGAAATCTAAAATCCATGGATCTATACGTCCCGTCACGTTACGTTACGTTTATTAAAACCACTTGCATAAGAAAGCATTGTTTCAAACAATAAGTGAAAGAACGCACTGCTCAACTGACATAAGATCACATTACGTTACTTCTATTATAATTGGACATTAACGTCAGAAAGACTATGCTTCTGAAACATAAAAAAATTAGTTTCATAAAAATTCTAAGCCTTAAACTATGCTGTTTTGATTAATTTAATTTGCGAATGACAAGCGATCCAAATATTTGCACAACAAGTTTAGGACAACTATTGATGTTATATTTGCTAGAAATATCGATGACATTATATTTTTATATAGGTTAATATAATATACGTTTGATATTTTAGATATTAAAACCCAATAATTTCATTAACATTTACAAAAATAATTAAAAATTAATGTAAAATAATAATGTAAGGTAATAAAATTTACTGGTTGGACATTTTTTTTAGTTAACATTACGTATTAAAAAATTTTTCAATTTAAAAATTTTTTTATTAAAAAAACTGCGAAAAAGCTTCGCTTCGCTCGTGTTTCTAGCGACGCACCTCTTTTCTAATTGTAATTCAGTTCTTGTTAGTTTTGATTTTTTTGTTTTTATATATTATATGGATTTCTTAAATTTAATTTGTTTATTTTTTATAATTTCAAATTATCATTTTCATAGTTTTATTATTTTATTTACGTCCTTCAAATTTGCATTCAACAAAATATGCTTACTTAAAATATCTTTATAAATATATCTTTTTTTTAACGCAAACGATTTAAACTTAAACTGAAAAATGACTCGAAAAAGACTCGCAAATGTTTAGAAATATGACTGAGAAATATCTCTAAGAAGACTCGCTAATGTTTAGATGTACTACTAAGAAATGACTCGAAAATGTTTAGAAATACGACTGAAAATGACTCGAAAAAGAATCGCTCATGTTAAGAAATACGACTGAAAAAGACTCGAAAATATTTTGAAATACTATTGAAAAATCACTCGAAAAAGACTCAAAACTGTTTAAAAAAAGCTGGTAATAAAAGACTCTTCACGATGAGTCGTGGGTAGCGTAACACAGCGTAACACGCCATGCACTAAAATTTTTCTACTTTAACTTTATCAACTATTCGTAATTTTTACACTTCAGTGCAACAATATCTTTACAACATACATGTGGCAGCGCTGTTTGTGCAAAACGCAACGCTGTACATTACCTAATAATTGAAGTACATATTTAAAAAATTTGGGGATAATTTATTACTACTTATAATAACTCTGAAAGAAGAATTGGAACGGCCTGAAGTGGAAATGAACAGATATATACCTGAAAACGTTGAACTTCGTAAACATAGCTGGGTTCGAAACCCGTTTAACATGAATGTGAAGCAAGTTGGCAACGATAATGCTTAAAGAAGTACTTCTCGATTTGAAAGTAAATTAAAAACGAGTTATTTCGAGAGAAGCAGAAAAGCATTGCTCCCCTTTCTCACTACCTACTTATTAATATTAGTTCAGCAAAGTTGTTGGTCAGAATAATAGGAATAACTGAAGAACTATAAAATTATCAGTGTACAAAAAAGCGCACAGTGTTTATTATTAATTTCAGATACAAACAGTCATATCTTTGAAAATTACAAAGAACCATGGATGAAATTTTTTTGGCATAAAGAAGCAGTATGTTTAAGTACTCTGAATATTAAAAATCATAAATCGACGTTCACTGATTTCCAGAATGAAATTTCAAAAATTCATATAGTTTTTATCCATTATGACCTTTCAGCGACCTTGAACTTTGACTGTTGTGTAATCTTTGTGTAGTCTAACACCTGTAGATAGTATTTACATAGAAAAACTCAAGACTGAATGAAACCAGTGTTAAGTAACAGTGTTTTTTATTAAAAATCCCTAACAATTAATTAAAATTATTATAAAAATCTTTTGTGGCGACCGTAGCCTAGTGGGTAGAGTGCGTGGCCCATAAGCTAAAGAACCATGGTAGCCCTGGTTCAATTCCAGCTCAGACAGAATGTGTTTTTTTCAATTGAATTAATTTTTCTGTTCGGTCGTCACCTTTCTGCAGACAATGGCAAACCTCGGAGTAAAAATTGCCATGTAAAGCTCCTTGAGAACATAAGCCGTTCGGAGTTTGTTGACCGTTTTAACAAAGAATGTCCCATATATATATTTAAAATACCTGCACGTTTCAATTTATATATGGGTTTGACTTAAGTTATTTTAAAATTATTATAAATAATTACAGTGGCTTACAGCTTATTTTATGCAGTGCATACTTTCAATTTTAGGGCGTTATAACAACGAAACTAACAGGAATAGAAAAAATAATATAGTATCATTTAAAAGAACAAGATGTTTAGTTTCGTTATTGTAAAAATATATATAAAGTTGGCTTAAAATTAAGAAACCAGAAAATACTGCTTAATTTCATATCACAGCTTATTTTATACAGTCACTTGTTATTTATAAATTTTTCGTATTAATTAATGATATATGATATTTTTATTATTTGGTATGATAGCCCTTGTTGTCCACAATAGATCTTAGGTGGCTTGGCATTGATGCAACCAGTTTTTGAGTGATAGGTGGCGAAATATTCGCCCACTTCGTTTTCAATATCTCTTTCAGGTGGTTTTTGTATGAAATTTGATGTTTCCGGATGTTATTTTCCAATAAAGACCACACATTTTCAATAACATTAAGGCCTTGCGATTGTGCTGGCGGCGTCATCAATTGTGGGCAGTTGTATATTAGCCTGGCTTGCACAATACCCGCTTTGTGCTTTTGATCGTCATCCTTGTAAAATCGGAAATTCAATTTTATATCCAGAACCTTTGCACTCTGCAACAAATTTGTTCTTCAGGATTTTTAGGTACTTAAATTTGTAAATTGTTGTTTCAATAAACGGCAACTTCCCAGTACCAGCAGCTGACATTCAGGCCCAAACCATGACGCTGCCACCGCCATGTTTCACGGTTTGTTTTGAGTTTTGTTTGTTGACCTCGGTATTCGGTTTTCGCCACATATAGCACATACCATCTGAACCGAACTAATTTATCTTCGATTTATCTGCAAAAATAAATGAATTCAAGTACTCTGGGCCTTGGACATATGTTCTTTGTCGTAGTTGAGTCTGCATAATCTGTTTTTGGGGCTAATAAACGACTTGTTTCGTGTTACTCAACCATGAAAGTTATTTTTGCGCAAGACACGTCGAATAGTTTCAGCACTACACTGTTTGCTCAGGTCAGTTTAAACTTCAAAAGCCATTTTCGGAGCTGAGAGTGTCGGGTTAGCCTTTATCTTCCGTACAATATGCCGCTCGTCGGTTACATTAAAAATTTTGTTTGGTACTTCTTTGCTCTTATTGTGCAAACGATTCTTATGGACGAAGCGCTCGATGATCTTTTGCACTGTAGAGAAATTGATATTAACCATTTCAGCCATTGTTCGCTGCGAGCTGCTATTTTTAAAATAGTATATAAGCAATTCTCGTTGTTGTAGCGTTGTGCGCGCTCCTATTTTAAATAATCATAGAATCAGACACTTGAAGCAAAAAAATCAGACTAAAAAGCTAACACAAAGCAATTATAGAAACAGAACGAAGGCATAGCTAACGAAAGTACCGTTAGACAGCGCAGAATTAGAGTACCGTAACAGAGAGAAGTGACTGCATAAAATAAGCTGTGAGATGAAATTAAGCAGTATTTTCTCGTTTCTTAATTTTAAGCCAACATAATATATATTTTTACAATAAACTAAGTTAATTTATTAAACTAAACATCTTGTTCTTTTAAATAATACTATATTATTTTTTTTCTATTCCTTTTAGTTTCGTTGTTATAAAGCCCTAAAACTGAAAGTATGCACTGCATAAAATAAGCTGTGAGCCACTGTATATTGTAAGAAAACTAGTATAAAAGCCTGTCCTACGACAGGTCCTCCACACACTTCTTTTTTATTTAATTGATTTTTGAAAAATACAAATGTACCACTTTAAATAACACTTGACGTATTGAAGCAGTGTTGAAAAATTAGTTCAAGTGTAAAAGTGCAAAAAGTCGAGTTTGATAACAATCATATTCATACACAACTTAAAGTGCCTCTACACTATATGTTTCATGCATATGACACTTCAAAAATTACAAATGGTTTTTAGCTACAGATAGTGTGGAACATATGAAACTGTGGTTTTGAAATGTCGTTTGTATTTGCGTCTGTAAATTTTTGAATTGGAACTGCCTCTAATTTCGTATGTTTTTCTATCTGTACAAAATGTCAGTTTGATAAATTTTTTTAAAGCTTTTTTTGAAAATAACATGCAATAACAATAGAGTTCAGCTACTACAGCTTTTTCACACTTTCTCCGCAATAGATCATTTTAAGAACCAATCCAATATCATTGAAATAACTCAAAGATATCGATAAAAGTGGTCCAATAAAAAACCAAAAGGGAGAAAAATTTACCCACCATAATATGGGTTGGGCTCAGGGACAACACAAGACATAACAACTAACCATGCGTTTACATAGATCTAATCATACATTAGTTTTCAATCTACTTTTGAGTTGACCTTTCGACAAGTTAACATCAAACACGTTACAGTTGTTAACATAGGTACTCATGCGATTTAATGGAGCAGTTAACATATAATTTGTTCTACTAAATGGTAAATAAATCAAGTTGTTAGAGTTTCTACTGCTTCTACGGTTAGTGTTAAAATTTATAAGAGAAAGAAGCTCTGGAGAGTCGAATACACCAGTAATGAGTTGGTGTAAGTAGACGATATCAGCAGATTTTCTTCTCTCACTTAAAGATTGCATTTTTAATAATTTCAAACGATCCTCATATGGAGGAAGGTTAAATGTGTCAGTTCCACTCAAGCCTCTTAGAGCAAACCGAACAAAACGTTTTTGAATTCTTTCTATACGATCAACATGCACATTGTAATGTGGGGACCATACTTGACTTGCGTACTCCAAGTGAGGACGCACGATTGAATAATACAGAGTTGTAGTTGTTATTAAGCTATCAAACTCTTTGGCCCACCGTTTTATAAAACCAAGCATAGAAGACGCTTTTTTACAAATTGTATCAATATGCATGTTAAACGACAATTTAGAATCCATGCATATACCAAGGTCTTTGACGGTAGTTACACGACTTAAAGCAGTATCTTTAATTTTGTAATCAAAAATAAAATTGTTCCTTTTACGCGAAAAGGTCATAGTTTGGCATTTATCTGGATTTAAAAACATGTTATTTTTAGAACACCAAACCTCAAAGGAGTTCAAGTCTGACTGGAGCAGGTCTGAATTGTCATTAGAATCAATTGTTCTGTATATTTTCATATCATCTGCATAAATAAGCAAATGAGAGTGTTTAATGACGTGGGTAACATCATTAATTGCCAAAATAAACAGAAGTGGGCCCAGGTGGCTTCCTTGAGGAACACCCGATTCTGCAACAAATTCAGAAGACAACACGCCTCGGAACCGTATTTGATAAGATCGCTCCATCAAATACGATTTGATCCAGTTTACAAAATATTGTGGAAATCCCATTAATTTAAGTTTAAATAAAATTAGATTATGTGGTAATTTATCAAAAGCTTTGCTAAAATCAGTGTAAATACAATCGACCTGGCTACCAGAATCAATAGATTTTAAGCAGAATGTAGTGAAATCAAGGAGATTAGACACAGTGGATCTGCCAGTAACAAAACCATGCTGACGAGTTGTCATGACTTGTCCACAGTGAATTTTCACTCGATCGTACACTATTCGCTCAAAAAGTTTAGGAATCGAAGACAATTTAGCGATAGGCCTATAATTAGTGACGTCGTTCCTGCAACCTTTTTTGTAAATAGGACTGATATAAGATTTTTTCCAAAAAAGAGGAAAATTACTTTCATTAATTGATTTATTAAAAAGTAACGAGAGAGGCTGACACAAAACGGAGCCGCATAGTTTTAACACTGCGGCAGGAATTCCATCTGGTCCAGCGCTAAAATCTTCATCGATTGATTCAATATACTTAAAAATATCCTCTGAGGTAAAAGATATATGCCCCAAAGAAACTCTGGATGCGTTGTTCATATAATCAAAATACGCTAAATCAGGATTAAAAGAATCTGAACAGAATGATTCTTTAAAAAGATTGGCAAATAAGCCACAAATAATGGTGGAATTGTCAGTAAATCCATCCTGAAATTTGAAAGAAGAAGGAAATCCATCAGTCTTCTTCTTAACATTAATAAATCCCCAAAATTTTCTTGGATCAAACAAAATACTCAGCTTCATATTATCCAAATACTCATTATATAATGCAGCTGAGCAATTCTCAAATTCCAGAAACAAACGTTTGTATGTTTCTAGGTCATTTGAGTCAAAACTACAAACATATTTCTTCCATGCCCTATTCCTATTGTTGCGAAGAGTCTTTAAATCCTTTGTGTACCAAGGGTACGCAGAATTTTTCGCAAATTTGAGACTATATGGTACAGACTGAGAAAACATGGCAAAGAGCTCCGTATAGAAATAATTTATTGAACTGTTAAGATTATTATTATTTATGTATTCTGTAATTATATTTAATTTACTATTAAGTAAATGATTCAACCCCAAAAAGTCAGCTTTTTTGAAATTGAATTCATAAACTGTGTCAACAGAGCTTGAATTTACCATATTCTCCCTATCGGATTTATACCAAATACTCAAAGGTGGATGGTAATTATCAATAGTAGTCAAAGCATGAAGTGCCTTCTGAACAATGACATTGTTACTGTCTGTAGTTAAGACTAGGTCAAGCAGCCTTTCCAGACTATTATAAATACAACTAACTTGTTGTAAGTCAGAACATATATTGTCAACAAATATATGTTCTTGGCGTGTCTTCGAATTAGATGCACAAAAATGTGTTTCATCGTCAGAAGAATGCCATTTTAAGGCAGGCAAATTAAAATCGCCCAACAATAAAATGTCGTCATTAACGTCAAGTAAATTTAATATAAATTCTATGCAATCCGCAAGGCTTGCATAGACCTCTACACTGCTCTTTGGAGGAACGTATGCATTAATAACATATACATTAGAATTGCAATGTACAACCTTAACGCATATAAGTTCGATATTAGCAGAGCAGGGAATATCAATAAAGGAACTAACACAGGAGCTCCTTACAGCTAATAGGACACCACCACCAACTGCAGAATTATTGTCAGCGTGTCTGTCCTTCCTATATACTTGAAAACTATTGTCAAACAGTTCTAAGTCAGTAATTCCTCCGTTCAACCAAGTTTCAGTTAACGCGATAATATCTTCAGAAAAATTCTGAGTTGACAAAAAAATGTCGCGCGTCTTTGAACGCAATCCCCTTACATTTTGATAGTAAAGGGAAAGCCTATTTAGTTTTTTTGGGTCTGACTGGTGATATTATTCGTCCTTCTAGACCTGTGTTTAGGCTTAAACTCAGAAACAAAGATATTATCAGCCCACAGATTAGAGCTCAAAACAGTTGCAAACTCTTCAGCAGCTACTGTGAGAATAAATGATGCGTGGGACGGTTTATTGCCAATTTTCTTGCATGAGCAGAAAGCAGCCTGACTTACTAATTGGTTGTGTTTAACAAACGTCAATACATTTTCACTTGTTGTGTCGGGCTGAAGACGTGAAATGAAAATCTTTTTTTTTCTCGACAAAGCTCTTAAATTTAATGAACTATTGCGCTCATTAGTCATGTCATTTCTAGCCGGGGGAGAAACAGATGGAGAAGATGGAGTAATAACTATATTATCTATTCTCACTGGCGTATACACTGGTTTAGCCGAGATCTGCTTCGTTTCTAAAGTGGCTGGAAGCGTCATGCGCCGCTTATTACTTTTATTTTTGGAATTATTTCTCTTTTTCTTCGAAATATTTAGGTCTTTTTTAGATAAAACTATTTGAGTCTCAGAAGAAAAGGCTGGAAGAGTCTGAGACAATGCGGTCGAAATATTTACCGATGAAGACTTTTCATCATAAATGCTAGTACTGGGTGAGGTGCTTACTTCATTAAAAAATGTAACAATTTCTTTAAAATTGTTATTTAAAGCGTTAAGACTATCACCGAAAAGCTTAATTTTTGAGAAAAACTCATCTGGTGAAAGAACCCTACACGAAGCACAATACCAGCGAAGACCTGATCGTGGTGAGATTAAATCATCAAGACACGACTTAGAGATCCCAGCACATGATGTATGGAACAAACGCCCACATGGGCCAGAACAACTGAACATACGGTTCAGAATGTTTTGACTTTTGCAAAGCTCGTCTAAAGAACAAGCAGCAAAATTTTCTACAGAAAAATATTCCATAGCGAATAAACAAAGTTCAATAATTTTATGTGAGCAAAAATAATGTCCACTAAGTGCTAATGGGTTAATATAATATGTTGAAGTTTAAAAGCAACTGCAACAGTTCTCTGTGCTTAGTTTATGCAAATAAACAAACAACGCACAAAGAGGAACGCAAAAAAGAGAAAGAAAAAAGTATATAAGCAGCAGCTCAGCTATCAAACTATAAACGACAATTAAAACAACACATGTATGTACTACAATAAAACATTAAAAAATTTAGCCACACAGCATGAAAACACTATAGGTTTATATTGAAAACAACCTTAAAAACAATTTTCAATCACAAATAAATGAAAATACAGCACATACCGAAATTAAACAAACACTGGTATAACACAAATTACAATAAAAAAAACAACACAAGACAAACGACTGTCACCGGCCAAAAGACGAGATCAACTGATTCGGAATGGAAGAAAATGAAAATTTAAGATATTTATTCGGTAAATTGCTTTTTAATAAATTCATTTTTAGTTTAAATGGCCAAAGGAGGACACTTTACTCCTTACAAAAATTTCAAAAGCTGGTTTATATTTTCAAATAATGTGTCAGATAGTGTGGAGACAAAAGAAAAAAGCTGTCTAACAAAAACTTAATTTTGACACACAGATGAAATTCGGTATGTAATTTTTTTGACATGTCATTTGTATGAAACATATAGTCTGGGGGCACCTTTAACTGACCTTGCAACCATCATATAATATATTTTTTTGTACAATCGACTCAAATCGAATCAATAAACTTTCATTACATTCGTGATAGATTTTTTATAAAAGGATGGAAAAAAGAGGTAGTTAGATCATAAACGTACTATTGTAAAAACCCAATATTGTCACTAGTAAGTAAAAAATATAATTTCCGTGCATACTTTTAGGCTGAACATTTTTGAGAAGAGTGTCTAGTAAAAATTACTTTACTGTCAAAAAATAATTGCATTTTGAGAAATACTGTGTGCGGAGCAGAATGCTTGCCTTTTATGAATTAAGATGTGCATACTTTCATGCTGAACAGTTTGAGAGATATTGGACACGGAGCAGCGTGCTTGCCTTATATATATTAAAAGAGTAGCAATTAGTAATATAAATATCAAGAGCAAGTTATTATCATTGAATTAAATAAAACATTCATGTTTAAAAAACAATACGGCCATGTTAAATTTAAAGCTGATGACTAATGGGTTGGGTAACAAAGTAGTAATGTTGTCCGCCAGTTTTCTTCAGCTTGTTGCTAAGCCAACACTGAACAATGCAATTTGCGCTAATAAGTTTGAAAGGGGGTGGTCCTTGTTTTATATTTGTAATAATGATTTTATTTTTAAACTTTTTTAACAATATTATAAAAAACAAATTGAATTGAAGAAAATTATCTGAATGAGAAAATCTTTTGAAAATTTTTTTGATTATAAAAATTTGACGTTGATGAAAATAATTTTTTTAATTATATTATAAATTCAAGTAAAGTGTATTTTCGAATGTATATGTGATTTAAGTGTTTTATATATGAGCCACATTTATATGGTGGTAAGGCACCACATTATTCCAAATCTAATGAAATACACATATTTTATTGACTTTTTTTAAGCTTTAAAACAGTCCATTACAAAGTACTTGAAGACAAATTATTGAAATATTTCAAAATTAATTAACGCATGTCCATTGAAGTGGTCTTTCTTCTTTTCTTTTTTTTTTAAAGTAACGAGTTACGGACACGAGTTTTCATCTTTTTCAATATATAAGTAAACTGTGAAATTTAAAAAATATTGCGAACTTTAATTTTAAAATCTTATTTATATGAGGAAAAAGTGCAAATTAACTTTTTTTTACACTTTTAACACTTTTTCTTAAGTGCAAATTAAGAAGAAAAACTGATACGCTTTGAAGTATTTTTACGAAAAAAATGCACAAAAATCCGAAACTCATAAATTTACAAAAACGTCATCACGAGTGGCTATGATACTATTTTTCACTTACTTACTTACTTATTTGGCGCTACAACCGTATGTCGGTCTTGGCCTCATCTAAGAATTTGCGCCAGCCATTTCTGTTTTCGCTTGCTGGCGTCAGTTGGAAATTCCAAGCTTCGTCAGGTTGTTTTCTACTTGGTCTTTCCAACGAAGATGCGGTCGTCCTCTTCTGCGTTGACCGCCGCTGGGTACCGAATCGAATGTTTTCTTCACTGGAGCATCGTCTTTCATGCGCTGAACATGACCAAGCCAGCGAAGCCGCTCGATTTTAATGCGCTTGACTATGTCGATGTCAGCGTACAGCTCATACAGTTCATCATTCCACCGTATTCGGTACTCGCCATTGACGCAGATTGGTCCGTAGATCTTACGAAGAATCTTCCTCTCGAATGATCCTAAAGTCTTTTCATCTTAACTGCTCAGCGTCCAGGTTTGTGATGCGTAAAGTAGGACGGGCATGATGAGCGATTTATAGAGCGTGATTTTTGTTCGTCGAGAGAGGGCTCTGCTTCTCAATTGCCTACTGAGCCCAAAGTAACACCTGTTGGCAAGAGTTATTCTTCGTTTGATCTCAATGCTGATGTCGTTGGTTGAATTAATGCTGGATCCCAGATAAACGAAGTTCTTCACAACCTCGAAGGAGGTATTGTCAACGGTAACGTGGGTTCAAAGACGCTGGGACTGTTTGTTTGTTGACACCAACTATTTCATCTTATCTGCATTCACTGACAGACCCATTTGACTTGACTCTCTTTCTAATCTGGAAAATGCTGCTCTGACTTCGCGCGTATTATGGCCAATGATATCTATGTCATCAGCATACGCAAGCAGCATAACACTCTTGTAGAATATTGTGCCACTACGTCTCAGATCAGCAGCTCGGATAATCTTTTCCATCATTAGGTTGAAAAAGTCGCACGATAAGGAATCACCTTGTCTGAAACCTCGTTTGGTAATAAATGGTGGGGAGAGGTCCTTCCCGATTTTAACTGCGCTGCTGGTGTTGCTCAGTGTCATCCTGCAAAGTCGTATTATTTTTGCAGGAATACCAAATTCAGACATGGTGGAGTACAGGTGCTTCCTTATTGGGCTGTCGAAGGCGGCTTTGTAGTCGACAAAAAGATGGTGGGTGTCGACTTGTTTTTTTTTGAGTCTTCTCCAAGATTTGTCGTAGCGTGAAAATCTGGTCGATGGTGGACTTTCCAGGTCTGAAGCCACACTGATAAGGTCCGATCAGTTCGTTTACAATGGGCTTCAATCTTTCACATAAAACGCTCGACAGGACCTTAAATGCGATATTAAGAAGGCTTATCCCACGGTAATTGGCACAGATAGTGGGATCGCCTTTCTTGTGGATTGGGCAGAGCACACTGAGATTCCAATCGTTCGGAATGCATTCTTCCGACCATATTCTGCATAGAAGCTCGTGAATGCATTTAAGTGGAGCTTCGCCTCCGTTCTTAAACAGCTCAGCAGGTAAGCCGTCAGCTCCCGCGGCTTTGTTATTTTTAAGCCGAGCTATAGCTGTCAGAACTTCATCATAGTCGGGCAGCGGAACCTCAACGCTGTCATCCAAAATTGGGGTTTCCGGAATATCATCTCTGTTGGCGGGATTGTTGTCAGCGTCGCCATTAAGAAGCTTAGAGAAGTGTTCCCTCCATCACGTCAGTGTACTCTGGACATCTGTCACTAGATTCCCGTTTTCATCCTTGCAGGAAGAGGACCCAGTTTTAAAACCATCGGCAAGGCGTCTTATTTTTTCGAAAAATTTTCGGGCCTCATTCCTGTTACCATACATCTCAATCTTCTCCTGCTCGCGCTTTTCTGCTTCTCTTTTTTTCCGCCTGAAAATATATCTCTCTTCCCTCCTCTTTTCTTTGTATCGCTCCTTAGCAGCGCGCGTTACAACCGACTGCAGGGTGGCTTTGTAGGCGGCGTCTTTCTCTGCAGTGGCGTCACGACACTCCTGGTCGTACCACTGGTTTCGGCGATGGCGTTGGTAGCCAATCACCTCTTCAGCAGCCGCACGCATGGAGTTGGAAATGTGTGTCCACTGCGCGCATATATCATCGATTGGAGGAGTGCTTTGAAGCAGGAGTGAGAGTCGAGTGGCGAAAGCATCGGCTGTCTGTTTCGATTGCAGCTTGTCAACGTCTAGCTTTCTCTGTGTAGAGTTGCGTGTATTCTTAGCTGCGCACAGACGTGTATGGATCTTGGCTGCAACAAGATAGTGATCCGAGTCAATGTTTGCACCACGGATCGTGCGTACATCCAATACACTGGAAGAGTGCCTTCCGTCGATTAAAACGTGATCAATTTGATTTTTTGTTTTTTGATCAGGGGACATCTAGGTGGCTTTATGAATATTGAGATGCTTGAATCTAGTGCTACTTACGACCATGTTTCGTGCTGCGGCGAAGTCAATCAGCCTCATTCCGTTATCGGAGGTGTTGTCGTGGAGACTGAACTTTCCGACTGTTGGACCAAAAATATTTTCCTTGCCCACCTTAGCGTTGAAGTCACCAAGCACGATTTTTACGTCGTGGCGGGGGCAGCGCTCGTAAGCATTTTCAAGGCGCTCGTAGAAAATTTCCATGATTTCATCGTCCTTGTCTTCTGTCGGAGCGTGCGCACATATTAGGCTTATATTGAAAAATCTAACCTTGATGCGGATTATGGCAAGTCGTTCGTTCACAGGTGTGAATCGCAGGACGTGGGGCCGTAGTCTCTTGCCAACTACAAATCCGCATCCAAACTCGTGCTTCTTCGCATGGCCGCTGTAGTAGATATCACAGGGTGCATGCCGAATGCAACCCTGTCCCTTCCATCGCATTTCTTGGATAGCAGTGATATCAGCTTTGTATCTTTCCAAGACATCAGTCAGTTGGATAGATGCACCTTCCCAATTAAGGGTTCGGACATTCCAGGTGCATATCCGTAAATCATTATCAGTTTTTCGTTTGCGGAAGTCGTCATCAGATTTGGGGATCAGTTTTCTTCTATTCTTATTAGTTTTCATTGAAATTGGTTTTTACGGGTGGGCTTCAAACCCAACGCACAACCTATTTTAAGCCTAGGGAGGCCCGTCGCTCAGATTAGCCGCCAAACTAACGGTTGTCAGTTTTGACGTTGCCCAGGAAACACCAAGTGGAGGTTTGAGTCGACTTGAGGCGATTTCACAAAGATTATGCTATTTTTCACTATTTTGTGCAAAAATTTAACAAAAAAAAAAACAGAAATTCAAGTAAAAAAAGTTCAAGGTGTTGAAACATGACTTTTCAAAAACACAAAAAAAAAATCATCAAAAATCAAAAAACTATGTTTCTTAAAATTACTTAAATTATTAAATTATTAAAATTACTTAAAATTACTAATTACTTAAATTGTTAACTTAAAATTACTTCAATAACTGATATATTATAGGCCCCATACACGCTGCAACCAAAGCAAAGCTAGAAGTGTAACTTGGAAGTTTTTGACAGTAATCACGATGAAGTCGCAGCGTGTGTGTCGAAGTTACGCAACTCTTTGAAGGTTGCAACTAAGGTTGCAGCAAAATTAAAATCGTTTATTATTTTGGTCGCAGTTGCTTTTTTTTGCTGCGTTGTTGCAGCGTGTATGGCACAATTGATTGCTGCAACCATCGCAGCGTGTGTGTCAAATGTGTTAAAAAATCGTAATCTGGTTGTCGTTCCACTAAGGCCTTTTCCGCACTTGGTCAACGCAATTCCAACACAACTTCAACGCAACAGCGAAAAAGTTGGAAAGCAATGCAACTATAAACCGAATGCTTTCAGACTTGCTTCAAAAGTCATGCAACATATAAAAATTGTTTTTCGACTTCTTGCACTAATTTAATATTTAACACTTGCTCATTCATCTTGCAAACTATTTCTTTTTCTTTTAGATTCTATTAGAAACTAATTAATTAGCTTATTCACCTTGATTAATATAAAGCCTACTGCACTACAAATACTTGAATTCACAAAACAAACAAACTGATGCAACACGTCGCCGATGAAAATTGCGGAAAGCCGCGTTGCGTTGAACAGGTTGAGAACGTGTCGAGAACTTGTTGCGTGCAAATTGCTTAATCTGAAGGTTCCGGTATAAATACACAGGCTAGCAACTTGAGTTGGAGTTGCGTTGACCAAGTGTGGAAAAGGCCTAATGTTTTGGTTGCAGTGTGTATGGGCCGCATTAGAAGCCTGAGAATTTTTTTTAACTTAAATAAAAATATTTTTTAATAATTATGGAAATTATTTCAAATGAGAAATATATATTTTTTTTGAGGATTTTTTATGATTTCTTGTGTGTGTTTCAAATGCCAAAAAATGACACTTTGAGGAATTTTGGAAATAACGTCATGTTTAAATAGCTATAACTTGGGTTTCCGAATTTTGGTTTTTTATTTTTAGTATCAGTTTTAAATTTAGTTTAGGAAAAATATTCTCACAACATTTCAATGAAATTTTTTCAAGTTTGGATTTTTGCGAATTTTTTAATACAACAAAGAAAAAAATGCGATTTTTTTCGAAAAGTAAAAAATTACAACTCTGGTAGCTTTCGTCTAATATTCATGTTTGAGAGTACATTTTAAATACAAATTAAATTAAAAACGAAATGCGTACGTGGTTTTTAAAATTTACACTTTTAAAAAAGTTACTGGTTTTTTTTTTTAAAAAGAGTAATTTTTCCCATATAAATCAATATTCTTCTTCAATGTCACAAGCAGCAGTTTTACATATCAATATTTTTTTTTTAAATATTTCACAGTTTACTTCTGTTTTGTAAAGGAACAAAACCTCGGTCCATATTTAAAGATCAGAAAAAAAATTTTACTCCATACAAATAAGGACCACTTTCCACTAATCATAAAGTAACACTATATAATTCTTTAATGTAAACAATTTCAAAAGCTACGTTTAATGTAACAAAAACAATTCAATTCAAAAACAAAACGAAATATGCAAAAACAGCTAAAAATCGGAAAAAAAATGTAATGAAAAACAATGATCTTCGTTCTATGTTTAAATTCAAAACCTAATTTTGTCTGATTAAGCAACATTTTTTCTGCATACAAAAAAAACTTCGAAAATTTTTTAATGCAATCAAAAGACTTCAATTGACTTCAAGTTATCTCACAATTTCAGTGATTGATTTCAACTGATTTCTCATGATTTCATTGACTTTAAATTGATTTCAATTGAATGCAATCAATGACTCCAAGAAGCACGACTTAAATGGTAGTGTATAAATCAAAAGACTTAAACATCAATTTTTACCTATTGATTTCAAAGTCATGACTTCAAAATTATTGTTGATTTCAAAACTTGAACTCATGAAACAAAAAATGATTAAAGGCGTATATGTTATAAAGGCTTTAATGATTTTTTTTTTAAATTGGACTTAAGCCACTTTTAAAATAATCGCGAAATATTATTTATCTTATTAGTGTAAATATGTTGTGCAACACCATAAATATATTTGGCTTGCAGTTTGTGAGAACAATTTTGATAAATGGGTTGCCAAAGGGTATGCAAACTTCTGTTTAAAAGAAATAAACTTTTTAATTACTTTTTTGTGGAATTTAAATTTTATTAAAATTTTTGTGCAACCTTAATTTACCTTAAAAATTAAGTTCATTCAATTTCGCTTTGCAGAACAAAACACATTTTTTTTTCCTTTTTTATTTGCCAAAGCACTTTTCCAGTTTATAAAAGGATTTTAAAAAAGTGGCATCTGTTTAAAAGAAATAAACTTTCTAAAAGCATTGTTATTTTAACTTAAAAATTAAGTTCATACAATTTCGTTGTGCAGAACAAAATACATATTTTTTATTTGTTTTTGCCTTTTTCCTTTTTTTTTTTCCAAAGCACTTTTCCATTTTATAAGAGGATTTTAAAAAAGTGATTTTATTTGCCATCTGCATTGCAATAAATATTGCATAAAAAAGCCATTATCCTCCTATGGCCATCACTGAGATCCTTTGCGGCATATTGAATAAAAAAAGAACAGAAAAGAAATAAAATAGTACTAGTTCACTTAATAAAATTAATAAACCGCAAATGAAATTATATGCCAGCATACGCCAACAAACACACCCTCACTCACACACACGCAGTAGTATTAATATTATTATTGTCCTTGCTCAGCCGAGAGCAGCAGCTGATGGCTACTGCTGATGATGCAGCGCAGTAGCTACTACCAGGATATGGATTTGTATCGCCATACATAATTAAATTTATTTTTCCATCAGGCAGGCTTTTGAACAGTCAGGCTCGATCACCAGGTGACTGCATATATGTAATCCTTCCTTCCTTGTGAGGGATATTCTTTTTATTGCTGTAGTTTTTTACTTTTTTTTTTCCTTCTTGCATATTCTGGTTTGCACTCAATTCAATCAATTTAATTTCAGAGATTTTTGCGGTTCGCCTACCATTGTTTTCATGCACTCAGTTTCGCAGTTCAATTTGTATTCTATTAAATGTCCTTGCAGCATAGTCAGTGATTGCATTTAATGTAACACAGTCATGTGAAATGGGTCTGCTTAAGAGCTCAAAAGTTTGCTCAAAATTTAATTTTAACACAGCAGCAGCACTGAAAAGACGTAAGTGCTCAGAGTTGCTGAGATATCCTTTATTTTTCATTAAGTTTCTCATCGTATGCTTGGGCCAGCCGCCGAATAAACAATTGGAATCAACAGTTTTCACGAAGAGGCAGCAACCACGTCATTTAAAACTGCAACAACAACAGCATGAACATCAACATAATTTCATTTGCTGCCGCTGGTTGCCGACAAAAAGGACAACGGTGCAAAAGCACAACCCACGCAAACAAGAAATAAAGAAGTACTCGCTGCCGGTCGCAAGCGGAGCCTGAAATGAATCCAACTCATGGGAATTGCAAAACATGTTTGCAATTTGCTTGAGTTTTCATTTGTTCGTTCGTTTATTCGCTTGCATTATCCTTGATACGCTTTTTCGCCCAAAAATTCGCATTTCGCATGCAATATCCTTGCGGGTCCGCTAGCTAGTGCACTTAATGCATGCCATATATCCAAGCATATTACATGCAATAGCTTACAAACAGTGACACGCTCACAAGCACACATACAAGCACGCAAAAGCTCATCGTTTATCCTGGCATATCCTTACAAGCAAAGTATATGAGAGGAAAACATTCACACACATAAAAAAAAACTGCTCAAGACTTACTTAGCTCTAAAATGCAAACTCAAAATAATTTCAAAATGTCGTTTTATTAAGCTGCAAGGACTTTATGTATCCGCCAACTTATTTTTAAGGCAGCGCAAAGAGTCCTCTTAAAAGCAAGTAACCGTCGCAACATTACAACAACAACAGCAACAGCTCAGTAAGTAAGAAAGCAAGCAAACTCAAAAAAATGTGCATTTAATAAATGAGCAACAAAATTTGAAAAATAAAACACAGCAAAAGAGAAAAGTCCTTTTCTAGCACTTCCCTATGGTAGAGTTAAATATTACACAAAAGATAAAATGAAACAAAAAAAAAAAAAAAACTGAAAAGAAAATAAGACATGGAAAAACGCGCACCAAGCACTTTATTTCAAGCAAATCGCTTTGCTCGCTGCACGAATGTTTGCAAGGACTCGCAGCTTAGGGATCAGTTGTGTGAAAATGTTTACTCGTTTTCAAGGAAACTGCAATAAATCAACCTCAAGTGTACTGTTATATAAAATTTGCTGTTTTTTGTTTCTTTTCTTCGTTGATTAGTTAGGAATTTAAATGTTGAGATATTTTTCGAGAGCGCAAGAAATAGCGGATATACATATGTGTGGCATTATAGAAGCAAAGGATTTCATTGATGTTTTTATTTCGACTCGTTGATGATAGCTGCAAAATAGTTGTGATATGCACAATGTGTTAAATTTGCCTTTTAATAGTCTAAAATAAAAAGAAAAAATAGCAATGCTTTGGAAATTTAGATATTATAAAAATATGTATATTAGTAATTTATAATGACTTCATCATGCCCAAGCGAAATTGCTGACGCATTTATTGATGCTTTATGCAAAATTTATGGAAATCTGTGGCGACATGTTGTAACTTCACTATCGAAGCGAACATCGAAGCGAAGTTTTCGATCTGGCAGTATGTTGTAATATTTTCGTTCGACAGGCGATTTGGTTTGTTTCGAAGTTATGTTCGAATATTTAACAGCTGCATACAAGCTTTTTTCTGACACTTGGCATGCTAAATAACGTGAATCAATATTTTTAAAAATTGTTTTATTAATGAAAAATGTCATTTAAACTAAAAATTATAAATTAGTTGTTTTCAACATATAACATTGTTTAGAAAAAATAAAGTCAACTTAATTTGAACAAGCAGTTCTAAGATAATCATATATATACTTTAATTAAAGTCACTACTTTTATCATTTCACTAACTTAAAATCATTATTTAACACTTCTATGTTATATAAATAATATATAATAAACAAAACCATGCTTAAATGGATAAATATTTCCATTTATATTTACTTCGCTTCTCGATCACTGCCACCAAAATAAAGTGATATTTTATCGCAAATATCGCCTGTCGAAAGTGTTACAACATACCGACTTTCGATAATTTCGACAGCTTCGAAACTTTCGAAGTTACAACATGTTGCCACTGGATCGTAAACTCCCAGCAAACATTGTATGAGCCCTCAAAAATATGACTCTAAAATGCGTCATTTATGTGAGTGTTTTATGAGTGTTCAAAAAAATGAGTCATAACAAAATCCTTTTTATGCGTGTTTTCTGAGTGTTCATAAAAATGAGTCATAAAAGAATACTTTTTATGCGTGTTTTATGAGTGCTCATAAAAAGCACTCATAAAAGAATAATTTGTATGCATGTTTTATGAGTGTTCATAAAAAGGACTCATAAAAGAATACTTTTTATGAGTGTTCATGAAGTGAAGTCATAAAAGAATACTTTTTATGCGTATTTCATAAGTTCTTATAAAAAATACTCATAAAAGAATCATTTTAATTTATGTTATATGTGTGCTCATAAAAAGGACTCAAAAAATATTAATTTTTATGCTGTCCTGTGATTCTTGCGAATCTGAGTCCTGTATAAAGTAGGCCCTTGCTATGCTGATGCAAAAACTCGAGGAATTCTGTTCTTGCTGCGATCAGCTAGTTGCGTTTTTGGTGCGTAAACTTCGAACTGCGTGGAAGTCATATCATTTTTATATATTAAACATGTTTAATATAACATATAATCAAGTAAGTTCTTATAAATATTTCAAGAATTGTCACGAATAATAATGTCAAGAAAACAGTGCAAGAAAAAGTCTACGGACATAATTAACTTTTTAAAAAAAAAAATTCGTTCGTAGAAAATTAGTGAAGATTATTAGGAAGCGAATGAGGAGATTTTCAACTATCGAACTCCTGATAATAATTTTCTGAAAACCATGGAGTCTTTATTGAGCAGTGGACAAACAAATGTTAGAAAGCAATAAGCTACATATAGGGTATGAAAAAAAATCATTTGAGCCTTTATTTTTATAGATTTTAAAAGAGTCATTATTTAAGTTATAAAAGAGTCTCTACTATTTTTATGAAAGAATATAAGGATCAAGTCTTTTTTATGAGTATTAAAAAAGTCTTTAATTAGAGCCATAAAAGAATCTAAAAATCTTTTTTTGCGTCATGAAAGAATCACTAAAAAGAGTCATACTAGGGTGCCCTTAATCTTGGAAAAAAGACTCAAAAAAGAGTCTTTTTTGAGTGCATAATGAATATAAAGCCAGTCAGTTGATATAAAGTTTCTCAGTTGATAAAAACTAAAATTAGTGTAAATTTTCTCAAAGCTTATAAACTAAATTGAAATTTTTCGATTATCTAATCAAAGACTCTTAAAATCAGTAAACATAAAAGTTCGATGACGAATATCTTTTGAACGCTTAATTTAATCGCCAAAACACATGATACCATTTTTATAGAGCAGTTAATTTAATACAAAAATTTGTTTTGCGCATTTTATAATAGTAATTTATTGTCGAGTTATAAAATTCATAAACAAAAATTAAATATGTCTTAAAATAACACAGTGACGCAATATTCAACTTTTTGACTCCAAACAAAAAATCACTTATCCCAGCCGAAAGTACTCGATGAGAGGAGAAAAGTAATTTCTGGATTTTGCTAGATTGGTTGCCGTTCGTTTTTTATGAACCTCTATATTTTTTACGCCAAATTCGATTTTGAGCACTTTTTTCAATTTTCTTCTATTTTTCGCATGGCCATAGCTCGAAAAATGCTGTGAATTTTTATTTGCAGTCTTTAGCAAAGTTGTAGCTCTTGACTCGGCCAACAAAAATGCTGAATATATTAAATCGGAAAAATTTCATTTTCATGCTCAAAACCCCAAAAATGTCGAAAAAATTACCACTTTTTTCACCGATTTTTTCCGTTTTTCGACTACAGCTCTTGAACTATTGAAAATTTTACCAAACAATCAAGGGAAGAAATGTAGCCTATAAAATTATAAACAACTTTCCAGTACATACCAACTTCATACGAGCACTCCTTGATACGGATTTTGCAATTTTTTTATTTATTTTCGTTTTTTATATACGTTTTTTTAAAAACTATAGAGGCTCACAAAAAACGAACGGCAACCAATCTAGCAAAAACCAGAAATTACTTTTCTCCTCTCATCAATTACTTTCGGCTGGGATAAGTGATTTTTTGTTTGGAATTTTTGTGTTGTGCTGTGTAATCAAACTTAAATCTTCAATATCATTCAAATGGTAAGGTTTACGGAAAATATATGGGACACCTTTTTAGTAGAGCATTAAATTTCCTACAAAATTCTTCGAAAACATTTTTCTGTACAACCAATAATTAATGATGAGGAAAGAATTTTTTTCTATTGGCCTAAAATAAAAAATTGGCATGCGGAGCATCTTCCTATTAAAGTTAAGAGCTCATATTTAGTGAGAATTTTTTTAAGGTGTCTAGCAACCCATTTTTCCGTGTCACTTTAAAAAAAAAATTAATTTTTTGACCCACCCTAATAAAGCCTCATAAATAAGAGTCTGAAAAGAGTCTTAAAAGTGTCTTAATGTTTGCTGGGCTGTTTTAAATTTATTACTTTATAACAATTCTTGAGGCTTAAAAGAAAAAATTTTTCCAAAAAGTCATGCTTTTAGAAATTTAATTCACTCTATATAAAAAATCTGTATGTATTTCACAGTACTTGTAGTCCAATTCTTAAAGAAATCTTAAATGAATCATGCACGATTGTTCTTTATATTTGACGAAATATGTTGATATGGTTATGACAAAAATCTCATATAAAAGTTATACATTCGTGCACTGTTTGAAAACTTTCTGTTTTCGATGAACGAAAACAAGACAGATTTGTTAACGAATTATCGACAAAGTGTCGCAGTAAGTTTCTTTCAGAAATCATTCGTCAAAGATGCCGTGGACTGCACAGTACATAAAATGTGTATTTCTTAAACTATGCGTAAATACATTCATATATTTTTTTAATTTTATGTTCTTTCAATTTTTTCCTCATTTATTCGAATTTTTTAAAAAAATCTAATGTTTTTCAAAACAGGTAATTGATCAACTTATATAAAAACATGTTGTTTATAAACTTCTTTCAATAATTAAAATAATTACATTTGAATAATTTGTAATTATAATTTATAATTATAATTTATAATAAAATAATAATTCCTTAACAAAATACTTTTTTATTAAACTAAAGTTTTTTCTAAATGACCTTGTTATTTGATTTGATTTTATATGATTTAAATACAAATCATACTTGATTTTAAATACAAATTCTAGTTGTTTGATTGTTTAAAATCGTTTATTGAGCTTTAGGTCAAAGTTAGAACAATTAATTGTTCTAACGAATCTTTCCAAAGAAACAACAACAAAAACAACAACAACAACATTTTTTCAATATGAAAAGGAAAAAATCACTAGCTGATTTTATTGCAATTTCGGCCCTGCTAAAGGCATCATCAGATTTCTTTGTGATACCCGTGCAAGCGTGCACAGCACCACAGGGGCGATGAGATTTGAAGTGTCAATTTCTCAGTTTTTCTCCCATTTCATATTTTCACATTTGTTGTTGTTGAATGTCTTTATGCTGCAATGGGAGAAAAACTGAGAAATTGACACTTCAAATCTCATCGCCTCTGTGGTGCAGTGCGCTAGTGCGCGCTTGCACAGGTATCACAAAGATTTCTGATGAAGCCTTTAGCAGGGCCGAAATTGCAATAAAATCAGCTAATGATTTTTTTCTTTTTCATATTGAAAAAACGTTGTTGTTGTAGCTTCTTTAGAAAGATTCGTTAGAACAATTAATTGTTCTAACTTTGACCTTAAGCTCAATAAACGATTTTAAACTATCAAACAACTAGAAATTGTATTTAAAATCAAGTATGATTTAAACTATCAAACATTTAGAATTTGTATTTAAATCATATAAAATTTTTATTAAATTTTTATAATTCGACTTAAAATTTTTTGTATTTTATTTATTAAAAACATACTTATGAATTAATGTATTGAATTTAAACTCCTTAAAAATAGATCAATCTAAGGTCGTAGAACCATTTAAAAATATTTTGTGTCTTTTGTAAAATTTAAAAATATTTTTTCAAAAGTGTTTGTTAGTGTTAAAGTAGAAAAAATTGTTAAGAAATAATATTTGTTTAAATCATATTGATATTTTTTTTTAGTTATCTTTTAGATAAATAAAAATTTTCAACTTGTATGCTTTTAATTCATTTTCAATAAGTGCAAAATTAACTAGTTTTATCAACTAATTTAAAATTGACTAATTTTCAAGTAGTTTGCGAAGGTCAATTGGCCTCTTAAGCGTATATCAACTTACAAAATATGTGAGCACGTTCTATGGAAAAAAGTCAGAATTTCAACCAGTTGCGGTGGAATAAAAACTTATTTATCAATTACATTTAATTTAGTATTTTTTTCCATGTGGATATGTAACTAAGACATTTTCGCTTGCTCAGCAGCAGAAGTAATTTATTTTTAATGCTTTTAGTTAATTAATTTTTATCTATTAAATTATTACATAAATTTAATTGTGAGCATTAGATCAAGTAAGTTAATTAATTAAATAATCTAATATTTGATCGATTTTGGTCAAAGTCATATGTAATTGAATATTTGGTTGTGAAAATAGCCACCTTTCAGTTAAAACACTAGCTTCTAGCGAAGCAAAAAATCTCGTTTCATTTCTATGGTGCATTTCGACAAACTGCGGAACACCAAGGAATATTAAAATAAATAAGAAGCAACAGATGGCAACCTTAGTAGAGTTGATGGCGGTGATCTATAAATAGCCTACTGCTTTAAATGTCATGTGATTAAGTGCATTATTCTGTATCACGAAGCAGCACACCAACGACAAGCAAGACACGAGAAGCAATAGAATTTCGTATAGAAAAAAGTATTGCTTCTCGTGTCTTGCTTGTCGTTGGTGTGCATTTTCGTTGTACAGAATAAAGCAGTAAGTAGCTAATTTGAACGTTCAATTTGTTCAATATAGTTCAGATGAATGGGTTCCAAAATGTATGAAATCATATACGACTTTAACAGTGAGTTGATCACAGCTTAATCACTCAAAGACTGCTGAAGAGGAAATGTAGCGATTTCTGAAACAGACTTTATAGTAAGCTAAGTGATAGGCTCTATAGAGAGTTGTTTTTCTTGCCTTTTTAAAAACCTACTTCATCTTAAGCTCACAATTAAATTTATGTTAATGTTTTTGTTTATATTTTAGAATATATATTGCTCTTAAAAGATAAAATATAAATGTTTCTTGAAGCATGATATAAAAATTGACTTGATGACTGTTATGTCAAAGATAACACAGTGCAACATGCCTCGGGAATCGCGGAAAATTCCAAAACAGGATAAAAGTACACCCTAAATAAAGCCGATCTGCCAAAGGGGTTCGAAAAGTAAGTCTCTGTTTTTCTTTAAAACGCTATTTAAATTTGGTTGATTTAGGACGGCCACGCTAAGATTTCTTTTATGCATAACGTTCAAACGACTCAAAATTTTTATATTACTTCTTAGAAAAAATGTAGAAAAATGTTTGCCAAAGATTTGTCTTCAAAATTATGGTGCGTAAAAACCACTTCTTCATGGCTTAATTGGATGAAATGTAAAAATATGTTTTTCCCAACCAATTTTTAACAAGATTTTGTATCATTACGCGAAAACTATGAAGAATATCTCTTTACTTTTTTCGGCAAAAATGTAGTTAAAGTAATACGCATATCGATAATATCGGAAAATAAATTGTTAATAGTTGAATAAACAAGTAAATAAATTAAGAAGAAAAAAGCTTGTATGCATCTGGCAGAGCTGAAAAATCAGCATTCATATTCAGAATTTTAAGTACAACTGAATAACAACATAAGAATTCATTCAATGAATGCAAAATTGAATTATAACTAAAGTTTTTAATTCACATTAATTTTTAAAGAGAATAATAAGTTATTAATTTAAATTATTCATTTTTGTTATTCAGAATAATGAATCAATTTTTATTTATTTGAATGCTATTCACAAATAATGCAATGCGTAAAGAATTTTCATTTATTCTTTCCTTATTTAGTATTCAGTTTAAATTCGTTATTAATGTTTTTATTCACTATTCTTTTGCTATTCAATATTCCTTTTTATTCATCATTCATTTATTAATCATTATTAATTTTTTATTCATGAATATCAATTGAATAACAATTGAATAATGAATAAAAAAGGAATAATGAATAAAAAATGTATAATGAATGAAAAATGAGTAATGAATAAAAAATTAATAATGAATAACAAGTGAATAATGAATACAAAATTAATAACAAATAAAAAATGAATAATGAATAACAAATGAATAATGAATAACAAATAAATATTGAATAAAAAATTAATATTGAATAACAAGTGAATAATGAATAAAAAATGAATAATGAATAAAAAATTTATAATGAATAACAAATGAAAAGTAAAAAATTGAAAATGCATAAAAAATTAATAATGAATAAACAATGAATAACGAATAAAAATGGATAATGCGTAAAGAAAGAACATTTGAAAATTCTGATATTCTTTGTAAATATCATTCAAATGAATAAAAAAAAATTATTCTTTATTCTGAATAACGAAAATGAATAATTGAAATGATAATTAAACATTTTTTCCAAAATGAATGTGAATTCAAAATTTTATTTATAAATCTATTTTGCATTGAATGCATTCTTATTTTGTTATTCACTGATTCACATCTTTGTAAATAATATCCAATGAAATGCATTCTTTCACAGCTCTGGTTTCTGGTGAAGCTAATAATTTGTACCCTTACATAATATGAATGCAAAATAGATTTATAAATAAAATTTTGAATTCACATTTATTTTTGAAAAAATGATTAATTACACAGTGCAACACGAAAAAAATAAACATATACGGACACCACTACGTGATAAAAGACCAAAAAAAAAAGACCCCTGTCTCCCAGTTTTGCCCAAAGTCCTCCAGGTTTTTTTATGGGCCCCCAAAGATGTGGGGCCTCGGTGTCATTTTTGCAAAAAAATTATCATTTTCTCAAGCTCATATCTTGCAAACCGTTCGGAATTTTGATTAAGTCTCTGAGGCAAAGTTGTAGCTCTTTTTAATTAAACAAAACAAAAATTGTGAACATATGAAATAAAAAAAAAACTATAAAAAATATAAAATAAATAAAAATCTTCAAGGTCAAAATCGCAAAAATCTTTTAAAAATAAGCGAACACTTTTTCCACTTTTACGAACAAATTCACTTTATGAAAAATGCGCCAATTTTCTTTGGCCTGGTAGGGCTTACAGCGCTGATTAAAACCCCAAAGTTTTTTAAGGAGGCCGATCCAACTTCTTGAGATATAGGCCTTTATAGCTTGAGTATATAATCGCTTATATCTCACCCATTTCTTATCCGATCTGGTTGAGATGGGTTTCGTTGAGAAGACCTTTAAAAACGCTATAAATCTGTTTATAAATATGTTAATTTTTATTAACTCTTTGGGGCAAATTAAGAAAAAAAAAATTTTTTAACCTCACTTTTTTAATAAAAATCTGGTTTTCTCAAAAAACAGCCCGAGTAAAAAAAACAATTAAAGTGTAAGAAAATAAGCGATTTCTTAAAAAAAAAGTTAATTTCAAAACTTTGAACGTTAATAATTGTCAGTCAGGAGGTCGAGTGTGTGAGTGCACTGTACCTTCAATGATAGTAAGTGCATTCTAATAAAAATTCTCAAGCTGGTAGGTAAGTTCCCGTGCCCAAACTGTCAAACAACTACCAGAAAGTAAACATCTGCATTGAATTCACATAAAAACAACCCAAAATATAAAAAAAATACCTGGAAACACATTTTAGCTCTTGTCATAAAGACGAAATTGTGAACATATAAAATCAAAAAAACTTCTATTAAAAACCTACCTGGAAGCAAACATCTGCATTGAATTCACATTGTAGCTCTTGTCATGTTTAATGTCTTGTATGTTTAATTAACGCTCAAAAATGAAATATGCCTGGCCAGAACCATGTGTTTGTCCAAGGGTTAATACCGTTTAGGTAGCGCTTAGGTATCACGCGATCACGCACCGACCGCAGCAGCGTAGGCAATGCAGTAAGCTCAGCACACGCAACAAGGGACGCAGCACACAATATAAAAATGTTAATGAAGTATCTGAAGAAGAAAAAGTTGATGATGGAGGGCAGTTTGGAAGTAACGTGCCTGTGGACACCATAAGTTCTGAATCAGAGTCAGATTCGGACGACGATTGGGATCCACAACTTAAGAGAGTGCGATTTGCAAGTCCAGGGCCATCAACATTATAAACATAATACGAATATTTTTTTTATAATTTTTGTAATAGATAGCATAGTATTGTAGTGCCATCCCTGCTGAGACTACTAATCCCTACAACACTGAATCATTATTACTAAATATCTATGCTACTACTCTTTGTTACAACCCTAACTCTAAATGTCAACCCTTACCACCTAAGAACTAAGATTAATAAAATCAGTAATAGTATAAAAATGAAACCTGCAACATGCCTTTTCACTTACGGGAGAAGGCTTTATAGTATCTCAATGTTGAAGTAAAGAAAAAACAAATGAAATTAAAAAATTTTCGGGAAATTTTTCACTTTTGCGGCTACCTAAGCACTACCTAAACGGTGTTTAGAATCATTCCTAGGAAGTTCATATGTTCTAGAAAGTTGTTTATTGAAAATTGTTTAGGTTCATTTTTATAGTTGATTATTTTCTTGAATTTTGAACGGTTTGCTACCTATGAGCCTGAACAGGTGAAAAGGTAAAAAAAATTGCATTTTTTAAAGTTTTTTGCGATTTTGACCTTGAAGATGATTTTTTTTTTTATTTTATATATTCGCACTTTTTGTTTTTTATGACAAGAACTACAACTTTGCCTCAGAGAGTAAATCAAAATTCGGAACGGTTTGCAAGATATGAGCTTGAGAAAATGATAATTTTTTTGCAAAAATGACACCGAGGCCCCACATCTTTGGGGGCCCATAAAAAAACCAGGAGGACTTTGGGCAAAACTGGGAGACAGGGGTCTTTTTTTAGTCTTTTATCACGTAGTGATGTCCGTATATGGTTATTTTGCCATGACTTAAAAAATTCCACACTGTGTTTATTCATTTCAATTATTCATTTTCGTTATACAGAAATATTAATAAATTTGTATCTTATTATTCGATTTGAAACATATATATAACAAAAAAATTTATTTTTTCTTTCTGGATCATAATGCGTGCAGTAGAGGGTTAAAAGTTCAATTCAAAAATAAAATGTTAACTATACATTTACTTAAAGTATATTGTATTACAAATGCTATTTATTATAAAATACAATACTGTTAACATGACCTTATCTTTTTATTTCAATAATACTTAGAGCTTTTAACAAAAAAATACTGGCTATGGAAATTTTTTCAAATATTTCAAGAAAGAAATAACATTTCTAATATTTAAATTTTTTTTTGCGGATTATGTGTATTTTCACTTGCTGAATCCAAATCTCAAAATTTCAGGGCACTCGCATTTGGTGTAGGAGTTAAAGGCCCCTGAAGTTTGAATAAATTACCTAGAAATATAGCTATTTTTTCAGTTTTCCAACAAAACTAAGCATTATAGCTAAAAAAATTTATTCATAGATTTTTATGCTTGATACCTCGTTGAATATATACTAGCATTACTTTTGTTTTGATAGCAATAAAGCTTAGTTTTGTTGGAAAACTGAAAAAACAGCAAGATTTTTAGGTCATTTTTCCATTTTTGAAAGCATATAATTTCTAAACCAATTGCGAGCGGCCTAACATTTTTTTACCTTTGGATTAAGGCAGCCAAAATCCAAATAATCCAGTTGGTCGGCGTTTGTAGTCTAGTGGAGAGTGCACTAGACTATCAACCCAGAGGTCCCTGGTTCGAATCCGCGCTCGGGCATGGTCCTTTTCACTTTCTGTGTTCTTTCCCGTTTATTTACACATTTAAAAATTATGGAAAACTTAAAATCCACTACAAAATTGTGGCAAATGTGGAATTAAAAGACAGGAACAACTAAGAGCTGGAAATGTTTGCCGAGGTTAAGGCATAACACTAGCCTCGGTTAAAAACAATTCAAATTGTCCTTCACGGTTGTTTCGCCTAATCAATAATTCACGTGCAGTTCCAATCAATTCCTCTAAATAAAACTATACCTTTCCTTTCAGGTCAAAGATCAAACCTTGTTTGTATAAGACACATGCCTTGGTTATTTGATCTTTTTTTTTAAAAAAATACTAAATCTACCACTATTTAAAATGTTCAAGTGACAACACTGGTGATAGCTGCATTTTCATAGCAACAGTTTATGTGCGGTAAATTGGCTGATAATTTGTGTCTTTTAACCCACACTTCTTTTTAGTTCTGTTTTTTGTTTTTAATGCGGTAAATTTACTAATGAATATAAGTTTCCACCAATTAGAAATTTTTTACTTTTTGTAAACAAAAGCAGCTGACTTGAAGTTTGTTAAGTAGATGTACGTCTGCAAAATCATTTCGAAATTATCTACGTGCAATCTGCCATTTGCTAAGACTAAAGTACTAAATAAGATTTCTTTACCTGAATTGTCAAAGCGGTTTCATATGGAGCAATTAAATTCCTTCAGAAAAATGCTCGTGAAGTATATTTACGCCAATTGATCTTAATTTAGGCGAGAAACCAATAAATTTAAATTAATAATTGTGCGATAAAGAGGGTAAAAATGACTTTTGACTTGAAATTTAAAAATATGCGACCTAATAGCAGTATATGCACACTAAAATCCTTGGACTAAAACCCTAAATGAATTAGTATTTTTGCTTTAAAATTTTATTTTGAGATTAAATAACATGCAATAACAATAGAGTTCAGCTACTACAGCTTTTTCGCACTTTCTCCGCATTAGATCATCTTAAGAACCAGCCCAAATAACATTAAAACATCTCAATAAGGCCATTCACAGTTCGAATACGCTGGTCTGCCATTTGTTCGACTTGCTATTTGAACGCCAATGTACGAAAGCGTATTTTGCTTTGTTGTTGTTTTGCATACAAATGCAAATACGCAGGCACGCGTAAATAAAAGCAGCCCTTGGACGTATTTTTTTTACCTCGTATTTTTATGCTCTGTCTACAGCCGCATAATCACATACATCACAGGGTTGCACAATCTTTTTATACGACAGTCACATAGCGAGGTGCTCACAGTTTGAACAATAACAAATGCTATAAATACGATTTGCCAAAAGTACGCTCAAACTGTGAACAGCCTTAATGATATCGATAAGAGTGGTCCAAAACAATCTAAAGTGACAAAAATTTACCCACCATAATATGGGTTGGGCTCAGGGACAACACAAGACATAACAACTAACCATGCGTTTACATATATCTAATCATACATTAGTTTTCAATCTACTTTAGAGTTGACCTTTCGATAAGTTAACATCAAAAAAGCTACAGTTGTTAACAAAGGTACTCATGCGATGTAAAGGAGCAGTAGCCATATAATTTGTTCTACTAATAGGTAAGTAAATTAAATGTTAGCATTTCTACTGCTTCTACGGTTAGTGTTAAAATTTATAAGAGTTAGGAGTTCTGGTGAATCGAATACACCAGTTATGAGTTGGTGTAAATAGACGATATCTGCAGACTTCCTTCTCTCATTCAAAGATTGCATTTTTAATAGTTTTAAACGATCCTTATAAGGAGGAAGGTTTAAAGTGTCAGTTGCACTTAAGCCCCTTAGAGCAAACCGAACAAAACGTTTTTGGATTCTCTCTATACGTTCAACATGTACATTGTAACTTGGGGACCAAACTTGACTTGCATACTCTAAGTTAGGTCGCACAATTGCATAATACAGCGTTGTTGTTGTGATCATACTATTAAATTCCTTGGACCAGCGTTTCATAAACCCGAGCATATAAGATGCTTTTTTACAAATGTAATCAATATGAACGTTAAACGATAGCTTAGAATCCATGCATATACCCAGATCTTTGACAGCATCTACACGACTTAATGCAGTATCTTTTATCTTATAATCAAAAATTAAATTATTCCTTTTTCGCGAAAAGGTCATAGTTTGGCATTTATCTGGATTTAGAAACATATTGTTTTTAGAACACCAAATTTCAAAGGATTTCAAATCAGACTGGAGCAGATCTGAATTGTCTTTAGCATCTATTGTTCTGTATATTTTCATGTCATCTGCATAGATAAGTAGATGAGAGTGTTTGATGATGTGGGTTGCATCATTAATGGCTAAAATAAACAGAAGTGGACCAAGGTGGCTACCTTAAGGAACACCTGATTCAGCAATAAATTCAGCTGACAATACGCCTCGAAATCGTATTTGATAAAATCGCTCTGTCAGATACGATTGAATCCAGCTTACAAAAAATTGTGGAAAACCCATTAACTTTAGTTTAAATAGAATTAAGTTGTGTGGCAGTTTATCAAATGTTTTACTAAAATCAGTGTAAATACAGTCGACCTGGTTACCTGAATAAAATGAATTTAAGCAAAACGTTGTAAAATCGAGGAGATTAGACACAGTGGATCTGCCAGTAACAAATCCATGCTGACGAGTTGTCATGATCTTCCCACAGTGAATCTTCACACGATCATACACGAGGCCCTCAAAAAGTTTTGGAATCGACGAGAGTTTTGCGATAGGCCTGTAGTTGTTTACATCGTTCTTACAACCTTTTTTATAGATAGGACCTATAAAAGATTTTTTCCAAAAAAGTGGAAAAATACTTTCGCTAATTGATTTATTGAATAACATGGACAGTGGTTGACTTAGAACGGAACCACATCGTGTTAACACTGCGGCAGGAATTCCGTCAGGTCCAGCATTAAAATCCTCATCGATCAATCCAATATACTTTAAAATATCCTCTGAAGTAAAGAATATAGAATCCAACGAAACCCTGGGTGTAGAGTTCATATATTCAAAGTACTCTTTATCAGGATTAAAAGAGTCTGAACAAAATGACTCTTTAAAGAGATTGGCAAATAGACCACAAATTACGACAGGATCGTCAGTAAATCCGTTAGAGGTTTTAAATGATGAAGGGAATCCATCAGATTTTTTTTTGGTGTTTATGAAACCCCAGAATTTCTTCGGATCAGACAATATTCTCAGCTTAGTACTGTCTAAATAATTTTGATATAAGGTAGCTGAGCAATTTTCAAAATCCAGAAACAAACGCTTGTAGATTTCTAGGTCATTCAAGTCTAAGCTACAGACATATTTTTTCCATGCCCTATTCCTGCTGTTGCGAAGAATCTTTAACTCCTTTGTGTACCAGGGGTAAGCACAATTTTTCGTAAATTTGAGGCTATATGGCACGGACAGAGAAAACATAGCAAAGATTTCGATATAAAAAAAATTAATTGAATCATCAAGAGTGTTATTATTAACATATTCTAAAATAACATGAAGTTTACTTTGAAGTAAATGATTCAACTTCAAAAAGTCAGCTTTTTTAAAACTGAATTCATAAACTTTATCTATTGAGTTAGACTTTACTATATTATCCCTGTCTGATTTGTACCATATGCTCAATGGTGGATGGAATTCATCAACAGCAGTCAAAACATGAGGGGCCCTCTCAACAATCACATTGTTACTATCTGTAGTTAAGACCAGGTCAAGAAGTCTTTCACGACTATTATAAATACAACTCACTTGTTGTAAGCCAGAACATATATTATCAACAAATATATGCTCTTGGCGAGTCTTCGAATTAGATGCACAAAAATATGTATCATCGTCAGAAGATTCCCATTTCAAGTCAGGCAGATTAAAATCACCTAACAATAAAATGTCGTCATTAACGTCAATTATGCTTATGACATATTCTATGCAATCCGCAAGGAAAGGAACGTATGCATTAATAAGATATACATTAGAATTGCAATGTACAACCTTGACGCATATAAGTTCGATGTTAGCAGAGCAGGGAATAACAATAATGAAACTAACGAAGGAGTTCCTTACAGCTAATAAGACACCTCCACCGACAGCAGAAGTATTGTCAGCATGTCTATCTCTTCTATAAACTTCAAAACTGTTATCAAACAATTCTAAGTCAGTAAATAAAATTTTTATAATTGTTTAAGTGCACATCATTGCAATATAGCGATGTATGTAGTCAAAATAAATAAGCAAACCCTCATAATATCTTAAAACCAAATCCATGAAAATCACACATCCCAAAAAAAAAGCAAAAACCACTGCAACAACAGCAGCAGTTTTAGCTTAATAATATCGTCCATCTTCAGCTTAGTTCAAGGATAACATGTTGACGTCCATCATCGATCAACAAATACTCCAACAATTGTTATAAATATCTAAGCATTACATATGTAAGGGATTTTCCTGTAATTCAAATGATAAACATTCTCTGAATACAAGCTGGATCCAATCGACTCACAAGGGCTTATTTCGAGGATGTTAATATTTTAGCCGTTTTACAGGGCTACTTTTGATTAATGGCATTTTATTAAATTGCCATGTATTAAGATTAATTTTTGTAGCTCTACCGAAACTCCTACCAAATAAGGATGCAAGCATCATGCTTATGCTCCAAGAATACAGTTTACTTATATTATTATCATCCTGCCACAAGTTATTGTTGGTATAGGAGTGGGGAAAAACAATTGTCTCAACGACGCTGACAACTAAAGCACTTTATGGTTGATGTCCTTGCAAAATGAATTGTCCAAACAGCATGTCTTCGCTTGTTGGCAGTAGTTGTCGAGCCTCTTGCATATCCTTTTTTGGTCCTTGGAAGTTTTCGACCACAATTGAGAACATAAATTATGTCGAGGATGACAACCCGTCGCCATTGCATTCATATTGTGTGGCTGTGAGTCGTGTGAGCTGCATCGAGTGTGAGTAAGCGTGTGTGTTGGAGATTGTGAATGTATTTCTTTTGAGTTTGTGTGTGTATGCGTTTGTGTCTATTAGCACCCTTTAAATGTCAAATTTTGACACTGTTCATGTTCTTAGTTTGTCTCCTGCGGTTTAATACTCACACGTGCTTTAACCACAAATACAAACGCTGCTTCAAACTCATCCCCAAACACACACACTCACACGCATTCAAAATAGCACCCACACAAACACACGATTACAAACATAATCGTACATCAACTGTTGCAAACACTTAATTCGGAAAGTTTCGCAAAAGGAAGCATTGTGCTTGTTTCGTGTTTTTTATTTTGTTGTCGTGTGTGTGTGTGCCTCGGAAAATGTTATGGTATTTGTGTGTAGGTACGTGTTTTTAGGAATGTATTGTAAGATGTGCGAACATGGCTGAGTTTAAATGAGACCCATTTATTACGGCAAACGAAGCGCACTAAATAGCCTTGTAAGTCGACAGGATATGCGTATGTTGTGTCTTCTGTCGCAGTGTATGTGTGAGAGCAGAGCTGCCAGGTGGAGGGATTTTTACCTTTTCTCGGGATTAAGTGAGAAAAACGGGATAGCGGGAAAAACAGTAATAAAAACGAAAAAAATGAGCGCTAGTAATAATCAGTGTCCGACCGAAACGGGATTTTTTGCCGAAATCGAATATTCGGATATTTCATATTATTTGGGCGAAACAGAAACAGAAACTCTAATTAATATGAAAATTAAATTTTTACAAATACATTTTTTTATTAAAAGGAAACAAAAGTACTCCCATAAGAAAAAATTTAATATAAACAAGTATTATTTGAATATTGAAGTTTATAATAAACTAGCTGAAACCGGTGTGCTTCGCTGCCCCCTCGTTATAAAATAAAATTAAAAGTATTTATATTTTTACAAAAATTTTTTTTATTTAATTTTAATTTAATTATTGCAATGCTTCTCCCCTTTTTTGTAGTAAACCAATTAGAATTCAGCAATGAAACGCATGTAATTTGCTTCATGCTCCCCCTTTTTATTTTTAGACCAATCAAAAAGCAGCAATTACACAATCAGCTGTTTCGCAGTCAGTTATGGGAGAATGAGAATGGGGTTACTCCACTCTCTATTTTAATTAACACATATTACAAAATCAGCTGTTTTGCAGACAGTTGTGGGAGAAAGAGTATGGGGCTACCCCATTATTTTAATTAATATGAATTTTAAATTTGAGGTGAAGCCGTTAATAAACGTAGTAAAAAAGTAGGTGCAGAAGTGTGCATGGTCGAAAAATATTATCATGTAATAAGTATTCCTGAGTCAAAGCTGCATGCTGTGAAAATTTAAGATCGGTTAACAGGTCCAGCCTCCAATATATCGCAAACAAAGAGGCGTGCTCCGCCCACTTTTCTTTTGGTACGTATTTCTATTCATGCCAATACCATATATAGCAAATACTGCCGCCGTTAGTCAAAAAATGCCCAAGATATGACGATTTTAAATTTTAGGTTATATGGGCGAGGCCACGCCCCTTTGTTCACTCACAACTTTATACAGTCAATAATTTATTATTTCGTAAGAATATCCTATTGTGAAAATTTAATGACGATCGGTCCAGTAGTTAAGACTATATTACGATTTTTAATTTTCTTTAAAAGGGGCGTGGTCCCACCCACTTTTCTCCTGGTACGTATTCCTAACTATGGCAATACCATGTGTACCAAATATCATCGACGTAGGTAAAAAAATGCCCAAAATATGGCGATTTAAATTTTTGGGTTATTTGGGCGATGCCACGCCCCTTTGTCCAATGAAACTTCATATAGCCTATCATTCCTTCCAGAGTCATAGTAACATGCTGTGAAAGTTTCAAGAAGATCGGTCTAAGGGTTTGGCCTCCTATAAAGCACAAACAAACAAACAGGCAGACAGACATTAATTTTTATATATATAGATTGAAAGCAGATTAATTATAATTAAAGTAAAATGGGGCGAAAAAGGGGGATTTGGTAATAAAAAAATCTATGGCTACCTTATGTGTAGATAAAAAGTATATAAAACTTTAGGTAAATACATATTACAAAAAAAGTATTTTGTATAGCAAACATTGTTAGTGGTATAAGTAAGTATCTGAATTAAAAAAGGGGGCGGTGAAGTGGGCGTGGTTCATAGCAATATGGCGACGTTAACAGTATTAAGAGCAATATACTACCAAATAAAAAATAATCCGTTGGAAGGAACAAATATGTACAGAGAACAAAAAGTTTAAAACTTAAATTTGGCGTGAAAAGGGGCGTGAAAGGGGGCATGGCGTAAAAAAAGTTTATTTCTACCTCGCCTGGAGTATAATGTGTATACAATTTGAAGTAAATCTGTTAAAAACTATATGGGAGCAATTACATAATTATAAAAAAGTGGGCGTAAAAATGGGCGTGGTCGGAAAAAGTACCCTATTAATCATGCCAGAGTCCCATTTAAATGCTGTGAAAATTTCAGGAAGATCGGTCCAGAGGTTTGGTCTCCTATAAGGTACAAACAAACAAATAAACAAACACACATTCCATTTTATATATATAGATAATTGAAGTTTACTAGAATAATAAATGAGATAAATTTTTATTTTTTGTTTTTATTAAAAAAATATTGCATACTTTATATCTTCCGTACACACTAGAAATAGTATGCACCTACAATGCACATTTTTATATAACCATAAAACAAAGTATTTTCGTTTTTTTTAAAGGTTTAGTATTATAAAAATAGAAATATTTTGTTTTATTTTCCTTTATTACACACACACAGAATTCGTTCGGAAGTTTAATTAACAATTTTTGGCTTCAGTACCTATAAAACTTTAATATTAATTGCAATAGAAATGATAAAATCGAAAATGATAGTATCGAGAACACATAAAATTAACTAAAATGATTTGCGTTTACACAATAAATCAAATTATAGACGAATGCCTAATTTTTGTTTTGTACAATGCGTTGTAAATATTTTTATTAAACCAAACTTATATACATATATGAATTAAATGACTGATGCAAGCAATTTCTACCAAAAGTTTCGGCTAGTTTCGGATATTCGGCCTCAATTTAGCCAAATATAGTATTTGGTGTATGTTATCAATATACATGTTTGAGCAAAATTTCATTGATGAACCTCCAGTACTTTTAGAAATATTAAGTTTAGTACCGCTACGACAACGAAATCTGACACTGTGCGTCGTTACGTATGATTTGTACAAGAAAATATTAAAGAAAAAACAATGAAAATGTCTAATTTAAAAAAAAATTATATTTGCTTAGTAATTAAGTAGCACTATATTAAGTAAAAAGAATGACAACAATCGACCCTAAAGTTTTAAAGATATAAGCAACAATATGTGCTGGCGTTATGTTAAAAAAAGGAAGTGATTTTGGACTTGGATTAAAAAATTTGCAAAACTTTTTGAATTGGACAAGACTTTTTGTATACCTACAACTATTTTAAGAGAGTTTAAAATAACATAAGTTTATTTTCCAAATGATTATATTTAAAACTCTTCTCTCGTTTTTTTTATAATGTTTTTTGATCTGGCGTTACGTTACTTAAATTTCCATTGCAGTTAGATTGGGGTAATTAAGTAATTAGGTAGTTAAGTAATTATGTTATTTACCCATGACACAATTTGTGTCAATACTTAACCACTCAAATACAAAAGTCATGAGTACGAGATTCAATCAGTAACGAAAAACTGAGAACACATTGATATCATGACGAATGCAAACAAGCTTCAGCGAACAGGACCCGAGAGAAAGGTTCATATATTGTGTCCATAAAGTAGCTGATATATTTCGAAACACAATAAACTGACGAGTGACCGATTCGGTCTTTGTTCGTACATTGTGACTGTCCAAAGTGTTCTAGAACTAGCACTTCTTTCGGTGCAGAGGTCGGACATTTATCGACATGGGCACCGGACATATATCAGCTACTTTATTGACAGAAAATATGAAATTGTTTCCCGAGTTAGTAGTCAAAAAACAAATTTAATATGTTGTCCTTTCCTTGCATCTACCATTTTTTCATTACTTTAGCCAATCCTTCAATTTTCACTTAAACAAAAATATTTACGAAACATTTAATAAACATTTACAAAAACAAAAAACTACATTTGTGAAACAGTCCAGATGATTTGATCATGGTAAGGGAATTTAAGCATAAATTGCTTAAATTAATAAAATCAAAATATTTTTCTTAGATAATATCAATAATAATAAGTTTTTAATTAGTTTTAATTTTTTGGTCACAGTAGACTTTTCTATGGGAATGCCTTTATGTAATAATTGGTTTCTATGTTCTCAACAAATACTAAAGAAAATTTATGTTAATTTTAATTTATTTTTTATATAGCTGTGTTTTTCTAAAACACTATTTTAACGGATTTTTCGAACCTTAGGTCAACTTTCGAAATGAGTCCCATAGAGTCGCGGTCTTTGCCTACAAAAAAAAGTTAGATTGAGCTATTCTGAACACAGTGCAAAAAGAATTGGCTGCCTGTACTTGCATACCTGCCTTCCATAAAGATAAATTTCAGGAAACCTATGATTTTTTCACGTCCCTTTCTTTAAAAAGATGCAAGCAGATCGCTTCTCATAATTATAAAATTTAAATTTGAAAATTAGTTTATTATAATATACTACAAACCTTATTTTACTTGAACTTTTCAAAAGTTGATCTCATCAATATATTGGTCGCATCATCAGACCCAAGAATTTCATCATTAAGGCATGTCAGTACTCAAAAAGAGTTAAAAAAATTTTTCTCCGGAAATGTTAGAATTATACTCGTATAATAAGTGAATATTTTCAAAAAAAGAAGGCTAGTTTTTAACTTTTACTTCACGTTAAATTTCATGTTGTATTAAAAAATTTTTTTTGTTCGAATTTTTTTTTTTTTTTTTTATTATATTTTGTTTATTTTTTCGTTTTTTTTGTTTTGTTTATTTTATTTTTTATTTATTACCAAAAAAATTATGATAAAAACGAGTTGAAAATTATTTATATTATTGGTTTTTTATATGATTTGAAACTATTTCAGCAATGTTTATATATAGTTCAAGTTTTTCATCAGTTTCTTTTCAAAGTATTATCAAATGAAAAACTTTGTTTCTATTGTTTTTTACGCCCTTCAGAAAGCCTGCCTTAAAAAATTTAATTCCTTAAATCTTGTCGGTACATTCAAATCAATTTTGTACAAAAAAGTGTTATCATTTTTCTATTGACAGATAAAGAAAATCATCGATATATGTCAATTCGTTCAAAATTATTTTTTTTTAAAGATCAAAGAACCAAGGCATGCGCCTTATACAAACAAGGTTTGGTCTTTGACCTGAAAAGAAAGGGATAGATTATTCAAAGGAATTGATTGGAACCATACGTGAATTATTGACTAGGCGAAACAAACGTGAAAGATAATTTGAATTGCTTTTAACCGAGGCTAGTGTTATGCCTTAACCTCGGCAAGCATTTCCAGCCCGTAGTTGTGTTTCTGTACTTTAATTCCACATTTTCCACAATTTGTTTGGGATTTTTAGTTTTCCATAATTCTTAAATGTATGAAAGAACAAAGAAAGTGAAAAGAACCATGCCCAAGCCTGGATTCGAACCAGGGACCCTTGGGTTGACAGTCTAGCGCACTCTTCACTAAACTAAAAAGGCCGACAAATTATTTTTGTACCGAGAAATGTCAGATCGAGCCACTTTGTGACGTTAATGATGTTGAGAGAACAATTTCGTAGAATACATTTTTTATATTGAAAAAACCGATTTAAAACAAATGTCACCATAATTTTCTACAATTAATAAAATAAGTAAAACTATCAATAATGGACACAAGTTTAAACCGACTTGTGTTCTAAAAGAAGTTTAAAGAATTAATTCTTAGAAACCTATTTTTTTAAATATTTTTATAAATTTTTTATTGAGAAATGTAAATTTTTTTTTTTAATTATCAGTTTTGTATTTAAAAGTCTTATTTGTTTTATTTTTTGTCTACCCTTGTAGCCAAAAAATCCTCTCCTTGGCTATGGACCTAATCCTTGGAATCTGTATGTAATAAGTTTGTATAAAGTTTGTATAAACTTGTAATAAATATTTCTGCTTGATACTTGTTTTAATAAAAAACTGTCTTTTATTTTTAATATTAAAATTTTTCCTCTTTGGCTAGAAAGTGAATTTGATTAATAAATTTGTAAATCTTTTTACACTAAATATTATACTTTTTATTGTCGATTTAGCAATGCTTAATTTTTATTTACTGTCGATTTTTTTAGTCTAAATAGTATTTCAGAATTTGATCTAAAAACGAAACATTGGATATGTTTAAAGTTGAGTTTAGTATTGTTTTATATTAAAAAAGTGACATTGAGCCCGATTATAGCCCAAAATCGTTGAATTAAATTTTAAAAAGCTAAAAATTGAAGTGTAAGAGTTAAAATTTAAAGGTAAAAACTGTAGTTTTTATAAAAATTTAGTAAATTACGCATATGCTAGTTATCTATTACTATTTTATGTGTCAGTAAAATAAATATTTGAAAACTTTCTACGCGCTCTTTAAAATGTGCAAGAAACGGGGAATGAAGATTTCAAAATGGGGAAAACAATTATTTTGTATATAAAAATGGGTAAATTTTGCTATGGATACCTGGCATCACTGTTGTGAGTGACTGTAAAGTATGTGTGTATGTTTCTACATTTCAGTAGACATTTCCATTATGTTAAGCTGCATCGTTGTTGTTATTGTTCTTTTGGAAACTTGAAAAAAATGACTTGTTTTGTATGAACTTACATCAGGCTCCTAGCCAAGTGTAGCAAGGGTGCAGGTTCGGGATGAAAAACCCCCTAGGGTCCAAATGAATACGAAAATTAATACAAATACGATTTTTAAATAATTATTTTTAAATGAATTCTTAATCTACTTTAAAAAGCAAAAGTTTAGCCTTTGCAAGGAAAAAATAAAAAAATCGGTTGAGATATGCAAAGTTTTGCCGATTATCACAAATCTAATTTAAGCCAGGACCTGAAAGATCATCATCTTTTATTGAATTGTTTAAAATTATGTGGACATTTTTTTAACTTAGTTTTCGAGTAAATAGAAATTGGAGTTGCTTTATATATTGGGGGTTGGAATTAGTTTTAAAGGTTTTCTAAGAGATGGCGCAACTATCAATAGATCGCATCGGGCACACCTGTGACTATATTCATTTCAAAGCACATTGTCTAAGCTTCATTTTTCAGTATGTGTCATTCCACTGAAGTGTAAACAACATATATTTTTTTCTCTGTGAACATGTCGACTTTCGTTCCAACAAAACGCAATTTGCGGGAAGGTTTACTTTTGTGCTTCCATTTGAAGAAAAAAGCGGTTGAAGCACAACGCACGCTTACTGAGGCTTACGGGGACTATGCTCCATCGATTTCTACTTGTGAGTACTGGTTCCGTCGGTTTAAAAGTGGTGATTTTGATACGGAAGACAAAGAGCGTCCGGTCCAGCCGAAAAAGTTTGAAGATGAGGAATTGGAGGCTTTGCTCGATGAAGACCCGTGTCAAACCCTTCAAAAATTGTCAGAATCATTAGGAGTCGACTTATCAACGGTCGGCAAACGCTTGAAGGCCGTGGGAATGATTCAAAAGCAAGGAAATTGGGTGCCGTACCAGTTGAAGCCGAGAGACGTTGAACGGCGATTTTGCATGTGCGAACAACTGCTTCAACGGCATAAAAGGAAGAGTTTTTTGCATCGTATTGTCACTGGCGATGAAAAGTGGATCCATTATGATAATCCTAAGCGAAAAAAATCGTGGGGACCACCAGGCCATGCATCAACATCGAGGGCCAAGCCGAATATTCACGGCGCCAAGCTTATGCTGTGTATTTGGTGGGATCAGAAGGGTGTCGTGTACTATGAGCTGCTAAAACCTAACGAAACCATCACTGGGGAACGCTACCAACAACAATTGATGCAATTGAGCCGAGCATTAAAGGTTAAACGGCCGGAATATGCCAAAAGACACGACAAAGTGGATTTTCAACATGATAACGCACGGCCACATGTTGCAAGAACCGTCAAGGAAACGTTGGAGGCGCTGAATTGGGATGTGCTACCCCACCCGCCTTATAGCCCAGACATAGCCCCTTCCGACTACCTTCTATTCAGATCGATGACGCATGGCTTGGCTGAGCAGCGCTTCACTTCTTACGAGGATACCAAAAAATGGGTCGATTCGTGGATTGCCTCAAAAGACGAATCGTTCTTCCGGCGCGGAATCCATATGCTGCCAGAAAGATGGGAAAATGTTGTAGCTAACGATGGACAATACTTTGAATAATATACATTGTACCGTTGTTTCTAAATAAATGCTCAAAAACCGAAAAAAAAACCTTTAAAATTAATTCTAACCCCCAATATCTATTAATTTCTTTGTAAAGCAACAAAAAATACTAAAACCTTTCGAAATGTGAAAAATCACAACTCTTATAAGCTTCACCAATTTTCATGTTTGATAGCTAATTTTGTTGAAAATCTTTTGTTGAAAACGAGGTGCATAGCTTAGGAAACTATTACCAGAAAAGTATTGGGGGTGTCTTTCCCGTATAAATTTCATTTGGAACTTTAAGTCAAAATCGAACCCATCTAATTTTTTCCAATCTGCTTAAAATTTTATTTCTACTGACTTTAGATCTAAGGTTGTAGATATAAAAATATTTAAATAATTGATTTAATTAATTGTGATCTATTTGTTCAATTCTTACATAATTTTAATTGTATTTATTGAGATAAAGTAAATTTTTGAGAACAAAAACAAATTCTGTGTAGATTCAATCACACAGCAGACTAGACAGATTGTTTCGGATGGAGCTACCCTTTCATCTTTAGTAGTCTTGTATGATTAAGCTGTCACCAACCAACTGTGTAAATTTTATATGGTTTGCACTTGCTAGAATAAACTCATCTGAATTTTATGACGTTAAAGCAAAACAATATTTTTATTTAGATTAGTTTACCTAAAAAATTAATACCGAGCATGTAGATTTTAAAACTTATTGCATCTATGGTCTAGGTTAAAAGCTTCGGGTGCTGAAATATTTTATGAAGTTTTTTTCTGCAAGCAAATTTTATGATAGTTATCCTTCCTAGTCGAAAATTTTAAAGAATACAATTTTTAGACATTAAGCCATACCGTACATTGGCATCGGAAGCGGGGGAAAAGGGGGCAGTTGCCCCCCACTTTTTTAGCTAGATAAACAATTTAAAAAGAAAACTTCAAAAGTTATTCAAAATGTCAGTTTTTTTACAACGATAATATTTTTGTATTAGATATTTTCCTCTTCTTTCTCTCTTCTTCATAAGCATGCTTGCGGATAACCATTGTCTTTCTCTGTGTTTGCAAAAAGATAGAACAAAATGTAGAGTTTCTACTGCAAACCCACCACTTCAGTTTAAAAGTACCCATAAGTATGTAGCTTAATACTGTAATATTGTAATCGAAGCCTTCAACGGAAAAGTGCCTTCTGAACAAAATCTAAAAACAAAACTAGATCTTTATGCAGATGACTTTGATGTGAGCGACCTCCACGCGCAACTTAAATTGCTGAAGCAATTGCCTGGCCAAACACCTTCAAATTGTAGTGGCATTGTATCCCAATTTGCAAAAAATTCGGAAAATGTAAAAAAAACTATTAAATGAAGTTGAAAAACTTATTGCTTTGCTTTTGACATTGCCTGCATCAGCAGCTTCATCTGAGCGTTTTTAAGTGCACTAAGACGACTTAAAACGTATCTTCGAGCAACTATGACACAGAAACGACTCACTCATGTGGCACTTATACACATTCACAAGGATAAAACCGAAAAATTGAATTCGATGGAGGTGGTGAAAGAGTTTGTTTCTCGCAAGGACAGAAACAAACATTTTGGAATAATTTAAATTGATATAACTTTTTGTACCTTATTGCATTTAAACCATGTAAAGATATACCTAGTCTTGCTTTATAAAAGCAACCATTATTTCTTATATTTTCATATTACCATATGAAAGATCCTTTAAAGAATGATCTCTAATATTGAAATTGGAAGAACTTTAAAAAATAATGAAATTTTAATATTTTTTTATATATTTTTTTATTTTAAACTAAAATAAAAAATTTGTGTATTCACATTCATGTTTCTTTGAAGAAATTTTGGTGAACTTTTCTTGCACCACCATTTGTACTGCTCCCCCCGATGAAATTCGCTTCCGACGCGCTTGATACCGTAGTATGTCTTTTTAGTATATTTATTATTTCGGATCAACTATTTTCTTAAAATCGGCTACGAAAATAATATTCTTCTATTGAGTCTTGCATGACTGAGTCTTAGCTAAAAGTCTTGTGCTAGTGTAGTGTTGTAGACATGTGGACCCTATATAATTTTTTTAAACAATTTTTTTTGTCCAAAACAACTTTTAGAAATGTTTTCCATTATGTTACTTCTACACTTACAAAAAAAAAGAGGCTTTAAACCCAAAGATAAGCTTGTCGGGATATGTGGGTTTTTAAAATATGTTGATTATGAATACTAAAACACATCTTTAGAACTAAATTCAGGTTAAATTATTCAACGTATTATTGCAAATGAACTCAATTATAGATTTTTTCAATTAAAGTAAACCGTTTAAGTGAAAAATTAATGACGGCATATTTTAATTACTAAAGGGTGTTTTTTTTAGAGGTTTGTTTTTCGAATAGAGATAAAACTGGCATTTTGTGGTCAAATCTGGCAACTCTAATGTCATTTATGTTCAGTTTGGTTTGCCATTTCATCATGAACAGGTTGACAAAAGATCAACGCTTGCAAATCGTGCAAATTTATTTCGAAAATAATGGTTCAGTTCGCGAAGTTTACCGCAAGCTCCGTCCATTTTATGGTCAACATAATCGTCCATCAGAGCAATTAATTCGGTTAACCATGGGTCGTTTTCGCACTACGTTTACTCTATGTGATAATACGCATCCGCAGAGACGTCGAACAGTGCGCACCGAAGAAACAATTGCCGTTGTAGACCAAAATGTTGAAGAGGACCCGAATGAATCGATTCGCCACCGTGCACAGCAATTGGAGCTTTGTCCATCAACTTTAAGGCGAATTTACACGATTCACTATCATCGTTCACTTTGGATGAATCATCTGATTTGTAAAATGTAAATTGAGTTTCATCTTTAAAATGAAGATGATTGTCATCCACATTGAACAGTGAAAGAAGTAGAAGGTCTTCCTACTTCTGATGAAAGTGAAAGCAAACCGAACTGATGGCATTCGTACTGAAACACAATTGAAAGTTGTTAACATAATTTCAAGAAAAAAGTTTATATATTTTTATATAACTACTGAATAGTTGTTATTTATTTAATTTTTTTTAAACGTCAATAAAATTAATCAGCCAACGAATATATTTTGACATTCAACACCGAATCATTCATCAAATTTCAAATTTACACTTTGAATAATGTAAATTAAAAATTGATTCACTGTGATTGTTCAACGTTCACTATCATCGTTTTGAATGAAATGTGTAAATTCGCCTTTATGGAAGATTTTGCGCAAAAATCTTGGCTTGCGACCTTACAAGATTCAGCTTTTGCAAGAATTAAAGCCGCGAGACCATTCAATGCGTCGTGATTTTGGTGTATGGGCCGAAAATGAGATTGATCTCGATGCTGATTTTCATCGCAAAATTTTGTTCAGTGATGAGGCTCATTTTTGGTTGAATGGCTACGTCAACAAGCAAAATTGCCGCATTTGGAGTGAAGAGAATCCACATGAGACCCTTGAGACGCCATTACATCCACAAAAACTGACTGTTTGGTGTGCTCTATGGGCTGGTGGAGTCATTGGGCCATACTTCTTCCGAAATAATGCTGGAGAGTCAGTTACCGTTAATGGAGACCGGTATAGAGCCATGGTAACCGACTATTTTGTTCCCGAATTGGATGGCATGAATGTGGATGAGTTGTGGTTCCAACAAGACGGCGCTACATGCCACACAGCGCACGTCACAATCGATTTATTGAAGGAAACATTCGATGAGCGCATAATTTCGCGGAATGGACCTGTCAATTGGCCACCAAGATCGTGTGATTTGACACCATTGGATTATTTTCTTTAGGGATATGTGAAGTCGCTCGTCTACGCCAACAAACCAAAAACGTTAGGGGACTTGGAAGCCAACATTCGTGGCGTTATTGCCGACATACGGCCCCATATGCTCGAAAAAGTGGTTGAAAATTGGACCTGTAGAATTGGCTTTATTCGAGCCAGCCGTGGCGGCCACATGCCCGAAATCATATTTAAACATTAATGGCATAAAATTATCTTTCAAACAAAGCCAAATTGAAGGACATTAAAACGATTTTCTTGTGTTTTATTTCAATTCGAAGTTCTATACCTCTAAAAAAAACATTTTAAAATAATTTTAAAAACATAGAATTTTTTAGAATTATAGTTGCGCGTTATGCTAAATAAGTTCATGAAGCAACAGGTTGTAAAACAACAAATTCTTTGCAGAAAAAACTACCAAGCAGACTAAACAGACTTTTTTGTGGATAGCTTGCTTCAACTCTTCAGTAGTCTTCTGTGGTTTCTGCAGTACCATCCACTTTGATAAGCTTATGTAAATTTGGCGCCATTTTCTCATTGCTTATTGCCATGCAACCCACAATCGGTTATGTGGATTGTGGTAGCAATCAACCAATGCGCATGTCTCGCTTTTATTTGTTATACAGTAAACATTGAAAAAGAGTGGCGCTGCAGTCGATTTGAAAATATTCATATGACGGTAAAGCAGCTCAAAAAATCTTGTGAAAAATTCACATTGGCTGCGTTTACAGAACTAAATTTTTTGCAACTGTTGGATAAAAGTCTTGTGAACGGCAAGTATTATTTCCGCTACTCACAACATGTTGTCTATATTTCGCCAAGCTTTATTTTTACGCTGCATTGACTCAACAACATGTTGTATTTTTCAATTGCAAAGTTTGACATTTGGAAGTGAAGATATTAAACTTCGAATAACACAAAATTAGGTGAACAGTACAATTTATCACCATTTTAATTAATGACTAAACAGTAAAAAATTTGAGGATAAATTTTATCTTTTTTATAACATTTGTGTGGTATAAACTTTTTTATTCCAAATAATTTATAAATTTTATTCCACTCAATATTATAAAAATAAAAAAACAAATATATTTTAAAAATTTTACGTGGATATCATGTGTAAATTAAAATATATTCTGGTTCGAAGGGAAAAAATTCACCGAAATCGGGAAATGTATATATGTTATATAGTGGTTTCGATTGGTCTGACGAGAAAAATGGTCTGGAAAAATTTATAATATTTGATGGTATAAATTTTAAAACATTTTTGGTTTGGATTTACATGTATACAAAATAGTATAAAATTTATGCTCATATTTTTTACTGTGTACTTTTAATTAAAAAAATGAAACATGTTGACAACATGTTGATTTCTGTAAACGTAGCCATTGAAATTCAGTTCCAAGAAATTTTCTGGGCTGAATATATTTAAACTTTTCAAATACTAACTCATATTTAAATCTCGTTTATACTACAATTTAAACCAAAAGAAATATTACAGCATCCATTTGAGCTTTTTAGTTTAAAGTTTAGCTTTTTCGTTTCAATTTTAGTCTTCTTGGCTTAAATTTAAGTACAATTCTATATTACTTTTTGTTTTTAATAAAATTTATACTAAATTCTAGTTCATTTGGATACTAAATTTGGATTAAGATCCGTAAAAAGTTGCGCTTGTTATGTGTAGGCAAATAGCCCGGTGGGTAGAGTAGTGAGTTTACAAACTGAGTGTCGTGCATTCGAAACTCGCGGTTGTTGTTATTTTTTATTTGTATATTTTAACCCTTTATCGCTCAAAAACGCTAATTTCTATATTTTACCCAAAAATCGCTTAAACTGGCGTAAAAATAAATAAAACACATTTTGTTTTGAAATTAATGCTTTATTTACAAAAATATTTGCAAAAAATCCTATTTTTTTTTTTTGCAGATATAAATAAATATTTACATAATTCAGGTGATATAACATTGCTTTTCATATAATAACTCATGATTTAATGTAGCCTAATAACTCACCAAAAACTTGTTAATCTTTTTTTAATTATTAACACTTTATTATTATTTTTGACATTTAAAAATATATTAAAAATATTACAAAACACAAAATGCTGCCAAATTAAAAATTACGCTGTTGCAACTACAAATAAATAAAAACGGTTGTATGATTTACTCTCTTATTAGAAAGTTAGAGTTATTTGGAATGTTCATGAGTCATTTATAAGAATTCCGACTTAATTTGATCTCTTTGAGTTATTTTTCTAGAACAATTTCTAAGTGTTGCAGATCTGCAACACGGAGCGATAAAGAGTTAATCCAAGGCTGTACTAAATTTGAAACCAATCTGTATTAAAACCATATTTTAGTATTTTGAAAATACAAGACTTTAAACCAAAGCTGGTGTGGACTTACGTCTTAATATAGTACAGAAAAGTTGATATTTTAGTACAAGATTTCTAACCGTGTACACGCAGAGAAAAAACATTGTTGCAACAACCATGTTTTAAGAGGATCATAGTATGACTCGGATTATGATTGTTGCTAACATGTTCTAAAACATATAATATTTTCTTTGATCATGATAAAATGATTACAACAACCATATTTAGAAAAGGAACTTTTTGTAGGAACTAAAATATTATTGAAACAATCATTATTCTCTTATTGGGTCAAAAATAGAATGATTGCCACTTTATTATGAATTTATTTTTAGGATCCAGAATATTATTGAATATTATTTATTTTCATGCACTCCAATTTTCACAGCTGTTAATTAAGATATCTCCAAAGGTTTGCCATTGACTAGGCTGAACAGAAATATTAATTCAATTGAAAAATCATTTTGATGAAATTTTCTGTCCGAGCTGGGGTTTGAACCGCGGCTTTTTCGCTTACGAGCCACGCACACTACCAGTAAGCCACAGCCACTACTATCGCTCGCCTGACTAATACCATTCATAAACATGGTATATTAAGTGCATTGTCACAAAAATAGCCATATTTGTGATAAATAAAATATGGTCAGAATTGCGAAATATGTTTACGGTAAATAGAAACATGTTTGCTACAATTAAAGTCGAAAATGTCACTTTTTTGGGAGCTGTTTTTAGGATAAGGCAATTTAAAACAAAACACAATAATTGAACAGTTGACAAACAAAACGGCACATAGCCAGGAATCAATAAACCTTATTGTGTCCGAATGAAGGGAAAGTTTTTCCTGCAAACTGTTCAGTCACAATAAATTCTTTCGATTTTTGTTTATGTTCCGCTTCGTTTGCCAACAATCAAAGAATAGTTCAGACAAACATTCAAAATTCTAATATGTTTGTCTTTATTATAAAATTCACATTTATCATGATTTACAGAACTACAACATTTTTGTTGCAACTAATGTTGAGGCAATCAAAGTATGTTGACGATTTCAATGATGTTATGATTTCAACTACAATGTTATTTTTGGTACCACCATTAGAAAATAATGACTTTATTAAGGCAAAAATTTGTGTTTGCGGAAATAATACAATAATTTAGTAAAAAAATTATTATTGCAGTAATCATGTCTCAATTATGTCTTTTCTCTGCGTGTAGGTGTTTAGACTTTAAGGCAGTCTCAACAATCAAAAAGTCAACCTGCTTTTCGAAAAAAAATAACTTTGTCCTTACAAGAGAGAAAGTCATCCTTATTTCTTCTCAAAAGTTTTATGGATGATCTTGGCAAACCCCATGTAATTTTCTGGCCCTCTTAGAATACGATTTACATTTTTTGATACGCCCTACTAAAAAATAACCAAAGGCCCTTCTTTCTACCAGATTCTATGCATGCAATTCGACAACATTGTCAATACATCGTGCATTGTATTAAATGTTCATAATTTCACCCAAGATATAAAATATTTTACTTGCTTGATTTTGATATGCTGTGTCCTCCGGCCGCTAAACAAAACATGGTTGCATACATTATTCACTGCATGCAAGTCAGTTTTCGACGAAAATTTGAAGTTTGTCTGTAGCATAAGCAACATAATAAGCACAATAAACAACAACATCATTGTAAGCGACATCATCATCGCCATCCTTAGCAACATCATCCTCATCATCATCATTGACATCGTTCAGTTGAAGCAACAAAAGCCTCGGCTTACATCGACTATAATATTTCCTGTTATTATGTGCTTATTTGTGAACAATTTTCGACAAAATTAGGTTTCGTGGTTGTGCCTAATGCAACCGCAAGTAATGCATTCCCATTGACAGCCAACAGTTGCGCGCCACCGCCACCACCAACAACAACATCTTCCACACCCACTCGCTCGCTTACTTGGTAACATGTTGGTAACAACACAGAGGAACTATTAATTAGTGTGTGTACAAAGCTTTAAAGTCGCTGGTAGATGAGTTGTTTGGTGGCAGTATGAATTTGGTGTGGCATGGCAAATAAAAGCCAACCATGAAGTGGGTGTGTGTGTGTGTGAGTGTGTGTGTGTATGTAAAAACATTCACTGCTTTTGTTCGTGTATTGCCCTAGAGGTAGTTTGAGGTAGCTGTGTGAGCTTCTCATTGGCTTTGTTGCTATGGATTTGGTCTTTAACAAAATGCTGCATGCATCAAACTCTATGCAGCTAATGAAGTACATAAAAAGTTAAAAAGAATTTTATGTACACACATAATAGTTTTTCTACATTCCTCAAATGTTGTAAAGACCACAAAAAATAGTTAAAAACAAAAAGAGAGTAGTAAGCGAAATGCACGGAATTTGTCAGGACTCGTACCAAAGTTTACAGTGGTTTTTCCGTAACTCAATAATAATCTTATTTCAATAAATATGGAAAGTTTCATTTTAAATAATTTAAATCGCAAGCCATGATGAACAGTTTCCGAAACTAATACATACTGACATAAAATCAATTCTTTCGTGTTTGGCAGATTGACTTTAAGCGTGAATTTATTGATAAAACCGCGCGAACCATGCAACCACAAACACAATTCAGCTCATCAGCTTATCTCAGCTAAGCGGTAAAACTAACAACACATTCGTATGTTGCTAGGCAGCCAAGAAAAATAATACCACAAATGAGAAAAGTTTTTTTCTCCTTTAAACCAACAAGCATCTTGTGCGTCTTAAGCCGTTTCCTTTTGGTTAAACAAACATATGAAAAATGTGTTCAAGACAAAGAAATAAGCACACAGATAAAACAAATACCAACACACTCAGGACAACACTCGAAATCGAGTTTAACTGAGATATGAAAAGTTAACAAAGTTATCGTACCGCATATGTTGCACTGGCGCTCGTGTCGTCTGCCAAATACATTTATATATTTGCTATACTTTATATAATAAATGTTTGGTTGCACCCCAAACTGTACGTGTGCATGCATGTGTTAGCTTGTGGGTGCGAGTGTTGCTGTTTTGTGCCAAACTTCCGGCCAGTGTAGCAAGCGGAAGTTGCGCGTATTAATCACTTTGGCTTCAAGTGCGATAACTTCGTCTCGGCTGGATACGGATTGCAGCAGCAGCAACAGCATCGCGATAACGATAACAAATGTCACAATGACAGCTAAAGAGTAAGTTGGTTGTTGGTGGCATTGGATAAAACGATGATTTGTTTGTTGGTATGGGTGAGGTTGGGTGTGAGCAATGCTAAGCTAGAAAGCTGTGAACTATGATCTGCATTGATTTCAAAATTGAAAATCTTTTTGCTTCGAATTTTATGTTTTGAACCTAAGAGAAAATAAATACTTTCGAAGATAATAAGACATATACTGTAAAGCCGTTATGCTGTGCCAAGGTTAAAATTTTACCAGGACTACATACATATTTATAAAGTTGGCACAAAATTTTGAGAAAAACATATATTTTTTTCCACACTAAAGACTATATATGTCGAGGGTGATATAAGGAGGCTGGAAAGAGTTTAAAATCAAGCACTATTTATGATTATGTAAGAATTTTAAGTTTATTGGCAATAAGTTTAACATATGGTAAAAGTGTGTACTTAAACCAGGTGTTGAAATACTAGTGAGTGTGGCAGGGGTACGATGTAAAAGAAAAATTGTGTTCTAAATTTTAAGAAAAAATGTTTATTGAAACCCTGATTTTGTCGATTTCCTACGAAAAAAGAAGAGTCAATTGCTCTTAAGCGACTGGTCCAGTGACAGCTCAAATTTAACCCACCACAGAACAAGTTCGATATAACTCGTCACGGAACAGGTGCTTTGTGCTTGTCACGGGACAGATTTCATTTAACTCAGCATGTGACCAGCTTTATATGAAAGCTGTAATCGTATTCGGTTACAATTCAAAGTTTAAAAGAATAAAAAAATGTGCATCTGCCACAGAATAATTATTTAAAAAACGGATTGATTAACGAACTAGAACATTTACTCTATAAAAACCACATTTTAAAAATTAAAACTTCAAGTTATAAAGTTTCAAGAAAAAGTAATAATTAATTAAAAGAAACAATATATTTTTATATTTAAAGTTCAAACTTAAGTGTTATTCTATTAAAATAATATAATTAGTCTTTTGTATTAAAATGTTTATTCAAGAAACCAGCAAAAAAAAACCTCAAATGATTGATCTGAAAAAAGTGTTTATGCTAGATCTTTAAATGGTCATTCCTCAAAGGAGATTTCTTCGCCGAGTACAAATATTTCAAACATATCCAATATTTCTGATTAGGAAAACTTAACTGAGCATGTAGCAGAAAATTGGACTGCTTTGCAAGGGTGTGGTGTAGCCTTTGCTCAATCGAATATTTTTTTTTATACTGATCCAACGCTCAGGGGGATGCCCCCTGTAGTGTCCACAAATTGTTAAAATGTTTACTTGTTTTATTATTTTATACTTTACGTTTAATTCTGTTTATTATTTATAATCATAAAAAAAAGTCACAGATAAAAAAATGTATGTTCAAAAATTTTAATTATATTTCAATTTATAAACACGAATAATAAATAAATGTATATGTGTTATATAATACATGTGTATTAAATAAATTACACTAAAATTGGTGATCCTGCTTACGATCCTGATACGATCCTGCCTAACCTGAAGCAATAAGGACATACCTAAAAACATCAACGCTTGAACCACCGAAGCGAATATAGAATCGAATGAACGACACTCTATATCCGTTACCAGCACCATCCGCCAACACTCTCAATACGAAGCCACTATAATTGCACCTAACGCACCACATAATTTATCACGCAACATCGTTTTCCCCAATACGCTTCAATATCACTATCACAGCAGCAGCAGTGGCTGCTCTAACAACAATTACAACAAAAAAACAAACGCTATACAGCTGCAAACGGTATAGTAGACACAATCTCTGCTCTACAACAACAACAGCGCTTCGCAGCAGACATGGTACTCAGCGATTTCGTCCGTAACAACATCAATCTACAATAACAAATTGTAAAATCGGTACTGCAACATCACGACCTTCTGGAATTCTAAGCTGCATTAACACAACAACAACAGCAGAAACAACAACAAATTTTAACATCAATACCAAGATAAGTTTACGTATTAATCAATATTATCATAATTTTTTTCAATTTTAATTCTTATAATTAATTATATTATTCTTATAACTAGTTAATTTATAAACGTAAAACACCAAACTAAATATTAACTCATATTTTAACTTTTCAATTTAAACTTATTTAATTTTTTTCACATTCTTAAAACACACTTAAAAAAAAAACAAAAAAAAACAAACTTTACTCTTAAAATCATAATTCATTATATTTCAACATTTAAATTTAAACTTAAATAATATTAATAAACTTAATTAATTAGTTTTTTTTCCTAATCTTTAAAATCTTTTTAAACTTATAACTTATTAATCAAATCTTTTTAATCAATAAATTAGTTTGTTATTGATTAAATTTTCCTACTGTACAATATTGTTAAATAGCCTACAACTGTAAACAACTCTCCAATTGAATAACTTTACTATATTATAATTTTTTAAATGGTGTTAACTAGATCTTTTACTGGAAATAATCCATTACTTGATTTTAACATTCCCGCTTCCGAAGAAAACACAAACATTTCTCCAACACCTCCATCTAATACATCAACACCAATGCACCACTCACCAAATCGAAACACAACAATGGAAAACAACGTCACAACTTTTCAATATTCCTCATACATCTATTATTCAAAATCATATCAAATTACCAACATTCTGGGTTGAATGTCCCGATGCTTGGTTTTTACAAATAGAAGTACAATTCGCGTTACACAATATCACAAATGATGATTTAAAATTCCAATTAGTTCTTATTTCTCTTCCGCAACATGTTATTACTAAAATTTAAGATATTATTAATCCACCTCCAACTATTCACAAGTACCAATGCATTAAAAATGCATTGTGTGAAAGATTTTTTTCTTAGCGAAGAGAAAAGATTGGAAGAACTTTTTTCCAACACTCAATTGGGTGACCGTAAACCTTCTGAATTTTTCAGAGACATGAAGTCCCTAGCTTCTGAATCAATCGTCGGTCGCGAACTACTTTATAAATTGTGGCAACGCAAATTACCACAACAATTACAAATTCATTTAACGTTTTGTAGTGATAAAAGTGTCGATGAAAGAATAAACTTGGCAGACAAAATTTATGAAGTTACCAATAATTTTCAAACTTCAACTTCAGTCCAAATTACTACAACACTTTGTCAAAATTTAAATCAAATTACACTGGACATAGCAGAACTTAAAACAAGATCAAGATCTCACGACTGAAACAATTCAAAATTTAGAAGCGACTCCAGACGACGATATTCAAATTCACGTGATAATATATGTTGGTACCATAGAAAATTTAATAAAAATGCAATAAAATGTATAAAACCATGCGCTTTTGTTAATAAAAATGAAAACAACAACACATTGAACGAAAATTTAAACTAAATAATTCCATTATGACGGTGGCAGATATTGGAACTCAAATTAAACCGGCGTGCTGGCCTTTTTGTTTTAGATAAATGCAATAATTTAAATTTTTTAATAGATACTGGTGCGGCAGTTTCAGTTGTACTATCTTCAAAATTCAAATCAATTAAAAGACATTCTGACATCAATTTAATAGCTGCTAATGGCTCATCAATAGAAACTTTCGGTTCAAAACTCTTTAAAATTGACTTAGGTCTTCGTTCGTGATTTCGAATTTCCATTTTTATTAGCTAATATTTCAACACCTATCATTGTAGAAAATTTTTTGGAAAAGTTTGGAATCATAGTTGATATCAAAAATAAACAAATAATCGATTTAACCACTAAACTAAAAGCAAATAGAACTTCTGGCTTTTGTGATATTTACTCTCTCAAATTACCTCTCCATGAAAACAAATTTTCCACCCTTCTTCAAGAATTTCCTGCTCTCACCACTGAACCAGACTACACCAAACCAGTGAAGCATAGTACGGTTCATAGGATAGAAACAAAAGGAATTTTTCCATATACAAAACCACGTCGTTTAGATCCAATCAAAATGAAAATAGCCAAAACGGCTATTTAGTCCCTAAAAAAGAACAAAATGATTGGCGACCATGTGGAGATTATAGAATGCTCAATTGTATTACCGTACCCGATCGTTATCCTCTTCCACACATACATGATCTAAGCATCGAACTAAAAAACAAAACCGTATTTTCAAAAATTGATCTTGTTCGTGCATACCACCAGATTCCAATGGCTGAAGAAGTTGTTTATAAAACGGCAATAACTACTAAATTCGGAATGTTTGAATTTTTACGCATGCCATTCGGTTTGAGAAATAGTGCTCAAACCTTCCAACGTTTCATCAATGAAATATTTTTTGGTTTAGATTTTGTGTTTACATACGTGGATGACATTTTAGTTGCAAGTGAGAAAGAGAATCAACATTTAGAACATCTAAAAATTATTTTTAATCTACTACAACAATATGGACTTAACATCAAACCTTCAAAATGTATTTTCGGTGTACCTTTACTAGATTTTCTTAGTTATGAAATTTCTTCTAAAGGAATACACCCCCCAAAAGATAGAGTTAATTTAATTATAAATTTTGATAGACCAACTTCTATAAATAAACTTCAAAAGTTTATTGGAATGGTTAATTATTACCATCGTTACATCCCGATGTTAGCTGCAGAACTAAGTTCTCTGCACGAAATGTTAACATCTGCATCCAAATATAAAACATGTAAACAATTAACTTGGACTGAAAAATCAACAATTGCATTTGAGAAAGTTCGCTTTCTTTTTGCCAAAAATACTCTTCTTACACATTTCAATAAATATGCAAAATTATCTCTAGCAGCGGATGCATCAAACGTCGCTATTGGAGCTGTTCTACAACAATCCACAAGAGATAGTTGGGAACCTCTAGCATATTTTTCTCAAAAACTTAGTCCCACAGAAATAAAGTATTCAACCTTTGATAGAGAACTTTTAGGAACTTACCGCGCTGTCAAACATCTTAGACATTTTTTAGAAGGAAGACAATTTATTATATACACTGATCACAAACCATTGACATTTATTATAAATTCAAAAACTGATAGATCACCCCGACAAACACGACATTTAGAATACATAGCTCAATTCACAAACAACATACAATACATTTCTGGAAAACAAAACATAGTTGCAGACACACTTTCTCGCATTCCAGAAATTGACGCGATATCTTCACAAGATATAAATTTTCAAACACTACACAAAGAACAACAAACAGACGAGACTCTACAACTTCTAATTAAATCTCCAAATTCTAAATGCAATTTAAAATAAGTTCTAATTCTTATTTAAAATATTAAAATTTGGTGTGACATTTCTAGTCACTCTACACGACCCTTCGTTCCAACTTCCATGCGAAAGAGTATATTTGACAAAATTCATTCATTGTCTTATCCTGGTGTACGAGCTACTAGACGATTAATACAATCAAAATACTTTTGGCCTAATATGGGAAAAGAAATAAATGATTGGTCATCAAGTTGTATTAACTGTCAAAAATCCAAAATTAATGTATACACAAAAACACATATCCAAAAAATCGAAATTCCACCAGGCAGATTTGAAAATATTCATATGGATCTAGTGGGACCACTACCTATATCAAATGATTTTCGATATATGCTAAAAATCATAGACATACATACGCGTTGGCCAAAAGTATACCCTCTAAAAAATATCTTCGCACAAACTGTAGCAAATACTTTCGTTCAAAATTATGTTTCACGTTTTGGTGTTCCTCTTACTATTACTGTCGATCAAGGCACTCAATTTACATCAAAATTTTTCAGTGAATTAACAAAATTACTAGGTGCACACAAAATTCACACTTCGTCATTTCATCCACAATCAAACGGGATGATAGAACGTTTTCATCGACAACTCAAGACGTCTATTGTATGTTCAGAAGATTCCGTACATTGGTCAGAACTTTTACCTTGGATACTTCTTGACTTACGAACTGCAATAAAAGAAGATTTAAATTGTTCTTCTGTAGAGTTGGTTTACGGTCAAACTTTAAAGTTACCAGGGGAATTGGTTGTTCCAAATAATGATAATATAAACACGGATCATACTCTTCAAAAATTAAGAAAACATTTTTCCCACATTCATTCAAAAATTGTTCATCATAATAATGACAAAATTTATGTTCCAAAATCGCTGAGTACTTGTGAATATGTTTTTGTAAAAATAAATCGTTTATCTGGACTTCAACAATCGTTTGAAGGTCCTTTTAAAGTAATTTCTAAACACGAGAAAACATTTCAAATTCAATACGGTAACACAATAAAATCTGTCTCTATTGATCATCTCAAACCAGCATACACTTATTCCAAAACAGAAATACACAATTCTACTCCTTCAAACAATTCTTTTAAAAAGAAAGTTACTTTTAATATTATATAAGTGTTCAATTTGAGGTGGAGTATTTGTAGTGTCCACAAATTGTTAAAATGTTTACTTGTTTTATTATTTTATACTTTACGTTTAATTCTGTTTATTATTTATAATCATAAAAAAAAGTCACAGATAAAAAAATGTATGTTCAAAAATTTTAATTATAAAATTATATTTCAATTTATAAACACGAATAATAAATAAATGTATATGTGTTATAAAATAAATGTGTATTAAATAAATGACACTATACCCCCTATAAATGCGTAAGCATTGTGTTAATTCGGAAGATGGGTGATAATTAGTTGGAGGGTGCACAGGTCAAAACTGCCTGGAAACACACTCGCAGAGAGACTATTCCACAACTTTACCATGCGACTAAAAAACAACTTTTCTCGGTAATGCAAGGTTCTATTGGACATCGAGGCAATGGTAAAGGGGTGGCCTTGGACAGCTGCCCGAGTGGATCTGGGAAACACACGAGCTAGTGGCGTCAGGCCATATATCTCCCTTGAACACATTCCATGGTAGTACGTATCAGAGAACTGCATGAACGCATTCATTTGCAGTTATTTGTCATTCACATAAAAACGTGTGATGAGATAACAGTACGCACCAAACAGACGAAACGAAAGAATGCACATTTCGCTCAGTTGATGTTGATGCTTGTCGTGTGTAAATAACAGTAAGTGTCATCAAAAAAGCAACGAAACATTGGTAGTGAAGTTGATGCAATGATAAAAATTATAACCACAACGTAAATACGTGAGCAAGCTAAGTTGTCGTACACTTTTAATTGCTTTACCGGCAACACATTTACATAAAAATTATATCGAAGGAAAGGTATTCTGGAGTAGAATTGTCTGAATATAATTTTTATTTGTATATGTTAACTGCAAAAAATTCCATATAAAATAATAATAGATGGATTTTGATGTGGTTTTCACTGTTCGATAAAGGAGTTATTTTAAGTTATATTTTAAGCTATAAATATTTCGTTTTCGTTTTTTAGGCAATTGGCGTGGGCTTGAGTTGAGTCATAAAATCTTAATTTTGAGCTGCTTGTCAGCAGCGTTGTCAATCATTCAGTGATTGATATTTGCAGCAGATAAGTAAACAATAAACATATAGGATCAACAAACGGGAAACCCCAAACCACTCTTCAGGCTAAAAGTGTGACGCAAATTATATTTTTCGAACACAATCCTCTAAAATATATTGAAGAAAGCAAAGCAAACAAAACATGAAAAAATCTAACTACAGGAACTGCCTGCGCAGCTATAAAAAAGGATCGTGTTTTTCTTATTTTTTGTAGGCCGAGATTTTTTTCTTTATTACTGCAATGCAATAAAAGAAACGAACGAAGAATGTAAAGACACATAGATTTTTAATTTAAATTTTAAATTAATGTTTGTATTTCAGATATATTTATAGGGCAAAGTAGGGTGACGTGTAACACGTTTTTATTTTCTCCAATAAAAGTGCTAAACATTTAGTTTGGATTGGTTTAAATTACTATTCCTTGCCGATTTGAAGTTGGTGTTTTTACGGCTGTTGAATACTTTAAGAAATGGATGAAGTAGAACAATAATGTCAAACATCACTTTTTTAACTTTTTCAATTCGGTGGGGAGATATGTAACACCAAAAAAAATGTAGGTTTAAGCATGATTCAATTATTACAGGTTGTCCATTCGTTTGACAACACCCGTAAATATGAAAACAAAATTATATTCTCTCTCAAATATAACTAACAACCAGGGTTTTGTGGTCTTCTATGAAAAAAGTTATATTTCAGTGTTTTGTTGCGTATTTTTTTTTAAAAAAGTAGTTATTCTATATTTTGCTGTTAGCAGGAAAAAAAAAGAAATAGTGTGCACTGCGTTTATAATAATTATTGCTTTGTTAATTATTATTGAAAATTGTTTTCAAATTTTGTTGCGAGGCGGTTTTTTTTTTCAATTAAAATATAAATCGCGACTATTAAGTTGTAATTGTTAAAATAATAATGCCTTCAACGTGCGGTTTTGGCAAAACAGTTTATTTTAGTGATGCAATTCGAAAATATAATGTGCCAGTGGATCCAATAAGCCGTCAGCGGTGGGAAAACATTTTCACAACAAAATATTGAAATTAGTTTTTTAAAAACTCACTTAAATTTTCTATCAAAACAAACATGCAGTACAGAAAGTAGTTGAAAAAGCAGCAGTGAACTGTATTATTGGGTATTTAGTACTGCGAAAAAGTATGATATTCCTGCAACTGATTACTTTGATGGCATTACAAAATTACTCTTTTGCTCTCCTCTTCAATTTTACGGGTGTATATCTTCATTCTTGTGAGTAAACGTCAAATGAATGGACAACCTATAGTAATTGAATCATGGGTTTAAGGACCAGACACTTTAATTTTTTATGTTTATTTTAACTTTTTATGTTTAGTAAATGTATTATTTTGAAAACTTAATTAAATTACATTTTTCCAGTTTTTATTAGTTTAATGGCATTCATCAATTTCGTTTACTCGACTGTTATGATAAGTCTTTTCTTCACGTATTTTTGTTGCATAGTTTTTCTAAAAAACATTAAAAATATTACAATTAAAAAAAAAATAAAGTAAAATAAAAGTAAAAAATACAAGAACATTAATATAACACACAAAATTATAGTAGCTGCTTTTTTTAAAATTTGCTCTACTCCGAAACAAAGCTTTATATACAAAACAAATGTCCCAAATATATATAAACGGAATATTCCGCTGTTAAGTTTTTCTAAAATTTCACAGTTATTCATAGTGCGTGTCAGTGCGTTTCTAATTTGAAATCTGCATACGTACTGAATTGATGAGGAACTGACCCTCAGTGATAAAGGAAAAGCAGCGCAAACAGCGTGTGCTCAAATTTTCAATGAACTCAACGAAATAAACCCGAAACAATTATGTCATTAAAATGGCAATATTGCCTTTACAATAACAATGCATATCAATGCAGCTAGCAAGAGCGCACACTGCACAACATGACACACAGTTCTTGCTGACGAACGAAAGCATAGCAGGAACAGTGAATTTTCGAATCTAAAGCAAAGACGAAGCATTCAATGCAGATCTCTGGTACGTATACAGAAAGCTGAGGCAACCGACATTGCGACGATGCCCAAGTGAGTTGAGAGAGGATGAAATATTTTCATCCCCTATCAAATATCTCGCACGATGGTGAATTTGATCCAGAAACTCCAAATAAGATATTGAAGCCCCTGCCCAAATGTGCGATTTGTACTCCATTTTTGGCCTAATATATGAGGTGTAGATAAGGCGAAGATCAGCTGGAGTGAAACATTTTTTGCACCGTTTCAAAAAACCTGGACACTTGGCCGCTTCTTTACACATCGAAGATATGATCATTCCAACGTAGACCAGATTGGATCGATATGCCCAGAACGACAAGAGTGGCTGACAAGATCACACCATTGGTAATGAGAGAAGCTAATGGGCAATACATCCGCTTTTTGGTTAACAGGCAGCACTGGTTCTTACTTGCATTGAAATCTAATCTATTAGCAAGACCCCACTCAGAGATTTTTTGTAGATCATTAAGTAATGTAGCATTCATATTTCGCCTCTTTCTCTCAATCGCCATAGAGCTTGGGCTTTTTAAATAAGTATGAATGAAAAATGCTGCTGTTGTCCTCAAAAAAAAAAATGGATTGGGCTATGAATCAACGACAGGAGATCGTTGATAAAAACCAGAAACAAGATTGGCGATAGAACTGAACTCTGCGGTACTCCTGCGTTGATGGCGTGCTCCTCGGACGAAATGCCGTCAAATACGACACGAATCGTTCTGTCTTTGAGGAAAAATGTGATTCATCGGGCAAAGTTAGCACCAACATCGTATGCAATTAGAATATAAAAAAACTTAGGAATTGGTGCATCCGACACAAGCCAACTAGAAAGAGTTCTGATGAGTTGATCCACTTTCTTAAAGAAGAATTCTTTGATGTGCCATTAAACGGAATATCATTGCTTCCTAATAGAGAAAAGGCGTTTATTGTTATTTGAGTATCGCAAAACAAATTATTTCAAACTAAAGTATAATTTCTGATCAGGTTGACTGACAAATAGAATTCAATGTAAAAATTTATGGTCTTCTCCATTATTTAAAAATTCACGAGTTTATTAAAGCCAATATTACTATGAAATGCAAGCATCAGAATCGTTTTACCCAGTTTGCTATGAATGTACCAATTCTTTTGCACTCACTGCATATAAAAAAAAAAACAAAATTATTAAGTCACAATATAAAAAAATTTTTTTTTGACGTGCTGGAAAAGAATGTTCATAATATCAACTATCAAAACTCTTGCACTAATTTTATATCCATTCTCGTATGTTAATTCAATGTATAATTATTATTGATAACATATAGAAAATATTTAAATTTTTGGTCTTTTTAGAGTTATTAAAAAAACATTTTTATTTTTATTTCGAAGCACTTGCTTCAAAATTTATTTTAATAAATAATTTCTTAACTGATTCATGTCCAAACTTTTGAAAAGTTTTTACTATTTTGTTCATTTAGACGTATTATTATGAAATATATTTATGTGAAATAACATTTTAATTATCTTTGAATTGCTACCGAATCCATATCAATAAATTAAAATAAACTTTTATGTATATGTAGTTAAAATAAACAGATTTTTGCTAAAATGTAAGATTTGTACAATTCTATTAATAAATGAGCACTTGTGGGTGGGTGGGATCTCTAAGACAGGTCATCAGTCTGTTCTTCTAGACTGGTTACTGGACATGTCCAAAGTGGTGCAGCAGGCGGCAATTGACCACTGTCAATGACAACGCCGCTTAATTTTTCCGGTTGGTTTCATATGTTGGTAGCAGAATTGGGACAGGTCCCTATCCCTTAGTAACCTATCATGTGATAAAATCTGACTCGGTTCTTTTCTCCATACGGTTTATTCACACAGGCTAAAAACTGTTTCGTTTGACTATTTTTTTAAGAAAGGTGTTTGCAAGAAAAGTTTTTCTCAAGATATGTTAATGAAAATTTCTGTCATTCCTGAAGTGAATTTCAATATACGAAGTCAATATTAATAGAATTGAAATAACAAACATGACTTAATGTATAATACCATACATCTGAATTCTTCCAAAACTCTCTCGCAAAACAAAATTGTATTTAAGAATTGTTTTAGATGCATTTTTGCAGGCGCACATTTCCATAACAAGCATAACTTAATTTATAATAACATAACAAGTATGGAACACTGAATAATTAATACGTATTCTAACACTCCCACTCGAATAACATAACTTCCGAATTCTTGCAAGAACCCACTTGCACTTTATTGCTTTTATATCCTCCGATAAATCTTCCAAAGGCTTAGCAATTTCAGTTATGGTCTCATAGCTCTCGTCATGAATGATTTGTAAAACGCTGTTGCTTTCATTCACAGCACCTTGTTCTGCACTGTTTTTTCTTATTCGCAACGATTCTGGATTGCTGCTACTTTCATTTTCGAGAAATTTTCGTCAAATTCGCCGCATATACCGGATTTTTGCATCGGCCGTAGTTAAATCGCACTGTTTTTATTTTTTACCTCGATTGCAGTTCTACCTCTTTCTGAACACAATTCCTTCCGAATTCTATATTACCAACGTTAATATTTTTTTCTGTACGAAAATCTTTTTTATAGTTATACTAGATGATTTACTCGGTGTTACGCGAGAAGTTATATATAAAGATAAAAAACCCTCTGAATCAAACAAAATGCTCCCAATTTTTCACGCAATTATTCGTAAATTTTGTGCTTTTCCATATACAAAAAATCCAAAACAATTTGGCCATTTCAGCCCTTGAAAGGGCATTAAAAGAGCTTCTTATGAGCTATTCTGATTTGCGTTTTATTAAATTTTGTACACAATGGATCCAAAATGGAACCTACTTGTTTTATACCGACTGCAAACGGCTTAACTGCATGTTCTCAAAGAGATTTTCATTGAATTTATAATTCTTTGGGATGAACCATTGTCTGCAGAGGGTGGTTTGAACCAAGGTCCTTCGGTGCCAAAGCCATGCACTAACACTTCTCGGATGCCAAGTTTTTATATTTAACCATTTATACCCATTTATAACCATTTGACCTTTTTTGTCATCGCCAAACATACTAAGGTCCTCAGATTCATCAAACACCTAAAATGATTACGGTAAATAATCTGCCATGCAACAATTTTCAAAGTTATATTGCAATATCGTTATTGCATACCTTTTTGGTAAGTAATATTCTTGGATTAGATGTCTTTGATTAGAAAAATTTCGTTTTCTATTGGAACATGCAAGTTGTTTAAAATTTCCAAGAAACTGACAGCACAAAAACTTTCGTATCTGAAAAACACAAAAAGTTTTTAGTACTAATTTTATTTTTTCCTGAAAAAGATATAAAAATCAATCAAAAATGAAAGTGCTGGCTTTGAAAGTGAATAACTCGGTCATGTTACAAATGATTGCATTAATTTTTTTCGTTGAAATTTCGATTAATTGTCCGTACAACGTATTTCAATCTTTTTCTTTTCCTTCTGATTTTTACAACTTTCCAAAAAAAAACAAACCTTAACAAATTTCTTTATTTCGCAAAAAACTTTGATAAAAATATTTGTTGTTGAAAAAATATTGAAAACCAAAAATGGCCAATAACTTTAAATGTTCTTTCGTATGGTATGCATAAATGTATTGTTGATTTAAAGTTTCTATCGTAAAAATTTGAAAACATTTATACGATCGAAAAATCAAGCCTAACTTCATAAAAATTTAAGATTTTTTTTGTTTATTTTTATTCATTTTGTATTCTTGTAATTTTGTTTGCATAAAAAGTAATGGTGTTGTGAAAGAATCATAACAATTTCTGCATTAGTCTCTGAGTTATACTCTCAAATTCCCCTTTAAACACTGCAACAGCAACAACAGTGCCACCTACGGGGTCAAACTTTAAAACAAACCCACCAAATTTCATCAAAATCGGTCCAGCTGTTTAGGAGGAGTTCAGTGACAAAGCCATGTACAGAAGAATTTTATATATAAAGATATATGAAAACGAATGGATATTTTTCTAAATATTTTTTTTGTAATGGGTCATTCAAGAGTTATAAATCGTAGAACGACTTATTCAAAATTGTTCAAATTTGCTTTCCAGCAACGCCGAAATTTGTTGAGGCACTCGGCAATATACACCTCATGCATGGTGAAATTTGCGCGCTTTAGAGATATTATAGTATTGATAAGCACAAGCAATGTCCTCTAAGACGGATCACAACTTGTTGTCCAACGGGCTTAGGTCTGGGTTGAATTTCAGTCGTAGAAATAAAGTTCAAATTGTTGTTTTTGAGCCAAGCTTGAGTTGTTCTTGCCTTATGAGCTGAAGCGTAGTCTTGTTGAATGGTCCACTACTTGTTCGCAAACAAAACCGTATTTAAGGGCTTCACATTGTTCTCTAAAACGTCTGCTTGATACACTTTCGCCGAAACTTGCACTCCTTTTCCTTAAAATTTAAGCTTGGAGACCCCGTCATATGCGACTCCTCACCACACCATCACAAAAATCAGATGATGGTCTAGTTGAACTCTCGGAATAAGTTTAGACGCTGGTCGTGATGACACAACATACACTCTATCATTCTGTTTGTTGAACGATTCTTCCTATGGCTAAAACGTTGTCGTCAGTTGACGGAATGCGTTTATGAGCATTTTTCGCGTAACGGCCTCGCATCCCTTTTCGATTTTCCATTGCGATTGACCTTCAATACCTCCGTAATAATGTGCCCATTGCGTCGCTTGTATGCTTCGAGTGCCAAATTATGTTTAAGGATACGTCACATGCTGTCCGTTCTAATTTACATCTCCAGCGGCAATATTTTCAGTTTGCGCAGCGGATTGTGCTGAATTCGGTTCTGCACGGCTGCAGTGTGCGAATGGCCAGACTTCAGGCAGTCGATTACATCACCAGCATCCTCCAATTACTTCACCATACTGTACGGAAAAATTTGAATGACACCTAGCTGCTGCAGTATCCGAAAGATTGCCCCTTTTTCAAAGGCGCATTTTAGCAAGCGATTTACAACTGAGGCCCAAAACTTTTAGCACGCTTAATTAATGAGCATAATGAGCATCATTACATAAATGTCATTAGCCGTTAAGTCGAAATTGATGGTTCCCGAGAGCAAGTGTGTTCAATTCATGTACAATGTTAGCAAGTGCTAGGTAGATCGTTTCAAAAAGTTCCACTAATTTTTGAGACTCTCAAATGGTAGATTTGTTATATTCCTACAAGTCGATCCTACTTTTTCTTTGTTGTCGGATGTAGTTCAAAAACGTACACTTTATCTCATGCAAAGTGAACTTTTAATGATTTATAGTTAACTGCGTGATCTTAATTCATGCTTGCACATAATTTCACATCCTTTTGAAATTCAATTTATATTCGAGATTTGTTAAAATTTTTTATTGGAAATGTTGCAATTTTTGTTCTGAAAATCATTTTTAGATGCAAAAAACGATTTTTTTTTATATATTATTAAAGTTTTTTTTTAAATGGCCTATTTGAATTGATTTATTATACACTTTCGGACACTATAAAGAATTTTTAAACCCCAAAATTCCCAGCATGACTAAGAGCTTAAGTCTAAGACTTGTTTCACCTTTTTTATCTTCTACAGGGTCCGCCATATAACGTTTTTTTTTCAACTAGTGCTTATTCCGTGAATGGTAACACTTAGCTCATGTCTGATTTGACAGATAATTAGTTTTATCCTTCCGCTGAACGAATATGGTTGTGTATACGCTTGAACAACGACATTACTTTGATGCAGAAGATGCCGATTTTGCCAAAAAAATCATCTTTTCAGATGAAGCTCATTTCAGATGAAGGGTTTGGCAAACCCTTTATTATTTTTTTCACCCTCTATTTGGAATTTTCCCAATCTAGCATTTTTTCAGTCCGAATTTTTATCATTCATTAATTTGTTTTCCAATAATATTGGATGATCATTAGTTCAATAATTCCATCACTTGAACTTCATCATTTAAACATATTTTTTTTTATGTGCAATGAATGCAATACATGAATAAATAAATGCAATACAGTTTTGGAATATGGATATTATAATAATTTCGTTTCAAAAGTTTTTGATGGTTTAGCTTTTATTGCTACCACCTTTATCTTTATCTACCACTCTTTAAAAAGCTCAATCTACTACTTTTTAAAAGTTTCAAGTTATAACACTGGCTTTCACTGGACTATAGAGGTCGTCTTAATAATAATAACTAGTATCGCCTGTGGCCGAAATTCGACCAACTTTCTGAAATTTCAATCAATTTTTCTCATTCTGAGGCGTTGACATTGCTTTAAGAAAATGTGTTGTACTCAGAAAATCTTAAGTTTCAAATTATCGCAATAATTTTTATATCAAAAAACCGACATTTTTTTAAAAACTTATCTTTAAAAACATTCTTCAAAAGAACTTTCGTATACCGTTCTTTTTCTCAACCAGGGCTTTTCATACAAAAATAAGTTGTACTGAGAAAAGCTACAGTTTTCGAGATATCGTCATAACTTTGATGTAAAAATAAAGGGAACTTTTTTAGAATTTTAGAAAATATTTTACCGTCACAATATATAGAGTAACTTCGGATAATGTGATGTAGGTATTTTTATTTTTATAATTACTCGTAATTTTCTTACGTTAGCTTATACCGCATTACACAGTACAGTTTTTTGAAGCATTGTGCAGTGTATGACGACTTCGGAGGTCTATAGCGTTAACCAATTTTGATCTTTTTCAACGCAATGGAAAAAAAGCTATGAAACCCTTATTAATGAACTTGGCGGGTAAAGTGATATACCACGTTCGGGTAATGTGATATAGTACATCACATTATCCGAATAGAGCTCAACAGCAGCCTTGTTCTTTCATCTAAAATTAAAAACACTGGTAGATATGAATATATATTATAATATCAGTGAATTTTTTAGAAAAGTTTAACGCCATAACACGTACCGCGCAAGAAAGATATAAAAAATTTAAATTTTTCAGTGGAACTTACATAAAAGAAAAAATATATAAACAAAAGCAACTGAATACGAATACGCAAGTAAAAATTTAACAAAAAAAAAAAGCTTTGAAAATAACTTATAAAATTTCGCTGATAAGTTTATCACTGCGAGCTCCTTTTTGCAGCGTTGCATATAGAACTGTAAATGTGTTTGACGCCAACAGTAAGACCATTGCTCTTCTCTCTTAATCTTCTGACTGCCGAAATAGCCTTTCTCCTTCCTTCTGGATCCCACTTACGTATCTTTTATTTGTTTTTCAGTATCTGCAATTTATTATATTAATAATTTATAACTAATAACTCAGAGGGGTATATCACATTACCCAACTTTGACTATATCACAATAGCCGAATTCGGTTTTCAAAACAATCAAGTTATTTTTATAAAAATACACTTCAGCAAATAAAGAACTCAACTCATTAATGGTTAACTGAATTCAGACACTAACAAATTTATGTATTCAAACTTTCAATTCTGTTTCAGTTTTCTTGTACTTTACTTACAAAGCGCACTCATAAAACAAAATATTGACTGCACCGACGAAACAATTTCTCAAGAATAAGAGGAAACGCAGCGTATGAGAGCGCATAAAACTGCAGCACGTGTCTTTTTCCGTTACCGTTATGTTTACTTGTATGTTCTAGTAAAAATTTGTGTATTTTACAAAATTTGCAGGTATATCACATTACCTAACCATATCACAATACCCGAAGTTACTCTATTCACACATGTTCCATAAAAAAATGCTTATTGTAGGGTATCCGTAAGAGATAAATTTACTATATGTAAGAAATTTCACCATCACAATATATATTCAATCTTGTAACATAAAAAATGCTTATGTTAAGGTATCCGTAAGAGTTGGCGAAAAATGTCCGAACTATTTCTTGCACATCAATGTCTAAAATTCCCTTTTACATCATGTTTTTCTATCTCTTACAGTTTAGCTTTTATTTAATAAATGCTCTTTTTACACTAATTTTTCAGGTCGTTGGTCACTAATCTACAATGACATCTTACTGTGCATCCAGACCTATTATAACTATTATACCTCTTCTCTATTAGACCTATTATACCTCCTGTCCTATTATACCTCTTCTCAGCCTTGAGATTCCTTACTTACATTAATATAAAATTTCAACGTTAATATTTCAGGTCAGAGGTCATCAATTTGAAATCTTACATAATACGGCCCATCAATGGTACAGTACCTTACGAATGATATACGTTTCTTTGATCTTATTCTAAAATAAATATCAAAATAGTGTACGGCAACATTCGATGTTTGCGTATTAATATATAAAATAAGAAGGCAGTGGGAATAAATTTATTTTTATTATTAGTTTTTAATATTAGTTTTACACGAAATGTAATTATTTCACTATTAGAAAAATCTTAGGATCATAACAAATAGTTTATTATTTTAAAAGGTGTACTAAAGCGAAGCCTCTTTACGGTATTGTAAGGTACTTAAGCGCCATTAAATAGTACTCTAAACTAATTACACTGAACAACAAAATAATTTTTTTTCCAAAGTAACCAGGTTATAACCAGGGACCAAAAAAAAAATACGTGTATCGGCGTTTTGAAAATTTACGTCTGAGTTTTATTTTAGAAGCGGTTTAATTTATCCCCCTTTTGAACATTCTCATAGTGAATCGGCAAACGAAACCATGTGACGCTTACGTTTTTGGTATAGGATTCATGCAAAAATTGCGTTGAACATTTTCGTGGAATATTTTAACCCTTTTTTGACCTGTTTTTGATAAAGGGCAAATAAGATCCATAAAACCGGGATATAACGGGTTAAAATATTCTACAAAAATATTTGCCATAAAATATTATAAATAACACCAAAGCTCAAAAACCAACTTGAATGCCAAAAATAAGTGAAAAATTAAAATGTGTTAAAGGGTTAATTTCGTACTTATTTAGAATTGGTGTTAAAATGTCCCACAAAACTCAGTGTTAAGGTGTTAGTTTCTATAACAATAATGTTTTACGTAAAATTTCACTCTAAATCACCATACAAAGGAAGCTCTACATATAATATCTATAAATACAAAGAAGAGAGCAAATTTGGGTATCTGAGGAAGCATTTATTCATTACATTTGTCTTTCAGCGCTAGGCAATTCTATACCGTTATCAAACATTGTCCAGCATATTTCAGATATAAAAGAATGAATACTCTTGCCTTTATAGCGTTCTTCAATAGGTGCATATGCCCGATGAAATCGTTCACCATGTTCATCAGATTCTGTTTCCAACAGATGGTCGAAGTTATCCATATGAGAATTCAAAAAATCAATTTCCGTTGACATATGAACACCTAGTTTTTCAAAAGAACTTAGCATGTTGTCGATGTATACTCGAGCAGTTGGGGAACGATTTTTGCCTAACAAACTGTAAATTACTTTTTAAATGCTTTTCCATGCAGCAAGCTCAATTGGTGAGAGCATTTTCTCAAATTCAGCTTTTTGCATTAGCTTTCTTATAGCAGTGCCAACAAAAACACCTGTTATAATGAAGATATAAAATTTTTAAAATTTTTTTGGTATTAAAACAATGAAAAAAAGTAAAGTTTAAAGCATTCATACCTTCTTTTATCTTTGCTTCGATAAGTTTTGGAAACAATGTTTAAAAAAATTTAATGCCGATCCATTTGTGGCCAAATATATAACTAAGTTTTTTACCACACCAAGTTTTATATGCAACTAGCTGAACCCGGTGTGCCTCGCTACCCCCCTCGCGCTGTTGCACTTGGTCGTTATCATCCGCTTGTCCCATGAAATAAATTTGTAAAAACTTAGGATCTTCATCTGGAATTGGCAATATTGATCCCATTCAGTGATAAATTTGGCCTTGAACTCTAAATGTTGGCATGAAGTTGTCTCGAACCACTTTAGTCGCACCAAACGATGTCATTTGCAAACACGAATTGTATTTTCGTATGTTGCTTAAGAAATATTAGGAATCCGCTGTTGTTCCTATGTAGTGGAATATTATTATTTTGAATAATACTCATTTTATTTTTTCCTCTTCTTCCTTTTTTGAAGCCTTAGGGGCAAATTATTTATTTGTTCTTACCTGAAACTAACGATAGTAGTGGTTCTGGTGGTGATAGCAGTTCGGGTAAAGCAATTTTACCATTTGCGCAGCACATTCCAGGTGCTTCATTTTTATATTTCTTAGCATTGCAGTATTGGCAAACTTTATTCATTGGTCCAATGGCGACTAACTTATCTTCACTGCAATCAATTCTATGTGTACAATTTCTGATGTGTAGTGGAATGCAATCAGCTATATGATGCAGGGCTTCGACGATGCTGTGATCTTCGACTACGATCTTGTTGACGGTGTGCCTCACGTTGCTCTGGTGTCTCGGCAGCTCTTGATAAAGAGGATCGCGATCGGTCACTTCGCATGCGTGTTTGACGTTGAGTAGAAGTCTCGGAAGCCCTTGATGTCAAGGTTCGAGAACGGTCGCTTCGTAACCGTGTTTCATGCTGAACAGATGTCTCCGAAGCCCTTGATGTTGAGGTTCGAGATCGCTGAATTTCTAAGCGTGTTTCGTTCTGAACAGCAGTCTCGGAAGCCCTTGATGTTGAGTCAAGAATTTATTATTTCGTAAGAATATCCTATTGTAAAAATTTAATGAAGATCGGTCCAGTAGTTAAGACTATATTACGATTTTTAATTTTCCTAAAAAGGGACGTGGTCCCACCCACTTGTCTCCTGGTACGTATTCCTTATTATGCCAATACCATATGTACCAAATATCATCGACGTAGGTCAAAAAATGAAATTTTTGGGTTATATGAACGGTGCCACGCCCCTTTGTCCAATCAAAACTTCATATAGCCTATTATTTCTTCCAGAGTCACAGTAACATGCTGTGAAACTTTCAGGAAGATCGTTTCAAGGGTTTGGCCTCCTATAAAGCACAAACAAACAAACAGACAGACAGACATTCATTTTTATATAAATATACCATATTTAAAGCAGATTAATTATAATTAAAGTAAAATGGGGCGAAAAAGGGGGATTTGGTAATAAAAAAATCTATGGCTACCTTACCTGTAGATAAAAAGTATATACAACTTTAGGTAAATACATATTACAAAAAAAGTATTTTGTATAGCAAACATTGTTAGTGGTATAAGTAAGTATCTGAATAAAAAAAGGGGCGGTGAAGTGGGTGTGGTTCATAGTAATATGGCGACGTTAACAGTATTAAGAACAATATACTACCAAACAAAAAATAATCCGTTGGAAGGAACAAATTTGTACAGAGAACAAAAAGTTTAAAACTTAAATTTGGCGTGAAAAGGGGCGTGAAAGGAGGCGTGGCGTAAGAAATGTTTATTTCTACCTCACCTGGAGTATAATATGTATACAATTTGAAGTAAATCTGTTAAAAACTATATGGGAGCAATTACATAATTTTAAAAAAGTGGGCGTAAAAGTGGGCGTAAAAGTGGACGTTAAAGTGGGCGTGGTCGAAAAAAGTACTTTTTTAATCATGCCAGAGTCCCAGTTAAATGCTGTGAAAATTTCAGGAAGATCGGTCCAGAGGTTTGGTCTCCTATAAGGTACAAACAAACAAATAAACAAACACACATTCCATTTTATATATATAGATGGTGGTAAAATAATTTTTCAGTTGGTACCAGCGGTGGATGAATAATGTCGTAATCGCCTAACGTAATTTCAGCTCTTCATTTTCATTGTTTTTTGGAATATTGGTAAAACCAATCAAGTTTTTCTAAACAATTAGACATTTTCGCTAAAACTGAAATTTCATTATTCACTGCTCACAAACCAAGTATTTCACAAATCAATTTCATTTCCTTACTTAAATTTAATGTAATTTTGATTAAGTAAATCACTCAGGCTTTGTTTTAAAATCTGCAATTAATAAAAAAAGCACCAAGAGTTGTATACATAATAAGAAATAACACAATAACACACTTCGGTACAATAAAAAAGAATGTGGAGCGGGGGAGTGAATTGATTTGAATTTTGGTTTTGATTTTCCTTTTCATAGTTTTTTGTTAGAACGTAACGGATCTTATCAGCCAAGGTGCAGCTGATAAGGTTCATTGTTATTGCTAAGTATTCCCACGCTTCCTTCATTCTCACAGTTCCAGCTGAAGAGTTTGCAAATGTTTTAAATTCTAATTTGTGGACCGATAATATATTCGTTTCAGAGATTCTGCCTAAGAATAAGTCTAGAAGGACGACTCAACCTGTTCGTCACACTCAAAAAAACTGAATAGGCTATCCCTTTACTATCAATATGTAAGGGAATTACGCTCTAAGACGCGAGACATATTTTTAATGTCTCAAAATTTGTCTGAAGATATTATCGCATTGACTGAAACGTGGTCAAATGGAAGCATTACTGACTTGGAATATATAATAATTGTCTGATAATAGATGTTTGATAATAGTTTTGAAGTATATAGAAAAGACAGATATGCTGGCAATACTTTTGCTGTCGGTGGTGGTGTCTTATTAGCTGTTAGGAACTCCTTCGTTAGTTCCATTATCGATATTCCCTGCTCTTTTAATATCGAACTTATATGCATTAAGGTTGTACACTGTAATTCTAATGTATATGTTTCTCCAAAGAGCAGTGTGGAAATTTATGCAAGCCTTGCGGATTGCATAGAATACGTTATAAATATTCTTGACGTTAGTGACAACATTTTATTGTTGGGCGATTTTAATCTGCCTGACTTGAAATGGGAATCTTCAGACGATGATACATATTTTTGTGCATCTAATTCGAAGACACGCCAAGAGCATATGTTTGTTAATAATATATGTGCTGACTTACAACAAGTAAGTTGTATTTATAATAGTCGTGAAAGACTTCTTGACCTGGTCTTAACTACAGACTGTAACAACGTGGTTGTTAAGAAGGCCCTTCATGCTCTAACTTCTGTTGATGACTACCATCTACCACTGAGCATATGGTACAAGTCCGACAGGGAAAATATAGTGAATTCCAATTCAATAGATAAAGTTTATGAATTCAATTTCAAAAAAGCTGACTTTCTGAGGTTGAATCATTTACTTCTTAGTAAACTTAATGTAATTTTAGAATATTTTAATGGTAATAATCTTGAAGATTCAATTAATTTTTTTTATATGGAAATCTTTACTATGTTTTCTGAGTCCATGCTGTATAGCCTCAAATTTGCGAAAAATTGTGCTTACCCTTGGTACACAAGGGAATTAAAGACTCTTCGCAACAACAGGAATAGGGCATGGAAGAAATATGTCTGTAGCTTAGACTTAAATGACCTAGAAACCTACAAGCGTCTGTTTTTGGATTTTGAAAGTTGCTCAGCTACCTTATATCAAAATTATTAAGACAATATTAAGCTGAGAATATTGTCTGATCCAAAGAAATTCTGGGGTTTCATACACACCAAAAAAAAAAAAATTACTGACGATCCCGTTATAATTTGTGGCCTATTTGCCACTCTCTTTAAAGAGTCATTCTGTTCAGACTCTTTTAATCCTGATGAAGATTATTTTGAATATATGAACTCTACACCCAGTGTTTCGTTGCACCCTATATCTTTTAATTCAGGGGATATTTTAAAGTATATTGGATCGATCGAAGGAGATTTTAATGCTGGACCTGACGGAATTCCTGCCGCAGTGTTAACGCAATGTGGTTCCGTTCTAAGCCAACCACTCTCCATATTATTCAATAAATCAATTAGGGAATGTAATTTTCCACTTTTTTGGAAAAAATCTTTTATAAGTCCTATTTATAAAAAAGGTTGTAGGAATGATGTAAACAACTATAGGCCTATCGCTAAACTCTCATCGATTCCAAAACTTTTCGAGCGGCTCGAGTATGATCGTGTGAAGATTCATTGTGGGAGGGTCATAACAACTCGTCAGCATGAATTTGTTACTGGCAGATCCACTGTGTCTAATCTCCTCGATTTCACAACATTATGCTTAAATTCAGTTTATTCAGGTAACCAGGTCGATTGTATTTACACTGATTTTAGTAAAGCATTTGATAAACTACCACACTAATTAATTATATTTAAACTAAAGTTAATGGGTTCTCCACAATTTTTTGTAAGCTGGATTCAATCGTATCTGACAGAGCGATCTTATCAAATACGATTTCGAGCTGTATTGTCTGCTGAATTTATTGCTGCATCAGGTGTTCCTCAGGGTAGCCACCTTGGTCCACTTCTGTTTATTTTAGCCATTAATGATGTAACCCACATCATCAAATACTCTCATTTGCTCATTTATGCAGATGATATGAAAATATACAGAACAGTAGAATCTAAAGACACTTCAGTTCTATTCCAGTCTGATATAAAATTCTTTGAAGTTTGGTGTTCTAAAAATAATATGTTTCTTAATCCAGATAAATGCCAAACTATGACTTTTTCGCGAAGGAATAATTTAATTTTTGATTATAAGATAAAAGATACGGCTTTAAATCGTGTAGATTCTGTCAAAGATCTTGGTATATGCATGGATTCTAAGCTATCGTTTATCGTTCATATTGATTGCATTTGTAAAAAAGCGTTTTCTATGCTCGGTTTTATAAAACGCTGGGCCAAAGAATTTAATAGTACGATTACAACTACAACGCTGTATTATTCAACTGTCCGTCCTCACTTGGAGTATGCAAGTCAAGTTTGGTCGCCAAGTTACAATGTACATGTTGAACGAATAGAAAGAATTCAAAAACGTTTTGTTCGGTTTGCTCTAAGGGGCTTAAGTGGAACTGACACTTTAAATCTTCCTCCTTATGAGGATTGTTTAAAACTGTTAAAAATGCAATCCTTAAATGAGAGAAGGAAGTCTGCTGATATCGTCTACTTACACCAACTCATAGCTGGTGGGTTCGATTCACCGGAACTCCTAACTCTTATAAATTTTAACACTAACCGTAGAAGCAGTAGAAACGCTAATAATTTTATTTACTTACCTTTTAGTAGCACAAATTATATGGCTACTGCTATTTTAAATCGCACGAGTACCTTTGTTAACAACTGTAGCTTTTTTGATGTTAACTTATCGAAAGGTCAACTCAAAAGTAGATTGAAAACTAATGTATGATTAGATCTATGTTAACGCATGGTTAGTTGTTATGTCTTGTGTTGTCCCTGAGCCCAATCCATATTATGGTGGGTAAATTTTTCTCACTTTGGATTGTTTTGGACCACTTTTATCTATGTATATCGTTGAGATATTTCAATGATATTAAGTTGGTTCTTAAGATAGTCTAATGTGGAGAAAGTGCGAAAAAGCTGTAGTAGCTGAACTCTATTGTTATTGCATGACGCGTCAAATTAGTGCATCAGTGGAAAAATTACAAAATTGGCTCTCTTCTTTCTATTTATAGATATTATATATATAACTTTCTTTTGTATGGTGATTTAGAGTGAAACACTGAGTTTTGTGGGACAATTTTAACACCAATTCTAAATATGTACGAAATTAACCCTTAAACACATTTTATGTTTTCACTTATTTTTGACATTCAAGTTGGTTTTTGAGCTTTGGTGTATTCAGAGGCTTATAGTAAAATTTTATGGCAAATATTTTTGTAGAATATTTTAACCCGTTATATCCTTGTTTTATGGGCCTTATTTGCCCTTTATCAAAAACAGGTCAAAAAAGACCTGTTAAAATATTCCTCATAATATTTTACATAAATGTGCTCAACACATCGTATACAAAAAACGTAAGGGTCACGTGGTTTCGTTTGCCGATTCACTATGAAAATGTTCAAGAGGGGAATAAAGTAAGCCCCCTCTAAAATAAAACTCAGACGTAAACTTTCAAAACGCCGATACACTTATATTTTTTTTGGTCCTCTCTATCAAAATCTGTTGGCGGAACCTTGTTATTTTTCTTTGTATTAAACACTGCTATAAGCCTGGATTCGTTTACTTTATAACACAACCTAACTCAGTCAACAAAAGATACATTCTTTCATCAACTGGCTTGAAAGCCTCTTAGGAACAAAAAATAAGGACATGGTTGACGTTGTGTGACTGTTTGCTCAAATGATTGCAATGATGTGCAAAAAATAATGATATAAAATCTATTCGTTGAAGTAATAACTTTTGAGAAAAACTGAAGTAACACCTAAATAAAAAAAATCCTCATGCAAGATGTGATCACAACTCATTTATTGAAACAGTGCAATACAGTTGGTACTTAAAGAGGACTGGGGCTGGAGATGGGGTGAGCTGCGTTAAGGAAGTGTAATTTATTGCTTATTTGCTGTTATTGAGAACGTGTTGGATTTCGCAACAAATCTTGCAGCCGCTACGTTAGGCAACAGAAGGTTCTCGTCTCAACTTGACTAAGGACTATACCAAGGCGAGAAGCCTGATAGCGTGATAAGGAGTAGGCGGGCGGTTATCGTCGATAATGATGAGTGATTTCTCAAAATTTGTTGCAATTTACAACAGCTGCTACCCTTGAAACACACACACACACACACATACACATACACGCATGGGCCACAGCAGACGAATACAAGAGGGAAAAAACACAACCCAGTCAAAAGTCAAAAGTTTTCCGCCCACCAAATTGTTGCCAGCGCCAAACTTCTTTGCAAATGTGCGGCACTTTTTTGACACTTGGCAGAAAAATACACCGGCGCATGAAGAGCAGCAAGCAATAGCATCAGCTTCAAAAACTACGTGACCTGACAGGGTGTAAAATAAGTTGCTTTCATTTTTTTTTCTAAAGGCGTCTCCGTAAGCTGCATGGCTGCGAGGCATGTAGCAGTGACTCAACTTGCCTTTGAGACTTTCTTAACTGTAAAGCAAAGAAATCACTTTTTCAATATTTGCAAAATTATTTGGCAATTTTTTTCGATCTCTAGCCAGGCTGTGTAACTGTAAACGTGCTGTTGTGACTGACACGTCGCTATTTTTGCTAGTTCTGGCACTTTTGACAGGACCTGTTTTTTGTACTACTCGCAATAAGTCATCAAACAATCTTTAAATATATATTTAGCTGCCGATAGTATTTTTAGCTAACACAAGTGTAAGAAAAATGCACCGAAAAAGTATATTTTTAATTAAAGTAACTTTACTTAGCTGAACTATTAAAATTAATTTTTTTGATATCCAATATAATGCACATCTACGATAGTGTTTTCATAATCGTTTAAGTTTATTTTATGAACATTATTTGTAAAACGTTCGAGTTTTTATGGTGTCAGCTGTAGCTAATTTATCTTTTAATCCGATATCAATTTGAAAAACATGCATGGCTTCAAACGAAAAAACTATTCTCACATCAGTTTTTGTTCAGCTCTTTTGTCAATTAAATCATCCAAGTAACAAACAAAAAACGGACGTTAAATTTTCAATACGTCAACAATGTGCATCAATTAAACATCTCGAAACATGCCACAAATATATTTAAACCATATCCAAAAACAATGAAAGTAACAAAGTGAAACAATATTTTTACACACAGTTTTGTAAAAAGCAGCGTAAAATGGATATTTTTTTATTAAAAATTAATAGAAGCAGTAGCTAGTTGTTTTTATTTCGTTAACGAATAGAAAGTGTGTCGGTTTAATTATTTAAGGCTGAAATGAAAATATTGTTGATATTCTTAAAAAAGAAAATAGAAAAACTAATAATCAAATATTTGTAGTGCTTAAAGTAATATTTTGTTTTTATTTATACAATACTCCCTAAAATCTCTCTTACTTAAAAATATAATTTGCTAAGTTCTTTTCGGTTTATGATCCGATTTATGAAATTCAATGAAAGAATGGACTTCAATTGGCTCATATTTTTTTAAAATGATATTCACAGCTTTAATTAATTAATTTTAATTTAATTAAAAAATATTTTTATATACATACCAAGACGTATGGAAAACGAAAAAAAGGAAAAAAATAAACTCAAAAAATTATACGATGTCAGAATAAACCCTTTTTACTGTTAAAAATTCGTTATAAGAAACCATTTGACATAACAATGAATTCTTTGCAATAACAATAACGCCCTTACGCCAGCAATTTCTAAGCTATTATGACCACAATGGCAATTTCGACAAAAGTAAAAGTATTTGCGCCAAAGATAGAGTTGTTGTGTCAACAGTTTTTAGTCTTGAAAAATAATTTAATAGTGACATTGTAGGCTCACTGTCCCCAAAGTGTTAATTTTCTCTGATTTAAATACAAATTCTTAATGTTTGATGGTTTTAATCACTCTTGATTTTAAAAACAAATTCTAGTTGTTTGGTAGTTTAAAATTGTTTTTTTTTAACTTTAGGCCAGGTTAGAACAATTAATTGATCTATCGAATTTTTTCCAAAGAAACAATAACACCAACATTTCTCAATATGAAAAGGGAAACATCATTAGCTATTTTTATTGCAATTTCGGCCCTGCTACAGGCTTCATCAGAAAACTTTGTGATGCCATTACCGGGAATCGAACTCGGGTGTAAGTCGCTGTGTCAGCGCATTTAGCGCACTGCACCACAGAGGTGATGACATTTTAGTGTCAATTTTTCAGCTTTTCTCCCTTTTCATACTTTTTTGTTGTTGTTCGATATTTTCTTACTTTAGTTTATGCTTATGTTATTATGGAGTCCAATTATTTGTCGGAATTCGCCACTAACAAAGCCTAGTTACTGAAGTTGTTTTAGATTTGCTGAAACGAATGAAACGAAACGATTTCGATGAAACGAAAAGCGACATTTAAAATAAACAAACTTATTGTCGTTGCGCGTGCAAGACCGCGTATCCACCAGTTTCACATACACACATACGGTGATAATAAATATTTATGGGAGTGAAGAAGAAATTATTTTATTTCAAACTATTGAATAGATTTTCAACTGAACTAAACAGTTATTGAGATTAGACATGTGCTTTTTTCTCAAATAAGCATTTAATGAAAAATCAAAATGAATGAAGTAATCATGAATGATCAAAATGGAAATGAAATGTACTTTGTTATTTTTGCTATAAACGCGGTATTGCAAGTAGCGGATACGCATTATTGCACGCGCAACAACGATATACAGTTGCGGTCAAAATAATAGCAGTGCTCTTATATTCAGACATGTTTGGATAAATAATACTAGTCTACAAATTTCGAATCCGGTAAGCCTATTATAATTCCTATATGTATTTTCAACACTGGTTCCAAATCTGTACTCAGTTTCCTCCTGTATTGTAAAATTTTCAAGATACAGGGTTTTTTACGTTTTTGGCACGTGTTTAGTATTATTGATCTAGAATCTAAACTACTCACCATAAAATAAAAAATATATTTTGTAATTTAGAAAAAATATCAACTTTTCAATCAGTATATCAACCACTATCGTGTCATGTGCGGTAGCGGAGCAAAAATTTTGAGGTTATCCAACGAAATATCAACAAATTTTGTATCTTTTGTTTTAGCAGAGCTGTTATTTTCCAAAGTTAGAATTTAGAAAAAAAAAATGTTGATTAAGTGTATTTTTACATGAAAAAAAAAGACATTTTAAATTTGGACGATACAGCTTCGCTAAAACAAAAGATACTTAAACTGGCTCAATTCATACCTAACTGATAGAATTTGATTTGTGAATGTTGAAAATGAAAAATCTAGGCCATTCTTAGTAACTTCTGGTGTCCCTCATGGAAGTATTTTGGGTCCGTTATTATTTATTTTGTTTATAAATGACATAACTGATTCCATTGTTTATTCCCGCTGCTTGTTATTTGCGGACGATTTAAAAATTTTTTTAAAAGTAGACAATTCAGTAGATGCTTCTAAGTTTCAGGCTGATCTCGACTCTGTTTACGATTGGTGTGTTAAGAATATGTTGTCTTTGAATCGAAGTAAATGTACTTTTTCCACTTATTCAAAGTTAGATCATTCACACTCAAGTACTTACATTCTGGATAATACTCCGATCAACTGTGTCACTGAAATTAAAGATTTAGGTGTCATTTTTGATAAAAAATTTAATTTTATTTCCCATCTTAACAACATTATCTCTTCCAACTTTAATGATCTTGTCACGTTGAAATCTTTATATATTTCTATGGTGCGGTCAATCTTGGAATATGCCTCTTTTATATGGAACCCTTTTTATACTATACATTCTAATCGCATAGAACGGATTTTAAAGGTCATTCGTTAGGTTTTCTTTTCGATACATAAACTTTGAAGAACGTGGCCCTTCATATGATGCCAAATGCAAGCTCATTAACTTAAGAAGTCTTTACATTAGAAGAATTAATCTTGCAATGTTATTTGTTTTTGATATATCAGTCGGGAAAGTCGATTGCCCTCAAATTTTGGATTTAATTAACTTTAATGTTCCGACGAGATCACTAAGGCATTCTAATTTATTTTGTTTAGGCTTACGCCGTACAAACTATGCATTAAGCTCTCCAATGTATAGAGCTTTTTTTTGAACTTAATAAGTTATCTGAATATTGTGATGTAGATTTTGCTAATTCTAAGGATTCGCTAAAGTCATTACTAAACAGAATTAAATTCTTTAAGATATATTAAATTTTTTCTATATAGTTATCGTAGTCTGTAAAAATATTGTTCATAGACTTAATAAATGAAATGAAATGAAATGAAAATACAAAATATTATTTTTTATTTTATGGTGAGTAGTTTAGATTCTTGATCAATAATACTAAACACGTGCCTTAAACGTAAAACACCCTGTATCTCAAAAATTTTACAATATAGGAGGAAACTGAGTACAGATTTTGAAGAAGCGTTAAAAGTACTTATAGGAACGATAATGGATGTACCGGATTCAAAATTTTATTATTTATAGAAGTATTATTTATACAAACATGTCTGAATATAAGACTACTGCTATTATTTTGACCACAGCTGTACATCCATAGAATTTAGCATGTACACAAACCGATTTCAAAGACATTTTTTTCGTTTCAGTGGCTTATGAACTGCCAGTTTAAGTACAGTTTAAGTCAGGACCAAGTGCAACTCGGACAAATTTAGTGCATATTTTAGGTAAGTTCTTAATGCTTTGAGTATATACATATTGTGTTATTACTTTTAGTTGTATCACTCTCGCACTAGATGGCGCCAAGTGCATCACGTTCAGATTTTTACGCTGTTTTAGGCACAGAAGTAAGATATAAGGAAGCGCTGTAGTTGAACAGAAACGAAGTATTTTTTATTAGTGTCAGTTCACACAAACACAGACACATTCAAACAGGGCCGCATTCGGGTAATATGTAATACATATGTTATTTAAAATAATTTCAAAATGTTATAATTTTATAAATTAATAAATTGAAATAAATGTTAAACATTAAAAATATAATACGTTTATATGCCTTTAAAATGAATGGTCTTATGCAGTTTTTTTTTCGATTGGTTGGCTTTTCATTATTTTCTTTTGCTATGTAAAGTAACGAGTTTTTACAAAATTTCTATTAATACCTTAACTACTACAGTGAATTGTCCTGACGATTTAATATACCCTCAAAAATGTGTTTTTCAAGTAGGGAATGTTGCGTATTAAATAAAGTTATATTATAATACATTTGATGCAAAACAGATTTATTTTTATCTAACAACTTCATTTAGTTCTTTTATGCTACCATATAAACATCTTCTACCGATTTTGGCTATAATTTCAGTTAAGTTCGAAAGTTTTATTTTTTTGTTGTTGTTTTATTTACTACTGATTTTTACAGAACCCGTAGTTTTTCTCTTGTGGCTCTCTTTGTGGGTGTCGATGATGACACTGAAATACAAACTTATTATTGTAACGATTGTAATTATTGCTACTACATAGTTTCACTTTTTGTCATTTTATTAATATTTAAATACCTTACGTTACTTTAAAATATAATTTGTATTTCAATGAAAATTATTTCAGATATTTCAAAATTATAAAATAAAATATTCACTACGATATAAGATATTGAAAAGGAAAGATATTACTTTTTTCTTTATCGAAAAGCATACGAAGTAATCTTACGATCCTTATTCAAAAAACTTTTACGCGAGTAAACTGGTACTGACGCTTTCGCTGTCTTACTAATTTCCTCACTACATTATGATATTTGGGAATAATTTCAGCTTACCTCCCACTCTTAAATACTTTTTTCTTATTTTTATTAAACGTTTTTGAGCCTCCTTAGTCCAAAAATGTAAAAATAAATTGTCGGTCTCGAATAGTTTAGGAGATAAACTATACATCATCAAAACTTGAAAAATTGCAATTTCAAGCTTGTTTTTAACTATCCGTACAAGGGCAAATAATCTTATCTGTTAAATTTCAAATTTAATGAAAAAAACTAAATTGTATTTAGTAAGTCTAACACCGGCTTCGCTGCCTACAGTACTTCTGGGAAAAATAATCTTTTTATTCAAGAATTTTGAAACTTTTTTGAATTTTATCTCCTAAGCCATTAGAGACCGACATTTTATATTTGCTTATTTGGAAAATATTTACGCGTGGGCCGTTAACTGCACTTATAGCGATATTTGTAATACAATAAAAAAGGGTGCCCTGAAAATTCACATCACCTTTAGAAATTGAATGCGCCCTTGATTTGGTATTTCAGGTTTGACATAAGCTCAATCGAGAAATGACGCGAAATATGCTGGCTAAATATACACAATTTTCTTATATTTCTGGTAAGAAATATATTAATTTCTTATTGAAATTCACTTTTCACCACTTTTAAATAAATAACAATATTTCTTTTGAAGATTTATTCTAGTTTGAATACACTTACCTGTGAAATGAAATCAGCTTATTATGAAGATACTGCTGTCTTTCACAATTTTTCACTACACAGCGCATTTTTAATATTTTCTTTTCTATTTAAAGACTTTAATTCAATAATTTAGAGCGATGACAATCACTCTTAAATACAAATTTTTTTATGGAATGGTTGGCGGTGATTACTTTTTCGATTTACGATGTTTCAAAAAATGCTTGCTGAAAATCAGAGATGTGCTTCCTCACACAGACACTGTGTGGTAGCTAAACACCGCTTCCTTATCTCTTTATTCTATAGTTTTAGGCATTTTTTAAAGAAAACTTCTTCAGCAGCGTTTTACACAATATAAAAATTAGTGTGAAAACATCTAAACATCTAAACAAAAATATTTTTCATTTAAATTTTTGTTTGGATGTAAAAAAGTCCATATCTCATGAGCCTACTGAGTTCTCATCCTAATTTTTATGTTGTGAAAAATTAATTTTTCCAGCTTAAGGACTAAAATTATTTTAAATTTTTAAATGGTGTTTTTCGAACCACTACTTCGAAATAATTTATAATTACCTTTCTAGTGGTGTTCAAAATTAAAATTCGGTTAAGAAAGTCGTTTTTTAATCTAAGAAATATTTGTGTTTATATGTAAAAATCACCATATCTCATTAACCCATTGAGTCCCCCCTCTAATTTTTAAAATGTTGAAAAAGTAATCCTACCAGCTTTGAGAAAAAATTATTTTAAATTTTTAGTTGGTGTACTTCGAATCTATTCTTCGAAAACAATTAACTCAAAGCAAAGGATTAAAGCCCCAACCACCAAAAGTTCCTGAAATTATTTTCAGTTTAATGTGCGCTTAATTTTTTTCCTTTCCAACGTAATGGTAAGATAACGGTAAGTATTTTCTTATTTTTCCAAAGCCACTTGGTTGATCTGTCAGACAAAAAAAATTGTTAAAAATCGATTAAAAAATGTCTGAGATATTTGCTTGCAAAGTCAAAACATGAAATTTCAATAGTTTTTTTCTTATTCTGAGGCGATGGCCTTGCTTCAAGGAAATACTTTGAACTGAGAAGATATAAATTTTTCGAGATATCTGAATAACTTTAATGACATTTTAAGGGGATTGTTTTTAACATACTATCCGTGGAAAATATTACCAAGAAAGTTTTATTTCTCAGCCAACTACTTTTCATACAAAAATACGTTGTACTGAGAACATCCAAGAATGATAGAATACAAAGATTGCGCCGAAGCCAAGAAAATGAGTACAACAAAATTGTCGTTCTGTGCATGTACGTCATAATATCAATGCTGTTTTGGAGAGCGTTCACTTTGCATACGATTTCTACACAGAAATGAAAATTGCATACATTTTAGTTTGTATAATTAAAATAAAAGAAGTAAGAAGCAATTTATTAGAACGAAAAGAAGGTAAATTTATTGAGTACTCCTTTGCAAACTTTATTTTTACTATTAATTTATTACAGCAGCTTAGTCAAAAAAAAAAAAAATTTGTCCCAGAAACCAACATGAGCATTATTTTTCGACTTGGATTTTATAGAAATGTTTATTAAGAATTTAATTGATGTAGTTTAAACATTCCCAGATATTTTATTTCCATTAATTTACCTGTGAATTGAAATGACAAATAAATGATAGTTCCAAGTTTTTAAATAATGAAACAAATTTTGTTAAGTTAATATATTTTTGTATTTTTGTTTTCGTTTGTGTGCGTTTTCTACAATTTCTGGGTTTAATTTTTGTATTTATTGCAAACATCAGGTTTCTGAAAAATATTTGTTTGCTACTGTTACCACAATTAGCAGCTGCACACTTCATTTTTTAAATTTTAAGTTAAAAACTCGCAAATATACTTCGATATTTACACAACTAAATGAAACACAACCGATCGCAGTACGTTTCTCAAAGAAATTAAATATTGTGACGTAGTCAACTGAACAGCTGGTTGTCAAACTCGATTAGCAGAAGTAACGGACCTGCGCAAAGCGTAATCTCTTATTCTATCATTCTTGGAGAACATCTATAGTTTTCAAGATATCTCTATAATTTTTATGTCAAACTAACGGTAATGTTTCAGACCTTACTATTTGCTAGAAATTTAACCATCATAATATATATTCAGTCTTGTTGTATAAAAAAAATGCTTACTGTAGGGTATCTGTAAGAGATGGCGCAAAATGTCGAAAGTATTTTTTGCACACCTAATCAATGCACATTGGTTCCATCGATCAGATTTTGTGGCCAAAACTCAAATTTGAAAGTTGTATAAATATAATTTTTTCTTGTTTAATCATAAAGTTAACATGTCAAAGATAACAAAAACACTTGTTTTAGTTGTTTTTACCGTTGCACCGTTAGTTGGTACAGAGCTGAACTTGCACTAAAATTTTGTTTACATTTCGCTGCGTTTGTTTGCAAAGAGTGGAAGCATTTAAATATACAAATTTTGCAATTTACTGTTTGAAAGTGAAAAAAAATATGGATAGTAATAATCATAGTAAGTACAAAAGGTATTTGTGAAAATTAATTTAATTTTTTTCTTGTGAGTAGTGAAAACTGCACTTTTCAAAACGGCCTTAAATATAGAATTATTAATTGTGTTTGCAAAGTTTCTCAAGCTAAAACTAACAAACCTATCAAAATTAAACCTTAATTTTTATACAATTAACAAGAACAGAGTTTTCTAAACGTAGTAGCACTAAACTTTTTCGTAACTTTTTGCGATTTTTAAGGTTTCCATTGATTATTATGTGATGGCGGGCTGTGAACAAATCAACATTCCTCAGGCATTTGGAGAAAACTCAGCAGCAGGCAGCGCTATGCATCACAGGGGCACTGAAGTCAACTCCAACTAAAGCGCAAAACAAATAGCCGGAAAAACGGCACAACGCCTTACGGCAGCAGGCAACATGCACATTCAAAATTTTGGACATTGTACAATTGGAAAGGATCTACCTAATAGCACGGACTGCATGGTGCCTCGCACGATAGTCAATTCCAAAGCACGAACTCTTCTGGGACCAAATGACTGGTGCAAAGGTATAGAACAAGCACAGCAGGCGGTAAACATATTTACCGACGGCTCCAAAATGCCTACGGGGGTAGGTGCGGCAGTGTATTGCGCAGAGCCTAATATAAGGCAGCCATATAAACTGCCGAACCACTGCAGTATTTTCCAGGCGAAAATATTTGCCATAAGGAAGGCTGCTGAGATAGCCTTCAGCATGGACACACAACACTCTTACATCAACATTTTCGTTGACAGTCAAGCGGCGATCAAATCCATGCGCTCCGCTAGCATCAAGTCCAAAAGTGTCTTGGCTGGCAGAGATGCACTAGATGCACTATGCGCTTCGAAAAGAGTGCGCATCTACTGGGTCCCTAGCCACCAGGGCATTGAAGGAAACGAGATGGCAGATGGTTTAGCAAAGGAAGGCGCCGGGCTGGAATCAGAACTCGCAGAACATGTACTTACTCCGCTACAAGAGTTGTACAGGAACCTCGAAAGAAAAGCCACACTAGCAGTGAATCGTGGATGGAGAGATACGACATCGTGCGAAATCTCGAAATCATGTGCAATGCACAATGCGAAAAACGAACTCTGTTCATCTTGGCACGCCCGCGCAAAGATTGCAGGACACTAGTGGGCATGCTCACTGGTCACTGCATGACGGCAGCCCATGCGAGGAAGCTTGGCATCACCACGGATGACAACTGCAGGAAGTGCAAGGAACCGGGCACAGTGGAGACCCTGGAGCACTTACTATGCACATGCCCCGCCCTACTTAGATCGAGACTAAAATACCTAGGCTCATCGACATTCCCGTTGCTTAAAGATGTAGCCAGGGTGTCTCTAGAACCCTCCTAAGGTTTGCGAACTCAACGCAAATCTTTAAAGACTTTTAAACAAACTCAAAGGTTCCTTTTGTTCGCTACCGGTACCACTAAGGACCTGAATTGGTCTATGTGAGCCTTCACGAAGGCATCCGGTTTAACCTAACCTAACCTAAGGTTTCCATTATTTTTGTAGGTGTCTACCATTTTAAAAATACCGATTTGTTCAACGCATGGCGTGCAAACGCAAGAATATCAAAAGCTGACAGGGAAAAAGATGTTTATAACTTTCTTTTGACAAATATAAAAAAAAACGAATCAAAAGCTTTTAAAAATATTGTTCGATTAAAAGCCAAAACTATTTCGTTTAACTTGTCTTTGCCATGGATAAGAAGTACAAGAAATGTGTCAGCATTTCAAAAGAAATATGCTAACTGGCTAAAGAATGAAACTGAAATCAAAGGTAATAAGGGCTTAGGTGGGCGTCCTTTTCTCTCATTTAGTGAAAAATCGGGCAGATCGAAGAGAAAGGCAGCATGTGATCTATCCAACGTGTCTTCTAACGAAACAGATTTATTAGTTATAGCAGCAAGCTCCTCTGCTCGAAAAGAAGGTAATTTTGACTAGGCAGCAGTTCTCAAGACGAGTATTGTAAGTCCACATAGAGCTTTAAAAATAAAAAAGATGATGCAAAAAGGTATAAAGGAGTCCTGTAAATAATGAGCTTGTGTAAAAAGATACAGTTTCTCGCGTTTAAATAGCTTATTATGCTACACCCCAAAATATTCTTACTGATCGCAGAGATATGTTCAAAACGACTCAGTCCGTAAACATATCTAGTCGCATCATTAAAGGCTACAAGTATTTTATGCGCTGAATGTGAATCTAGACTACTGTATACTACTGTACTAGTGATATATGGCACAATTAATTGAATAACAAGTCTCTTTTTGGTTTCAATTGGTGTAAACCTAGCAGGTTTACATATGCCTTCGGCGATAGCCGAAGGCATCGCAAAGTGTAATAGATTTTTCCAACTATACTATTGATGTAATCAGAACATGACAGTTTTGAGTTAATAAAAATCCTAGATTTTTAACTTTATTCACCAATTCTAAACTTTTATTATTAAATAGTATAGGAGGGATTTCAAGGTTGCTAAGTTTATCCTTGGAGATAGGCAGAACATAAGACTTCTTTGCATTAAGGCAGAGATCATTGTCAGACGCCCACTTACTAATTGCACTGAGATCGTCATTCAACCTGCAACACAAGTCATCAAGTAGTCCGACACGGTTTGAACAATACAACTGAATGTCGTCGGCATAAGCATGCATCAACACATCACTGCACACGGTAAAAATGACATTTATAAAGACACTAAATAGCAAGGGCCCAAGAATTGATCCCTGTGACACACCAGTTACAATATTCTTAAGGTCTTTCATTACATTGTAATGTGTTGTTTCCTAATGATGTATTGGTAAGAAAATAGTCATTTAGAGCATTTGGATCAATATCACACTGATTATTATCTTTGCTACGGACACCAAGTTTACGTATATTTTTCCAAAGATTTTTCGAAGAAAGTGAGCTATCGAGCTTACTACGAAAGTATTTTTTTCTTAGACTGTCGAATAACATACACAGCTTCATTGCGGGCAATGTTGAACAGTCTCCAATTATCATCAATGCGATTTTTCTTTCATTTACTATAAAGTTTATTTTTTTTTCTTAATAAATGCTTTTACGAATGAGGTGAACCACAAAACGGGCAAGTCTTATTCACAACAGTCACTGCACGGAGAGGCACAAAATTATCAAAAGCAGTTAATACATGCGATGTAAGAACAGTCAATTTGTCATCAACAGACACACAAAACCAACATTCATCCCAACAAATTTGAGAAAGATAACCATACAATAGTGAATAATCGATTGACTTTTAGTCGCTATACGACACTGACATAGAGGACGAATCACAACATGTATAAAAATTTAAGGAACAGAAAAGCAGATCATGGTCCAAAATAAAGGAAATTTGATCAAAGAGTGATAGTAAAGTAACATCTAAAACAATAAATACATCAATTAAACTAGGAGTCGCATTTGGAGCAAATCGAGTTGGACACGAAGAATTTACAACTGTCATTCCAGCAGCCTCAACTCGGTCAATTAAACTGTCGGATATGTTGTCTTTGTTAAGCAGGTTTACATTTAAGTCACCACATACAATATAGGAATCAAAATCAATAACACGTGTCGACAGATCACTAAAAAAAGATTCAAGACTGCAGCATCTATTAGGATTATATACACAAGAAACAAGTAACTTAGCATTATTATTATTAGAAATTTCGACATTTAAAAACTCAACATCTGAACCACTGTACAAATTTACAAGCCTTGTTTTAACCCTTTCATGCCCAAATTAAAATGGGTGAGGCTACACATTTTTTGAGGTTAGATATGTGCTAGTCTTTACTATAATAAGAACTGACCAACAATTTTAAAGTCCTTGGTGTCCGAGTTCGTAAGTTACAGGATGTTGCTTATGTGCACCGTTGGGCAGTTATTGGATAAACTTAACACTTTTCTCATGATGTTTTGTATGTATATAAGTCTCTCACCTTTATTTATTTACATTGTGCACTTGGTTTTACATTTAAACAATTATTTAAATATATTCAAGCACTTTTTGTATAAACAGTTTTTTGCGAAACGATCCTGATCTTGATTTCGATCATTTTATTCTACAGAGAATGGCTACTGAATGGACACGTGCAAAGCCTTCAATAAAACAAATAGATGTAAGCTGGCACAACGCATAAGGCTACATGAAGTAAAAAACCACTGGTCAAAAATATGAAAATATCGGGACTCAGAAGCCTATAGGCAACATCGGACATGAAAGGGTTAAGAAATGATTTGCAGTAAATAGCAACACGGCCTCCCCTTTTACCAATCCTGCCATTTCTATAAAGAGTATAGTTGGAAATGTCAAAATAACTGTTGGGGATGTCACTATTAAGCCAGGTCTCGGACACACTGATAACATCGACATTAGAACTTTCAAAAACATTTCAGAATCAAGTTTTGCTGGATTTAAACTTCTCGCATTAAAATGCACAACAGAAAGGCCATCGCGTTGTTTACATAAAACATCAATTAGAACCTTACGCATTTTTTTTGTAGACTAAACCAACGCTCAGGGGATGTCCCCTATAAATGCGTAAGCATTGTGTTGATTCGGAATATGGGTGATAGTTAGTTGGTGGGTGGATAGATAGAGTAGTGTCGGTGAATCTTTGTTTTAAATTCGCACAGCTTAAAACTGCCGGGAAACACGCTCGCAGCGAGACTATTCCACAACTTAACTGTGCGACTAAAGAACGAATTATCACGGTAATGCGAGGTTCTATTGGACATTGACGCAATGGTAAAGGGGTGGGCTTGGACAGCTGCCCGAGTGGACCTGGGAAGCACACGAGCTGGTGGCGTCAGGCCATGTATCTCCCTTGAACACTTCCCATGGTAATACCTATACAGAAGGCGTAGTTATTACAAAAGTTAACATGTTCATGGCCGCCATTTTTGAGCCGCTCTTTTGAATTTCGAATTTTTGACTTCAGATTCGTGATCAGCGACCCCAAAAACCCACATATCAACATTTTTATGCAGATTAGACAACTCCTTGAAGTTTTAGCCGACTTTTTTCGATTTGGAACCATTGTGCAATGGCAGTCAACTGGCTAGTTTTGGTACAATTTCCGCCCTGCCCTGCCAAAATTGGGCCTAAGTAATATCATTTTTATTCCAATAAACAGACTAGCTATCTGCCGTTTTAAGTTCATTTTCCAGCCAAAAATTTTGTCTGGTGATGTGTATGAAAGTACTTTTGCTTACTTTTAATAAAAGAAATTATTTGTAAAAACTTAAATTTTCATATTAATAACCAGTTTTGGTTTCGTTTCCGGTTGTGGTCGAATATTATAAAATGGCAGAATATTCGATTTCCGATTTCAGTCTGACACTAACTGTAAGCAACACAATGAGTACACATACACCAAAACGTTGTGAGTTCGTATAAGCTAAAAAATGTCAAACTTTTCAATGGAAACGTCAGTTTGACTGGAATGATATACACGTTGCCAAATCCCGAAATATATGTAGCAGCCTACATATTGGTAGCAATAAATTTTTATTATCAACCCTCCCTCCCCCAGGAAAAATAGTGCCGACGGTCCTGCCACAGCATACATTTCAAACAAGCTATCTAAACGACATTTTGACTTTTAGCTGTCGCAAATGACATGAAAACACTTACGTCTAAAGAAAACATAGAAAACAACAAAAAACCTATGTACACATATGTCACAAAGTTGTACAAATCACGTACGAACACATTGTAACAGTTGCACCAAAACAGAGCAACAACTTCGAGTTGCAGTAATCGTAAAGTAGTTATTCGTCATCACCACCTGTTAAGCCGTAAATAATTGATGTAAAGACATCTTCATCATTTCAACCAGTGTGGAGCACTTTTGCATCGAAATTTTTTTTTTTTAACTTCAAGCGGAAAATAGGGTGGCCAGCTTTTCAAGCAAATTTTAAAGTTTTTTTTTCACAATTTTTCATACACAACTTACATAATGATGCACTAAAAAAATACTTAAAACATGTTTCGTTTTTACTAGAAAGCTTAATTTCCCAATAAAGTTGGCAACTCTGCCGAAGTGTAAAGCAACACGACGACTCAGCTGTTGCCGGTAGCAAAAGAATTTCAACATTGAATGTCCTATTTTTTTTATTGCTTCGCCTTGGATCCTTGTCTTAGCATAGAAAAAGCACTGAAGCAAAGCAAAGAAAAAAAAAATTAAATGTCAAACGAGCAGCTTAAATAAAAAATCTATGTCAAAAGTGACATTTGCTTATGAGCGTAGTGTCAAAGTATTGTTGTTGTTGTACTTTGTGCCTGATGGAGCGCTACTGAGTTTGTTTTGTTCTTTTCTGGATATTTTATCGTTTTATTTTTTTTTTTGCCCGCTCTCAGCTGCTGCGTTACAAAGTGTTGACAGCTTGTTTGCTTAATTTGTCAGGCAACGTTTACTCTGTCATTTTTTTTTTAAATTTTCTTTTATATCACATTTCTTCTCTCTTGCTCATGCTAAATGCCAAAAAAGTTTAACATTTTAATGGCTACACATAAGACAAAAATGGTTGGTATGCAAAAAATAACCTCAAATAAATGTTATTGACATTTGGTTGACCTTTTTTGACATTTAATCCTTAAAGACTTTTTTATCTGCAAGTGAAGCGGAGCATTTTGGGCATGGTATCAGCTGGTAGACTGTTTTGCCAGCTTTTAAGTATTTTTGATTTCATTACGTCAAACTTTAACCCAAAGAGATTTGCTGCTTAAAACGAGATTAAAAACAAAACAAAAAATAAATAAATAAGGGACGACAGGGGTTATTTTTTGGCTGTAGCACTCATTTGCATACCTCCAAACGTGTGTTTGTGTGTGGGTGTGTGAGTGGCATTTGAGCGAGCGTGTGTGTGTGTGTGCGCACTACTCTCATGTGACTGTTTGTGTGCTTGAGCTTTGATAAGTTTAATTAATTCAAAACCCTGCAAATGTCACGTACAAAAGTTTTTGGTTTCAATTAGGAATGCATAAATCAAGCTTTTAATGATTTACTTTTCGTATGCATGGGTATTAGAATTAAAACAAAACGCTTAAATCTAAAATCTAACAAATGGATCTAATGGATATTAGGAATTTTTTTTTAATTAAAAATGCATAAATATTTGATAGAAAATAAAAGTAATGACAAATTACAATTTCAAATATCATTGAAGTCAATTTAAATTCCAATAAAGACAAACTGCAAATTTAAATCTTTAACCAAGGACTCAATATGGCTCACTGACATTCCCATGTTTTGAACATACTCCCAGCAAAATTTTTGATACAAATGTGACATGCATTCTTAGGAACACTGCCTCCAGAAGACATTCTATAGATTTAATTTTGATTCTTCTTAGTCTTATCAAGAAGCGCTTTCAAGAGACATTCTCATAAACTACTTCTGGAAGATATTCAAATAGCATTTAAATTCAAAGTAAAAAAATTTTATATAATTGAAGTAGATTTACCACTAAAAAAACCGTGTTGGAATTCAGACATAGAGTTTTTAATTCTAGCATAAATGCTTTTTTGACAATTGAACTCAAATGATTTAGGGATCAGGGGAAGTTTTGATATCGGTCGATATTTCGCTATATTTGTCTTAGAGCCAGACTTATGGATAGGGACTACAATGGATTTTTCCAAATATTCAAAAGCTGCTTTGTCTTTAAAGATAGGTTATATAAAAGCGCTAATAGCTGGGCTAGCACAGCTGCGCAGTTTCTTAGAAATATTTGGGGAATAGTATCAGGACTAGTTCCTTTATTAATGTCTAGAGTGAGCAGATCTTGTAAGACATCATCATCAGAAAGAACTAATGAACCCAAATCAATAATAGGGTTGCCATTATAGTAAAAAGGGCAGTTCACGTTATCGCTGTCATTTAATAAAAACTTCGATTGAAAATAATCAGCAAAAAGAATTGTGACGTCTGAAGTGCTACTTGCAGTTTTTTCTGAAGAAGTTCTTCGGATTTTCACTTATATCAGACTCCAATTTATTAAGGTAAAATTTAGAGGGTGATTTTTTAAGAGATGCATTTTCACTACGCGCTTGTAAATAGTTTTGACGAAAAGATATATTTATTTTCCTTTTTTTTAACATTTTGTTAATACAGTTTTTTCTTCATTTCTACTTTCCATACTAAGTTTTAATAATAACATTCTAAAAATAACAGTTACTTTTTTTCATGGAGAAAACTTAAATTTTAAAATAAAAACTTATGGGTATTACATTTACTATGTGTACAAAATTCAAATTTAGGAACATCTTCCAAAATCATATAAAATCGTGGTTTTAAATTTTTTTATAAAGCCAGCAGGTATTCAGTAGTTATCACAACACTTTTTTTAAACACAAAGCCAAATTTCAACATTTAACAAATTATTTCAAAGTATATCTTTAATTTAATTCGCATTTTTGTTTTAAAAGTTTCATGCGGTTAAAAATTTGTTCCACCTCCGCGTTGATAAGCGGTTAATTTAAAAATAAAAATAAAATCTGTATTGTGTTTGTGCTGCACAGTACTTGTGCCTTCCTTTATTTTCCAATCAACAAGTTTTAAGTTTTCGAATTCTTATATCACCTTTGTCGAATTCTTTGATGCATGATACAAAACAACTTGTTTTGTTGTAAGGAAATTCTTTTAAAAATTTAAATTACATATACAGTGATATTTTTTAAATTTTGATTTTTCGTGATACCTCAAACTATAGAAGCAAGTTTAAAGCAAAATTCTTGCAGAAATTAACTGCATGTTTATGTAAAACGACATAAAGGCTGAACGTGGTGAAAGACACGGTGAGCATTACATTTTTTCATTTCAAAAAATATTTTTGATCGTTTCTTTCACGACGCACACTGGGGATTTCGCGGAAAAAAGTCAAATTGTCAACATAGTCTTCATGCAACATGCAGTGGTATTTTGATATTAAAGACTAAATGGTACAGTCAAATCAAAAACAATTACTTCAATCTGACTGGTAGTTTTATTTTTATGCCGTTTCAAACTCCGAACTTGTATGTTTTACCGAACTAACTTAATATAAACCTAAGAATTTCAAGACGAATATTATTTTACTATGTGAGCTAACGTGTTTTTTTTTTATTTTTTATTTAAAGTAGGATATGTCAATATACTAAAATTTAAAAAATAAACTCTGCAGAGACTTAATTTTTTTTTTTTTTTTTTTTTTTTATGAACTTATAACTAAAATCCCGTTTTTTCCAAACATTTGAATCTGAAATTTTAGCTGTACTTGCCTATGTTTGGAAATCACTACTAATACATTGCCTCATATCTTTTCTTACATTTTTAATCAATTTCAACTGCGGCCAGGTGCGCCTTTCAATAAAACTTATATTTTTATACCCTACACTTGACAAAGTCAGGGTATATTAACTTTGTGCAAACGTTTTTAACGCATAGAAGGAGGCGTGGCCGGTATGGAAAAGTATATATATTCTTGATCAGCGTCAGCTCCTGAGTTGATTCAGCCATGTCCGTCCGTCCGTCCGTCCGTCCGTCTGTGTGATTATATCTTGCAAAGAATAAAGAGAACCAGGTAAGATATTTGAATGAAATTTGGCACACATATTGATATGGACCCGGGGATGAGCCCAATGATTTTTTTTGGATACGCCCACAATTACGCCCACCTCCCATACCACCAACTATTGAGAAAACACAAAAAATGGGCTAATAATTGAGCTAGAAAGACAAAATTTTGTATGTGTATATGTTTTATCAATTCTTAGTTGAGTACCAAAAATGGGCGTGATACGCCTACAAATACGCCCACCTTCCATACCACCCACAACACTCAAATTTTATATAAACACACTAAGTGTAGGGTATTTCATAGTCGGGCTCGACCGACTATAGCTTCCTTACTGGTTTATATTTTATATTATATTTTTATATCTTTTTTTTATATTTATGTTATTTTTTTTTTTAATTTAAAAAGAACGTGTTAAAAGAAGTTGTGTTATTAAAAGAGTTTTACGACTGTTCGTGATTGCGCTAATTTTTGCCCCATGTCCATGTTAGAATAATAATACATAATAATAATAAAATTTATATAAAAAATTCGTTTGTTTTTATATGGGCGGTATATGATGGGCGTGGCCGATTTTAATGAAACTTTCACAAATTTTTTATTTTGTTAATTGTAATGTCTGTGCTAAATTTCAACATGTTCGGAGCAAAAGAAAAAATGTTGTATGAATTATTAATTTTGAGTTATATGGGCGGTATATGATGGGCGTGGCCGATTTTAATGAAACTTTCACAACTTTTTTATTTTGTTAATTGTAATGTCTGTGCTAAATTTCAACATGTTCGGAGCAAAAGAAAAATTTTGTATGAAAAATTAATTTTGAGTTACATGGGCGGTATATGATGGGCGTGGCAGATTTTTATGAAAATTTATATTTTTCTTAATAACGTTAATTAAGTGCTAGGTGCCAAGTTTTATCACTCTACAAGCACTCCTTATAATTTTTTCCCAGAAATGTATGAAGCCATCCCCACTGTGCGACGTTCAGGCTTCGTTTCGTTTTACGTAAATTTACGTTTTGAGTTCATTAATTCGAAAATTTAATTTGAAGTAAAAATATGAAAATGTGATACATCAGAAAGAAATATCAAGTTATGCAGCAATTGAGAAAACCTTAGTCTTTTGGTATTTTAGATTTAATTTATTAACTTGATTAACTTCAGCCAATACATATTTAAGAAGAAAAAATAAATCTGAAGTTTTTTTTGTCGCTAAACAAGTGTGTTGACTGTTTTGCTTGAAAAGAATTTTCTTGAACTCAAGAAATTTTAAAATGTGTATGTTGTTCCAGTTATTGCTCGGAAATTGTAACAACCCTTTATTTTTCGCTTTTAGAGAAAAAAAAAATTAAATGTCGATAATTACAAAAACTCATAGTCTTTTTGATGGAAATTTTTGTAGTCTTATACAAAATATAGGAATACAAATATATTTCACTTTTTATGTAATATATTTCATTCAAGTTTTCTTAAATTTTTATAATATTTTCAAAAGGTTTTGAACTAAACTAGTTTTATTTAAACAAAATATTACTCATACGTCACGGTGCACTTTCATTAGCTCATATTAAAAATTCATATTCCACTTTGGAATACTATATTCCACTCTAGTCACACTGACTATGAGCTAATGAAAGTGCACCGTGACGTATGAGTAACATTTTATTGAAATAAAACTAGATAAATTCAAAATCTTTTGAAAACATTTTAAAAATTTAAGAAAACTTGAATGAAATAAAGCTTAAAATAAAACAAAACCTAACAATCGATTTGATAAATTTAAAAAAAGCTTTATAAAGAGTGGCACTGAAGAGTTAAAAATGCTTGCAAGAGTTTTGATGAACTTTATTAAAGAGTCACTTCAGGACAGTTCAAGTGGTAGTGCGCTTATCTGTCACTCAGTACTCTCGGATTCGAATTCTAGTCTGGCAATGGCAATAATGTTTAATTATTTATTTTTAAATAAGTAAAAATATTTCGAAAATTTATTAAACTGTCACGTAAGACTGTTTTATAAAATCTCACCATACATATGATAAATTTAGCAGCATAATATAGCATAATATAGCATAAATTTAGCAATGTTATTGAAAATTTATCGAAAATATTCGCAGTTTGCCAGAAAGTTTGGAAAAATGTTATTTAATAGTAACTTCAGTAACTTAATAGTAACGAAATCTTATACACTCGATTGTTTTCTTTTAGATTTTTCATCATACACTTTAAAATTTTGGTGCTTTCTAAACAAACAATTCGCAAAGTTATGTTTTATTTTTGCTTTTAAGTGCCACCCGTGAGTTTTGCTGTCATTCTGTCCTCACGAGCAACCATGTTTTATGTACAATTTGTTAAACAAAAGTTTGTGCGCAGCTACTTCTGGCATGTTTTTTCTAGCATATTCGCCTACTTATTCCTACTGCCTCCACAAAAGGTCCCCATGACCAACGAAGAACCTCTTTGCAGTTGTAAATCTTTTATAAAAAGATTTGCGCCAATGTTTCAAATCCTTGTAAATAAATAAAAATTTTATTTTTTTCTTACAACAAGACTTACACATGCTGACTATGACAAAAAAAAAAAATAAATAAAAACAGAAAGCAATAGAAAAAATATATAAGAAATAAAAAGGAAACCGATTTTGGCATCAGTTGTTGTTGATTTCTTTTCTGACAGAAATACGCGCGATTCGTCGTTGTCGGCGGATACTCGACGTTAGCGACATCTTGTTGGCGTTTGATTTGTGCCAACAATTCTCGGTATTGCCACCAACATTGGCGGCAACAACAAATAGTGGTGTTAAAATAAGAACAACATTTCCTTTTATCCTGCGGCGTTCTTCATCATCATCGCCATGGTCGTCATCGTCTGTGTCTTCTTGCTGAGCAGCTTCAACTTGGCACCCGAGTTGCTTGTTGTTGCTTGTTTGCTTGTTGTTAGCGTGCTAGGCATGTTGTAACTGTATTTGTTGTTGTTGTAGTTGTTGTTGCTGTTCTGGCTACTCTTGTTGGAACTATGATTCCTTATGCTGTCATTTGTTTTTATTTATTTACTTAAAAAGTAATGCTACCGCACAAACGCACACACACACACACACACACGTATATAGTTTATATCAACGTTCTTAACTTTCTTGACTGCATATTCTGCCTTTTCTGGCTGCAAGAACGCAGCTGATGCGCTCGAATATTTTTTGTTTTTCTTTTTTGTTTTCTTGCCTTTTATGATTTTTCAAAGTGTGGGCGAAATAAATAAATTGAAAAAATTGACATTTTCACAGCTTGGCTGCGACGTCCTCCTTACTTTCTTACAAACTTTTTCGTCCTTGCCAACGTATGGCTGCATTTTACTTTGATTGCTTTTTTAACAGCAGAAAATATTGCGCAAAAATGGCAACATTTAGAGAATGAAAAACGCGTAAATTGTGCATTATTGTAACTGTAACCGTTGCTGTTGATAGTGTTATTGTTATTATAGTAAAGTTATAGTAAATCATCTGTAAGTCAGTATCGTTCAGCTGGATGGATATGGAAGATGTGGGAAATTACAGAATTTCTTATATCTTTTCTAAAACTGGTAGTAATTACGTTTTTTCGAATAAGAAATTCTAAGCAGCAATTTTTTTTGGGTGAAAGTTTTCTCCAAAAATGTATTTGTCTGAATTTGACCCATGTCCTTAGTTTCAATTGTGAGAATGTGTGGCTTTTACACGTACAAATTATTAAATTTAAAAAAATCATGATTATGGTTTTTATTGACGTGACAACATTGCGTCTTACGTTGCAGTTTTCAGAAAAATAAAAATGTCTACGTCGTGAAAGGCAATTACAACTTGTAAATTTCAAGAGCTGTGATAAAACTTGTGGTATGACTGTTTTTTAACCTTGAGTGATTCCATTGTTTTTCGACAAAAAAAATTAAATTCTCAACCTGACCACTTCCGATTTGGTTTAAATTTTTTATGCACGCAGTGTTGACTACAATTTAGAAATATATTTGTAATTTTTATTTTTTTCGAGTGGTTACTGAGTTACGGGTACTCAAAAATTGAATTAATTCAGTTTTTTTTTCTTGAGGACTAATTTTCATTTGATCATAACTTCGGTTTAGTTTGAGATAGAGCAACGATTTTAGATTCATATTAAAGATATTTTCAAAAGGCCTATTTTGCATAATAAAACTTTGAAATTTCTCAAATATTTACGTTATTTTTTTTTGCATAAAAGTAAAAAAAAAAAATAATTTTGTGAAAGTCATTTTTAAAAATTTTTAAAAAATATATATTAATTAATGATAATTTATCTAAGTTCATTCAAAATTTCAGCCTGGGACGACAATGGGAACACTAATCAAATAATTTTCGAAGTAAACTTACTTTAAAATTTATGCTCAACACAGCAGCTTGTGAGAAAGCAACAAGAACTGAAAACACTAAAGTACACCATATGTGTGTGCATGTGCACAGTGCTTCATAGGTGCTTCGGTATAAGCTAAGAAGAGTTGATAACATTCTTCGAAATAAACTTTTCTAATAACAATTTGAACAAGAATTTCAACAAAATATTTGAGAAATTTCAAAGTTTTCTTATACAAAATAAGCCTCTTAAAAATATCTTTAATATCAATCTAAAATCGTTGCTCTATCTCAAACTTAACCGAAGTTATGATCAAATGAAAATCTGTCCTCAAGAAAAAAACCGAATTTGTTCAATTTTTGAGTATCCGTAACTCAGTAACCACTCGAAAAAAATAAAAATTACAAATTTATTTCTAAATTGTAACCAACACTACGTGTATACAAAGCTTAAACCAAATCGGAGAGGGTCAGATTGAGAGTGTTGTTGAAAAGCAATGTAATCATCCCCTTACACAGTACAACACATGATTTGCCAACTCAATTCTGAGAACTGTATGTGAAATAAGACCCAAAAAGAAGAATTTCTGCATCATTCGTTTTGTCTTCTTACCTGCCAAAATATTTTTAATATCGATTTGAAGTTAGTACTATCGTATAGGGGAATTTATCACGTTTTAGGCCCTGTTGTTTGACATAGCTCGACAACCACTAGCCCGATTTAGTTGAAATAAATTTTAAAAATTAAAAATTACAATTCCCTTAATCTGTTTATATATTGTTTTCCTATAAAAGTAACAGTTTCCAAGTTAAAAATAAGCGCATGAAGAAAAAAAATATATTTTTTTTTAAATTCATAAAAAATACAAAACGGAAATAAGTTTCAAGTCTAGTTACTTTTTCGCAAAGTCACATAACCTATGAGCAAAATGAGACAGAGATCATAAAAATCGATGCACGTGTTTCGCTTTCATTCGCAATTGAGTAAAGGTATGAATTTCAAAAATCAGTTATAGCCACCACCCTTAAAATAAAAATAAAAATAAAAATTAAAAAATTATAATGCAAAAAAAAAATTTATTTATAAAAACTTATTGAAAATAAAAAAATATGAAATTAATACGCAATCATAATATGCATAAAAACAAAATTTAGAACATTTTTTCAATTATTGGTAATATCCATCCTTGTAGAAGTTGACGCTTGTGGTTCTGATGATCTTGTTTTCTTCGTAGGATGTTCATATTCATGGTCTGAGTCTGTATCGTTATCCGAGATACACATACTATTCAAGGGCGTGTTTCTTTCACTGTGTCCTCCAATTTCAATGTCTTCATCTTCGGTGCTTTCTTCAAACTGCATAACTGTGGAACTCCACCAACAAACCTCCGCAAGCAATGCATCCAATTTTTTGCTTTTGAACCGCTTTTCAATTGGCATGGTCACCTGGTGGAACCTCTCTCCTTGTTAGTCTGATTCCTGAGGTGATTGTGCCAAAAAGGTATCGAGGTGGTGGTGCAAGAAATGCAATTTCAGCGTCATGGATGCACCGATTTTTTCGAAATAATACAGCAACCTGTCCACTCGTTGCTGTATCTCTTCTCGCTGGACACGGTTCTTTCCTAGAACGCCTTCTATTACTTCTTTCAATGCGTTTCATGCATGTTGGTGGTCGTGATGCTCTGAAAGCATATTTGTGAAAGAATCAATTTTGATCAATTTCCGAATATCAAGTCCATTGAGAATACCTGTTTTAAATACATAAGAAAAACGAACAAATTATTGGTAATGCGAATGTATAGAAATTAACAAATTTAAATATGACAATATTTAAATACAGAGTACGATACGTACCGTTTTTAATTTTCTCATCACTGAGTTTCGGAAAGATGGATTTCAAACAGTCCAAGGCGCCGTTAACTTTTTTGACCACCACTTCAACGAATTTCCCAGCTATTCCCAGTTTCATGTGGAGCGGTGGCAACAAAATATCATCCAGGTCCTTTATCATAGGTTCATTGCGTAATTTTAATTGTTTGTTGAGCTCGTGAGTTCTTCCTTTCCAATCTTTACATTGATATTGATTTCCTTTGTATCGTGAATCCCAATTACAAAGGAAGCAGAAGTATTTTGGATATCCGCCCTTTTCTATAATCCCTTGTAGTATGTTGACCACCTTCAGATCGCAACAAATGTTCCATTTGCGTTTATCGTATTTGATTTTCTTCAAAATTTCGCACAATGCTTCATACGTTTCCTTCATAGTTGTGCTGAATCCCAATGGAATGGATGTTTTTTTATTTTTTTTGTGCAGCAGCACAGCCTTCAAGCTGAACCATTGATGAATAAACGCCAGTCGCCAGCGATATAAATCATTCCCAATTGTTCCACTAAGCCTAGTATATCATGGCAGTACGTGAACGTATTTGCTTCGTCAACAGAATAAAATTTCTGAAAATCAGCTTGGCGTTGTCGGTATGATGTTGCGCTGTCATTTTGCTGTGTGAGTTTTCTTCAAAAATGATGTCAACCATTCCGAGTTTTGTTGTGATAGTCCCATCTTAGCCACAATGTAATCCATTTCGATTTGTGTTACCGGTTCTGATCCATTTTTTTCAATATCCAAATTGGTCGGATTGGTGAAAACGGTTTCGGCTAGCAGGGACACAATATCCGCACTCGGAGGTTTAGGAGCATCGGTATCAGCAGGGCGTTGCACTGGAAGTGTGGCAGTAAATGCAGCAGTGTATACTTTTGCTTTCTATTGTTTTCTGTTTAATCCAGGACAAAAATTTATGCATGCGTAGCACCTGGATTCATCATGTCCAGTTAGGTCTTCCACCCAAATTACTTGCTTTATAAAAGACAACTTTCTACTTTTTCCGTGCCTCCATTTTAGAAGGGTAGTAAGAAGAAGGGTAGTAAGGTAGTAACTGTTGCACACTGTGTTCGGCGTAAAATTTGCACTACTTAAATCTGCTTCATCGAAATAATTACAACTCGCGGTTTTAAATTGCTCAGTAAACAAATTTTTTCGATCTTTTTTCTGTATTTTTCGGACGATATGACCACAAACGTAACAAAATTCATCCAAATTTGGGCACTTTTTGTTTTCCATATTGATATATTTTATGTTTTGTTGTTATTCACTTTTAAAAAACTGGAGAAAAATCACTTTCGCTGTTCGCGTTCGTCGGCACTGCCTGAATGACAAAAATCGATCAATGCACACCTATAAATACTATGTATTTTTCAATTTTTTACTGCCAGGTACTTATAAATGGGCGCATATTTTAAGGGTGGCTAGCTATATACCTGATTCAGCACTTGTACGTTTCAAATTGTGCAAAACTTTCCAAATAATCAGCACCCTTATATGTGGGTTTATTTATTATTTTGTTTATTCCTTTTTTTTTAATTCTCAGAATCATAAAAAAGGTTATTAAAGGATATTAAAAATATTTTGGCAGGTAAGAAGATAAAACGAATGATGCAGAAATTCTTCTTTTTGGGTCTTATTTCACATACAGTTCTCAGAATTGAGTTGGCAATCAATGAACTGAAAAATGTTGTACTGTGTTATGAAAAAAAAAAAAAAAAATGATGATGCTATCAAGACGAGGAAAATATGGGTCAGAATTCGTGAAACGTATCGCTTTTTTCGATTTTTTTTTTATTTTTTAATGAAAATACAATAAATCAGTAGCAATTTACAAGCACAATAATTTTGCAAAATTTTTGAAGGGAAAAATTTTGGATTTTTAAGTTATTGGCATGTATAATTTAGAGCATTGATGCTCAAATGCGCACAAATGTGCAGATAAGCTTTTGTATTTTCACGCTTATATAGAGCTCACGCATAAAAAAAGCACCCCAGTTCTCTCTGGCATTTCAAGCGGTGAGGACTGCGTCGCCTAGTTTCTTAAATGCACGCAAAAAAATGTATGCATGAACAATAAAATATGTTCTTAACTATCACAATAAATATATTTTTCTTGTAGATAATTTTATTCAAAATAATTACTACTAATGATCAAATAAAATATTTTTGTAACTAATGCTTTTCATGCAGCGCAATGTTTGCATTGTTACTCATAATAACGCAGTTGGAAAAAGAGCCCTGCTGTATGCCTGCCGGCAACATAACTCGGAAGGATAGGAGACATGCTCGCCTCTATACCCGCTTATATTTTTTTTTTATAGGCATGTCCTAGACCGGCATGTCTGCCAATTGAACTGCCGTAGCAGTAATGCAGAATCCATCTTATGGTATGAATGAAGAAGGTATACATGTCTGCCAAATGAACTGCCCTAACAGCAATGCTGCATGAATCTCTCGGCATTAATGCTTTATTCATGCCATGAGATGCATAGTTTACTATACAAGTTTAAGATTTTAAAATCTTGTGATTTCAACAAAATCTAATACAAAATCTAATAATGCGGTATCCCTGAAAAGTTATTTCAGTATCCAGCACTGTTCCACTTATGTCAAAATTTTCATATTGACAATTGGCAATGACATCTAATTAATTTAAAAAAAAAAACTATCACAATAAAAATGAAAAATGCCTTTCTTTTGACAAGGGAAATATGAAAATAAATATGCTAGGAGCTTAAAAGAAGAGCAATTGTTAGTAGCAATTTTCCGGAAATGGCTAAAAAAAATGGAACAACGCAATTGCTCCTTCACGATTTGCTCATTCTTATATTTATCAAATGAAGTCTTAATTGTCAAATGAAATCAAGCTGTCATGACATGCCAAATAGAAACACTTTGAAATCATTGTTTTAAAATATCAAGATTTAGAGTAGATATAAATATAGCTTTAGTTTATTTTTCAAGTGATCGAATTTAAAAGTCTTCTCTGGATTTTTGTGTTAGGCTATTTGATCTGGCATCACGTTACTGGCGTTACGTTACTAAAATTTCCATTGTAGTTAAATTGGGTAATTAAGTAATTTTGTAGTTAAGAAATTAAAAAATTTAGTAATCAAAAAACAAATTAAATACATTGTCCTTTCCTTGCCTCAACCACTTTGCCTTCACTCTAGCCAATGCTTTCCATTTTTACTGAAACAAAAAGCATAGAAACATTTACTAAACATTAACGAAAAAGAATCATGGTAAATGAATTTATGTATCAATTGCTTAAATAAATAATATCAAAATGTTTCTCTTAGATACCATCATAAAATAATAAGTTTTTAATAAGTTTTAATTTTTGGTCACGGAAGACTTTTCTGTGGATATGCCCATCTCTTATCATGTCAAAGTGCATACAGGTGTGTCAAGGACACAGACTTATTTAAATATTTTCGCTTTTTGTTAAGGTGAAATGAAGTCACCATTGAAAACTACAATTTTATAATAGAAAAATTTTAAGAAAAGAGTGCTTTTTTAATTTTTCTTCCTATACATAATCTCGTGACACATAATCTATATTCACAAATTTTTTTTTATTTAAAACATAAGAGCTCTGTTCCTAGGCATGAAAACTTTTGAAAACCTGCACTGAAAAATACTTAAATAAATGAAAATTAACTTAATTTTTAAAAAATTTTACTGGTTTTAGCGCCAAGGATTTTTTTGTATATCAAATGGAAATTTTTCTTTAAAATAAATAATAAATACTCTGTTTTGAAAATAAATTGTTTCGTTGAAAAAAAAATTAACGGAGCTTTATGAAAAGAATTGACAAATATGAATACATAAATTGTTAATGAAAAAAATACAAAAATAACAATAATATAATTAGAAATATTTAAACAAAGTGTAATAAGTCTGAAGCTTTTTTACTAGTGCTGCTGACCTTAAATTTTAATAATTTGTAATTGTAATTAATTATTAAAATAAATATATAAAATAAAACAGAGAAATTTGTACTTTTTAATAAAAAGTCTTAATTTCTTTTAACATATGTAACTATTTTTGTTTCAAAAACAATTTTCCCTTAAACTAAGAAAAATTTTAGATTTTTAAAACTAAAACTTGTGTTTTTTGATTATAAAGTCAAAGGTTTTTCTGAGTTTGTGTAAGCACTTATATAATTTTCTTCTCGGACACTCAAACTTGCGGAAGATAGCAACAATGAGAAAATTAAAAATTTCCTTCCTATAAAAATTAACAAGTTTACAAGAAAAGTCTGCTCTACACAAGTTTAATGTAGTAAAAATGTTTAAGTTGTTGTATCCTGAGAAAAAATATCAAACTTTGTATTAAAATTCTCATTTCGATTCGTAAATAATAAAATTGGGAAAATCTAATTAAAAAATAATAAAACAGTTGTTAATTTTCTACACTATTTTCAATAGTAATAAAAAAAAAAGCTGAAATTCATTTTGAAAATCAATTTAATTTCATAAAGTATTATTTTAAGTTCAGAAAAAATTGATTGAAATATAAAATTGATCAATGGAAATAAAAAAAGATAATTTTTATAAAAAAATTATAATTTACCATTACTATACCACGCCCATGGCCATTGTGAATACCAATACAAATACCATCACAATTATCATTACCATTACCATTACCATTTTCATTACTATTACCATTACCATTACTACTACCATTACCATTACCATTACCATAACCATTACCATTACCATTACCATTACCATTACCATAACCATTACCATTACCATTACCATTACCATTACCATTACCATTATCATTACCATTACCATTACCATTACCATTACCATTACCATTACCATTACCATTACCATTACCATTACCATTACCATTACCATTACCATTACCATTACCATTACCATTACCATTACCATTACCATTACCATTAACATTACCATTACCATTACCATTACCATTTCCATTACCATTACCATTACCATTACCATTACCATTACCATTACCATTACCATTACCATTACCATTACCATTACCATTACCATTACCATTACCATTACCATTACCATTACCATTACCATTACCATTACCATTACCATTACCATTACCATTACCATTACCATTACCATTACCATTACCATTACCATTACCATTACCATTACCATTACCATTACCATTACCATTACCATTACCATTACCATTACCATTACCATTACCATTACCATTATCATTACCATTACCATTACCATTACCATTTCCATTACCATTACCATTACCGTTAATTCAATTGATGTATGTATATAATTGCATTTTTTTAGTGAACACGGTGACTGTCAACATTGAATGAATTTCGACTGCTGCACGCAATCATAGAGGATAATTTTTATTTAAATCTTTGCTTTCTGCTTAAAGGAAAGAGCCGCTGTTGTAACAAGAACTTTGAAATTGTTGGCATAAAGACTTTTTTGTTACTGCAAAAAATTGTTTCTGTGTCAAATGCTTCCTTGTAACAGTTTTTAACAGTAAAAAGTATTTATTATTTTAGAAATTTTTTTTAATCATGTATAAAAAACCTACAATACATAACTGTCATTCGAAACAATTACTATTGTAAGTAAACCAGCTATTTGCTTGTATAGTTAACATGTGCCAGAAACTGAAAATGTTCTAAATTTTATGTTAGTTTGGAATATTTAAAAGCTTGCATTTTTTAGCGCTTCATTCAACCAAGCGGATGGTGATTAACGCGCTTCGTCTGACCTCTTTGTGCCATGCCATTTTCAATCTTGCAACAAGCCGACGCTCCAGCCTATTCATTGTACTGCCATAAGACCAAATCTATTCGAGCGGAAACAAACCTGGCTAATCATCTGGAAATATTGCCTAATGGATAGTTAACACGATTTTTGCTTTATGTCGACGATGATGAGAAGTTCTTTTTTCCCCAACCTACTATAGTATTTTGTAAATTTTTCATATGCGCGAAAATGTGGCATGAATCTACTCATAAGTGGGTGTGTGTGTGTGTGTGTGTGTGTGTGTGTGTGCTTAGTTCTGTGGTATCTGCTTTGTGTACATTGAAATTTATTGGTAATGCTGCTGCCTCTATTTTAATGCATTCATATTAGATAGTTTCTGCCCGAGTCAGTGTCGAAAATATTTGTTCGCTGTTGACAATTTAATCTAGAAAACATGTTCCTCTAAAATGGCCACTATTGTGTAGGCGTTTGTGAAAATTGCATAGCTACTGCTGCAATCCTGTGGATAATGCTAATAAATGAAAGCCCAAAGTGCTGTTGAATGTTTTTAGTTTGTCTGTGTGTGCGCTCTTTGCTCTATTTTGCATATGTTGCATGGAAAGTGATAACGTTTGCCATTAGAATGCAATGTCTGATAATTCTGATTATTCCCAAATATTTCGCATTTATATGGTGTTGGATTTGTCCTAAAGCCGTGGCAGCGTGTTGAGACGTGAAACAGAATTTTGAATGTGATAGAAGAATTTTGAAATTATTACACTAAAGGGTGTCCTCATTGCAAGGATGGTTATAAACTCCGCTTCCACTTTTTTTAATAAGGCTGGCAACTCTAAAATATTTATAAGCGTCAATGCATGTCAGCTTTGCGATTACTAAATTTGGAGCATTAAAAAAAACGATCAACTTATTTTAGATAAAGCAAAGCCAGAAAATTATTTGTTTAGTGAAATTTTGTTTGAAATTATGCTAAAATGTATTAAAAGAATCGTTTAAAGCTACGTTGGTTATGAACCAGTTTTGTGTGAAACAATCAGAAAAGTAATTTAACTCATTACCACCTGATTGACCTTGAATTGACTTTTGATTGCCAACCAAAAGCAAGAGATCGCCTGTGTAGAAAATAGCTAAATTCTTAAACTTTTAGCCATCAGTATTAAGAATCAATTTTATTTTAAATTATGATTTAAGAGTTATATTTAGTAAACGTGGGAATGGAATTTCGTAAAAAGGATTCTGAGACACTTCATATAAACACGCAGGCCATCAAATCGCTTTTAAAGTTTTAACAATATACAGCACGCAGTTATGTGGCACTCCCGACTATGTGCTATATCATCGTTAATATTTTGAAATTTAAACAGTATACTCTCAATAAATTGTACTTTCGAAATACATAACAATTTCGAAAAAAATGGATTTTTGCAAACTCGAACACCAGACTATATTCTTAAGATTCATTCTTCTGATCGAACGGATGAAACTTTGATTAATTCAATTATGTTGAGTTAAAAAAGCCGGCACTTATAAGTATTCAGTCGTCCAAAATACCTACTGACCCCATTGGCAAATTGGTCTTGGTACACGCCTGTGTAGCACTTAAGCCAAGCAAAACCCATGTCTGATCCACACCATCTAACCGAAATTTTTTTTAAATTGAAATTAATATTTCTGTCAGCAGTCACTTTTCTGTACACAATGACTTAACTCATAGTGTCAAAGCTGCTATGTTAAGCTTCTTGATAACATAAGCCTGCCAGAGTCAGCATAACGTATGTAGGTCAAATTCTCGATCAGTTGCTTTTAAATAATTAATAACACTTACAACACAACTGATCATAAGAAGGCTTGATCAAAACCTTGTTAAAGTTTCCCATGTCATTTTCACCCATCTCACATATTTCTTTCGAACTCGAAACCTCAATCAATTTTGTTTGTTTTTTAACACTAAAATCTTTGACGCACTTATATAAAAAACTTACAAAATCCTTTTGACCAAGAAAACTATAAATTTGCAAATTCCTGAAACTGTCCCAAACAAATGGTTTCTTTAAGCAATTATTATGTAAATTGGTTGTATAAAAAGGCAAAAACTGTGAAGAACCACACATCCTTAACCATGAATGCCTACAGAATCAAGCATGAGTGTATGTTGTAGGCATTGTTATGAATACTAATAGGCTAACGCATCCTGTTTAAATAGAAGAGGAAATGCAGCCCCAAAATTAAAGGCAAAAAGTAAACAAGGGTCAATAACAGCCTTTGGGGCAAAAGCCAAAAACAAAATCATTTAGAGCAGAGATAATTTTTTTGTCAACTAAATTGAATTGTAAAGAATGCTAGCAAAGAAAAATCAAAGTAAATATCCCCAAAAAATATGCCAGGCGCAATGACAAGAACATACACAATAAAAAAAAAAATTAAAAAAGTTAACACAAAACTTGGCCTAGACAGAGGCTGCAGTAGTAGGAATGAAGAAAAAAAATGTAGAAATCTGTTTAGGAAAAATAAAAGCTCTGTCAACACATAAATCTACATTGAGAGCACAACGAACACAATGGGAATCGGTCAATAGATATGGAAATAGCTCAGTTTAAAGAGAATGTGCGGGGGAAGAACAAACTTTGGGGGTGCCAGGCAGGTATTTCGGGCACATCAACACAAAGTAAACTAGTGGTAAAACGAACACAACAGGGCAGTCAGCTGAAAATAATGTGTCTCCATCAGATAGCTGCAGCGGCGGCAGCAAACTCGACAAGAGATATGCTTGTGTCAGCCGAGTCAGGAATCCGTGTTGCTTCTAGAACAATTTGCTTGCTGCTGTCGATGATGTTTGAGGCTCCTCATGGCGATGTTCCGTTGCTCTGATTTCTAACATCCAAAGCCCACTGGCTTTGGTGGGCAGCATTACGGCTCTCTGTCTCTAGTTATTATTTTGGTATTGTTTTTGAGGTCGAGGAGTTTGAATTTGCATGCTAGTCAAGAAGCCAGAAGAAATTTTTTGATGTTGTTGTTCTTGCTATAGACAGGTGGCTGACAGTTTTCTAAGCCAAAGTCAAAATGAGCAAGTGCTGATGTATTTCTATGACAGATCTGTAAGTTACAGTTTTGAAAAATTTTCTTTTTATTATTGTTTTTAATTTTAAAACTCTTGATTTATTCAGCTTTTAACTACTGAACAAATTGTACATTTTAGTGGCCTACCACTTGGCATCCAACAACACCACTATAATTTTCTATGGCTCACTATCCGCCTATATATCCTCCTTCAATGCCAATTCTTCTGCTTCTTTTTCTTCTTCTAACACAAATCCACCGATGACATAATCTTTTGTCCGTCGACAACAATACCAACAATAAAAACAACTACCTTGGTATCTATTTTTAACCCTCGGGGTATTTAAATTTTAAACGCTCCATTAGCATGATTTATGCACATTTAATTCGCTCATAAATTCAACACACATTCGCACACAGCCACACACACCAACCAAATTCCAAGCTATTCAATTTCATATCCTTTGCAATTCAGTTACTACAGTAAAAACCAACCACCATTCAGTGTGGTTATTTTTTTGCAAATCTTGTATACATTTGTGTGCATTTATTTGAAGATTACAACCTAACATAAAAATTTCAAAATAAATCAACATAATATAAAAGGATGCGTGCGGCTTGCACGCTGCTATCCTAACAATATCTGGTTCCACAAAATGTATTAAAAATTTAAATGGCAAAAACTACAAAAACCTAGCTAAGCACAACGAACTGATAAAGGATGAGATATAGTGTTGTTTTTAGCATTGTTCTTCTTCGTATCCTTGTTAGTGCTACGCTCTTATGACTTGCTTTTTGTTGTCACATCAAACACAATAATGTTAAATTAACGAAACTTTATGTAGCTGTAAATGCAAAAAGCTTTCAAAAGTGTCTTCAATGCATTAAATGCGCATATTAGTAGCCTGCCCGTGGTGCCACATGGCAGGTTTATGCATTGTGCTCGGCTTTTGTTGTCTGCCTTAAGGCGTAATTAAGCCTAAGTTTGTGGCATTAAAATGATAATGTGCGAATTAGTGCTCGTTATTTTGGCTATTGTAAGAAGAAAGTAAGCAACTTCTCACAACTTTTGAAATTCAAAGCTAAATTTATTCAAAATGAAATGATATTAATTTAAGATTAATCAGAAGGAACAAAATACTTTAAATAAAATAAATTTATTAACCCATTAACCGTCGTCATGTGATTTCGTCTTCCGATTTTGATGATTTTTTCAGGAATAGCTTATTTTGCTCCCTAGATAACAAATTCTGAGTTAAGAAAAAACTAAAATTCTGGTATTCCAGAAAAAAAGTCCGACATGACTTTTTAAAATAACTAATTTTAATATATATCCTTACATGAGATCTGCAACGGATAGCTTTTTTGCGACTCTGAGTATATCCGAAAAAAAAAATAAGTACAAAAACCTACTCACCCTTAGCGCATGCAACTCGACTCATATTCTCTTCTACGAAGCTAGAATGCGGCGGCTCAAATAAATATGAGTATCCTAAGTCATGAGTCGGATCGGGAAAGATCGGGTTTTTTCGCTTCATAAATACTTATGGTTGTTGTCGTCTTGCTGATACTTATCCTACTTGCCGAAAAACTCATAATCGACACAAGCAGCCGAATCACTCGGATCATCTGCCACAGATATAAAAACAGAGCGCAGAAGAGCGCAACAGTAAATAGTGAGCGAGTTTTTTGCATTTTTTTTTTGTGCTATTTTTTCCTGAGCATTAAGATACCACCAGATGTGCTATTTTTGTCTTGCTTTGTGTTTTTATCTTACACAGTGAAAGCTGCGCATGAGGTAAAGTAAAGTCACAAATATTTAAAACACCATATTTTTTTGTCTTGAACCAATACAAGAACCATTCTGTCAGAAATATTCAATATATGTCTAACATAAAAAAAGTATTTTTGCCACGCCCACTTTCCATACAAAATTTTCCACCTCACGTGTTTTTCCCAATTTCAACTTCAATGAAGCGCAGCATCTAAACTGTTTAAATTAGTAGTTTATAGCATTCCAAGATATTATTTGTTTGCTTTTTATAAAAACTGAAAAGAAAATCATCAAAAAAAAAAAAGCTTATCGTTTCGTTTTTATTCCAAAAAAACAGGAGTGTACCTCATGCGTTTTGCCACAAATTGGCGCTGGTTGTAAATATTATACTATCAGTAGTTGAAAAAGATAATACCATACTTTTTGGCATTGTGATAAAGTGAGCACAGGTTTGTTTCACTTCCAGCTAACTGAAGATGTTTGAAGAGCATTTCTTGACAAGGGAATTTGAATATTTAAATAGTTTTGAAAGCATTTTAATGCAAAGTTCATTAAAGTGTTGATGTTTTAAGATAATGTGAATAAATTTAAGTTTATTACTGTTTTGCTAATTCAATTTAATTGTAATTATTTAAAAAATATATACTATATATTAACATAGCTCATTCATAGACTGAGAAACACAATATAGAATACTTAAGTACTCTGTTAATATATTCTTGTATTGCAAAAGAAGAATTATAACATCTTAAACCATTTATCTTATTTAGTAAGTAAATGGTTTTTCTATTTACATTAAAAATTTAACGATTTTAAATAAAAAATATATCTATATATTAATATGCCGCACTTTCGTAAGAAGTGATAAGCATACTATAGAAAATGACTATATAAATAAACCTTGAGACTAAACAAATCTATATTTTCTTCGACACTTATTTAGTTTTTACCAAATGTTGTTCAAGGACGCAAAAATTCTGTCAGTTTTTTTTTAATCGCTCAACTTAAAATCCAATAAAAGCATTTCTTTATTTAAAATATCGTCGACATACGAAGATCATTATGTTTTATTCTGCCAAAAAATAAATGTACGTTTTTTTGTCATATCAACTTTGCATAAGAAATTTATTGCATAAAAAAATTTTTCATGCATGCAAAAAACTTTTTTAATAATCCCTTTCGCACTTAAAAAAAACCAGAGTGCAATAAGTTTTCTCAATTGTCTGTAATAACTCTTGAAAAATATCAATATTTCAGGAAATTTTTTCAACATTTTTACATCAATTGTATTTTAAGGCGTCTACACAGAGAACCTATATATATTTCCGATAAATATTTTGGAATCATGCTACTTAGAATATTCTTAAACAAAGCAAAGAAAAAAAAAATTACAAAAAGTGTTTTATCAGTTTTGGTTTCTATTTCCAACTTTTAACCACTGTGCGCCGGCCTTTTGATATTATTTTATTTTTGTTTATGTCTAGCAAACCAAAAACACAAGCGTTGTTATTTTTTTTTCTCCATAGAGTGCAACAATAAAATACCAAGAACGAATTTTTGAGAAAAAACAAACAAAAAATGAGAGCTCACATGGCCTGCAGACAAGTACTAACGAAAAGTGCATACCCAAAAAAAAAACTAATTAACGCTAAGAGACGTTGGCAGAGAAGGAGCAGTACTCAGAGTCAGTGTGACCAGAGTGGAATATTATATTCCACTTTGGCATATTTTAGCTTCGAGAAGCATATCTTTTTTTATAAAAATATGCAGCATAAAAAGTGGAATATTTTTCGTATGATTATATTTTTCAAAATTCACTAAAATTGCAATAAAAAAAATGTCTATTTGGTTACTAAATGGTTGTTTTTTTGGCTATCGACATTTTTTTTTTATCTCTGAACCACCTTGTAAAACGCAATATAAGGAATTAATTTTGTGGTTAACTTCTTCGTTGTCAATTTTATTGCAATTCATTTGATAACTTCACGCAGCTTAAAAAGTGAAGTAAATTTGCTTATATGTTTGTTTGGTTAGATTTTTTTTATGGATTATGTTACAGCAGTAAGTAATTTACTTAAAAAACATTAGGGGTATTCACGATGTGTTGTATTTTCCCTTGTATTGTGTATTTTTGATAAATTTGATATTTGTAGTAAGTTTTGTAATATAAAAAAAACAAATTACAGTTTTCAAAATAAAACCCTGTGGAAAATATACAAGTTGTGTATTAGATCAGTTGATTGTACAAGCATTTCTACTCAGCATGGAGCAAGCTAAAGGCTACGCTGTGAGTTTATTTACTAAAAAGTAATATAATTGATTTTAAAAATACAATATGTACTTTACTGAAGGTTCGATCACAAAAATTGTAAGTATTGTAAATTTTGCAAAAATTTATCACAAATGCACCGCATCGTTAATACCACTATTATTGCTAACAATAGCTATTTCTTTTAACTATTTTAAAATGTGGATTCAAAACAATAAAGCAGAAAAAGTTATTGATCAAAGTTCGGAATCTGAAGATTTATAAAAATTTGTGCTTTTCTCGCTTAGCTTTCCATTAAGCAATGCTGAGGTTGAGAAAATTTTTAGTTATATGAATCTTTCTTATTTAAACGAAAATTCGAAATAGAATGCAAGAAAACTCTTAAATAATTTGTTGAATGTAAATACATGGCTGCATGTTCAAAAAAAGTGTTGAAATGCCTATCAAATACCAGATAGCTTAATAAAAATATTTAGAAATGCGAATTTTTATTATAATAATACAAGCAACAATTTAAGAATTAACCTCGAAGATGTGCCTGAATTTTAATTTTGTATATTGTATATCGTTACTTAAAATTCAAAAAACCATAACAATGTTTATAATTTTTTATATGAGAAAAAAATAAATTTAAGTGCGATAGTAATCAAATAAATAAATGTTTTTAAACTTGCTTCTGTGTTTTTTGTATATGCCTATTTAGACTTATTTAGATATATATCTTTGAAATTGAAAGTGGAATATTTTTGTGGAATATAAAAATTTATAAAATATTTAGCATATTTTTTTTTAACAAAAAGCATATTTTTTCAAAAATCTTCTGGTCACACTGCTCAGAGTACACTCAAAATACATTCGGATCGAGCGCCTTTGTAATAAACTGACTCAACGCACTCATTGAAAACGGCTCGAAGTGGATCGGATCACGCCGCTCTCAGATATGAGAATATACTTATACCCGAAAAAATGCTAATGAGCCGAATGCCTATAGGTATTTTACAATTATTATTAAGTATGGATAGAGTTGAGAGCAGCACAACACTCGGGTATGATTTGAGTATCCGAAATCTGTCGGAAACTCATTGCAGGTCTCTGATCCTTACTAGCAAATACCCGCTGCTTGGCCTGCGATAAAAAAATTAAATACCATGTAAAAATTTAAAATCTTAAAATGAAGAATTATGAAAAAATGGTACATATATTAAGAAATTACTTTATTTAATTTGAGCAACTTATTTTAACGGTGATTGTTACGATGACATAAATTTACCTGGCTTTCTTTTTTATTACTTTTGAAAAAGTACTGCATAACAGCATTATAAAAAAATTTGGGTAAAAAAGTTTTAAAATTTGTAATCAAAAATGTAATTTTTTACATATATTCTGAAAATAAATATATTCTTCTTAAATTTTTGTAGTTAATCGGTCTTCTTCAGTTATTAATTGTTGTTATTGGGCTTCGGCCAAACAACAATTCTTCTTAAATTTAAAAAAAAACCGCTATAATGGCATCAAACTTTTGGCGATATCTCAAAACTATAGACTTTCTTAATGCATAACAATGCATTCTTGTACGAACAGTCGTTTATTAATAAAATTAACGGTAATTTTCTTTTCTTTTCGGAAATATTTTATACGGATATAAGGTATTTTAAAAAAAAAACCTGTTATTACGACATTGAAATTCTTGCGATATCTCAAAACTATAGATTTTCTCAGTATAACTCATAAGCTTTAGAATGAGAAAAAAACGATTGAAATTTCATGTTTTGACTTAGCAAGCAAACATTTCCAAATCGATTTTCATCCAATTTTCTTTGTTTGAAAATTCAATTTAGTAAATTGGGAAAATGAGAAAAGGTTTACCGTTACCTCACCAATGCAATGTTTTATGTTCTATTCTTAAAACCTCTAAAAAATTCAACTTGCACTAAACAATAGGTCAAGAGTTGCTTTTGTTGTACATATTTTTTTTAATTTTAATTTTTTTTTTTAATTTTCATTTTCCTTATTCTTTCATATAACATAAATTACCTGCAAACTTGTTATATTTTGACACAAACAGTTTCTATCATTAAAAATAATGGGCCACCTACCACCCTATGATTTTTTATGAAAACCAATTTGCTTAAAATGTTATGTTTTTTTTTTTGCAATGTGCTACAACTTCAAAACTAATTTATGTGAAAAACATTTTCAAATTTCAAATTTTTAAAATATTTCAAATTATTCCAAAGTTATATACATAAATCTATGTTTTAATCTATTTCCTTATCAATTTATTCATAGTTATAGTTATAGTAGAATTTGTCCTGACCCAATACAATGAATTTTTTGTGATCGTTTTGTGTATTTGTAAAAGTGTAAATTGACCTTCGAACAAAACACATGCTAGACGTTTCCGTTTAAAACATCAATGCATGACGATCAGAATTTTCTTATATATACAGCATTCTTATTGATGTATAGTATTGCCCGGCAGCACGGGTGCCACCTCGAATTCCCATAAAAAATACCTTTTTCCCACGAGAACAAAAAAAAAATTACCACAACAATTCCCATACCAAAATACTAAAAAAAAAATCCCACGGCTATTAAAAAATACCACAAAAAATATCACAAGTATTTAAAATTACCACAAAAATACCACGCATTAAAAAATACCACAGAAGATACCATACGCATTAAAAAATACCACAAAATTGATTAAAAATGTAAATATTGCATACTTTTTTTTACATTGAAACGCAAACAAATATTACAAGTTAAATAAATAAAACATAAACAATTGTGCTCAAAAATAGCAGTAAGACAAACAAATTAAAGTTAAAGCGTTTTTAAGAAAGTCCGTACATGTTTTTATTTTCAAAATATGCCAAATTTAATTCAAATTAGAGTTCTTAAAACAAAACTATTATTCTGACTGATTGAATTCAAATGTTGAACAATATAGAACCGTTATTTCATTCAAAATTGTGCGACTCAAGTAGCATTTCTCAATAAACCGTGCTTAGCAGCAAAGATATAAATAAATAATAATAAAAGAATACATAAGAAAAAATGTTCTGCATTCCACTTCCGAGTGGAAGTTAAAATAAATCATATTTGAATTCGATATTTGGTGTTATATATAACATATATAACTTTTTTGGTTACACAATTGATTATATTAATAAATTCAATAAAATACAAAAAGAAAAAGTGATATGTAGAAAGCAAATATCAATTCAAAAGCGTGCGGAGATATTTGTGCAAAAATAACATTTTAAAACTGCAAAGAAACGAAGTTTTGCGCAAATATTGACTAAAAATCCTTAAAACTTAAAAATTCCCCAAAAAAATTCCACGTGAATTAAAAAATACCATGCTGAATTAAAAAATACCATGAGAAATTTTAATTCCCACGACAATTAAAAATTCCCAAAAAAAATCTCACGTGAATTAAAAAATACCATGCTGAATTAAAAAATACCATGGAAATTTTTAATTCCCACGGCAATTAAAAATTCCCAAATATGATATTTTTCTACTAAAGGTGGCAACCGTGCCCGGCAGATGTTGTCCTGCCGCAGACCACCTTACTGCTATATACGAATTTTCACGCTGTTCAAAAAAAATTTATACTTCGCCATTTTTAGTACAGTTGCCGAAAGTAGCCGTATGAACTAAATTATCAAATTTTAGTCTAATACAACCAAAACCGTTCGAAGTATAAAATTTACTTTTATTAATTCTGGGCGGTAATGGGGGTGTGGAAAAATTTTTTTCACTTAAACCATCTCATGCTCGAAACAATAGAGTGCCAGAATTTCAGCTCAATTGAGCTTAAACCTAGTGCGCCTTGCTTTACTCCAAGCTTATCCCCCGAAAAGTGGACTTAACTAAAGTGGGTCATGCCCATTTATAGTAAAGTTAGCGAAAGTAACCATACAACGTAGATTGCCAAATTCTAGTCTCATACGACCGAAATCGTCTGAAATATAGTATTTTTTGCAAAAAGTGGGCATGAAAACTAGACGTGGCAAATCTAACATAGCATATTACGATATAGTTGGAATAAAAAATCGTTTGATCCTATATCGTGTTAATCTGTTCAGTGGTTCTTGCGTGATTGTCAAACATCTGCGCAGTGTCACAACGCTTTCGTATAGATTGACTAGCACAATCTCAAGTGGGGAAAAGCTGGCTGGCAAGGCTTCAAAACACAATTAATGCAGGTAAATAAATTCTGGCAACTCCCCTCAAAACATTAACAAAGAAAATTAATTAACGCTGTATGAAAGCAAGAATTCCCTGAAAGTAAAGCTGGATTCACTGATCACCTTCAGCATGTTTTGAAAGTTTTTTTCATATGAAGTTTTCGCTCAGAGAGAAACATTTCTGCACGCTCTCAACTTGATTAACATTATTTTAAATCACACAAAAACATGCTGAAGGTTATCAGTGAATTCAGCTTAACTACACAACATGGCTGTCGTGTTATATTGAGAGAAGCTCTCTCGACAAAGAGAGAAAAGCTTTGTTAGCTGTTATATTGTGCTGCTGGTTGAATGTAGGCATCAAATAAAATGCGTAATTTTGCAATAATTAAAGAATACATTTTTCGAAAACCTTGGTAAGCTATAACAATCTATATTATCATAGGAATCGAATAAAAAACGAATAACCAAAATCGGTTCAGCGGTTTTCGAGCTAATTCTGGATCAAATTTCGTGAGTCTCCTTTTATAAAATAGTATAGATAAATTTAATAAATAAATTTGATCATTCACTGAAATAAACTTCAGAATTAATTTTAAAAAAGAAATCAGCAAAATTGAACCATTAGCTTGAGAGCTACAAGCCCTCAAACACCTTAGACTCGATTCTCTCGAACCACCATTTTTTTCTCTCAGACCTTTTTTGCACCCAACGCAATAAAACAAAAATAAAACAGATTAGTATTTTCAGAGACAACAGTTTACTTTTATTTAAACAAAGACTAAACAAAATGTATGGGAGCGGTATTCAAATCAGGTGTTTTTAAAGCAATACCCTTTAAGAAAAGTATTTAAGAGGTTGAAGGATCACTTAAAGTGGAGCTTTTATGTTTTGAACTTTAGACTGTTTTTTTGGCTTTACATTTCAGTCATAATTTGCTAAATAAAATCTGTGTTTAAGTTTAGTAAACTGTTCAAAAAAATGTCTAAAAAAGGTGATTTTTTCAGTAACTCCAAAGGTACCCCCTTAAGAAATTCAAAATTTCAATAGGTTAAACTTTGTCTCCCTTAAATTTCAAGTCAAAAGCTCAAGGCATTGATTTTTGAGATTTTTTTAATATAAGTGTTGCTTTAAAGCAACGCCGGCGTTTAATGGGTTAACCATACTATATTATACTTTATCACTCAATAAGTATAATTTATTTAGTAAGAAGTATTAACTTTAAGTAGGGGAAAGTGGGGCAGATTTGACACCTTTTTTACGGGGTCGTATTTCTCGGATATTTTTGGGCAGAAATTGAGAGTTTAATAATTGGTCGCAAACATTCATTATTGTTCGCAGAAATTGAGTAACCAGTAACCTATAAAAAATCGTGTATCTACCTTATTCAAAAATTTTTTTAAAAAAAGTAAATTTGTCAAATGTGTCCCGTGGAAGGGGCACCCTTGACTTTTGAAGGGGCGTATTTGACAAGTAGTTTTATTCTCATTAAGAACTCGAATTACCAGCTTTTAAAATATTTATATTGAAACTACATAATATTATTTAAACAAAAATTTAATACATTTGTGTATTTGTGTATTGTAAGTAATGAAAAAATCTAATAAAATTAACGAGATCATATTTATTACAGGTTGATTATGCTTAAGAACACCAATCATATCCACTTATTTAAAATAATAGCTTCCAAAATATATTTTAGAAATGTACTTTGTGAGGCATCGTGATGTGGAAGATGGATTTTCAGAATACGGCAACTTTAATTCAATTTCGTTGCATAAAGTTAGAGCGATATCCTCAACAACCTTGTCAAAAGTACCCCTTTTAAAAACGTCAATTATGCCCCTTACGTTATTGGTGACTTTTTATATATTTTTTTTCCCTTTTTATTTAGTCATATTAATATAAATCTGAATATGTAAATAAATAAAGAGTTTTTCTTAACTTTTTTAATAAAACACATGTAGCATGCAACGAAATCATTTTTAATTTTCACTAAGTATCTATCATTTTTATTCAAGCATAAGATAGTGGTAGCACGTTTGGAGCTCCGGCTCTAGCTCTCGTATATGGGATGGGATTCGTTCTACCTTATGTCTGATCATCATTCGTTGCCACAGAAACTATTTTAAATTACGTGCTTTGATTATATTATTATGTAACTGAAAAATTAAAAAGAAGAAGGTATCCTACTGCCGTACAAACATCCTCGTCGAAGGATGTTTTAGCTGTGCAAAACTGAATTTGCTACAACATAGTATGTGCCCTCCCAACCTGATCATTGCTAATGATCCAAATTAAATTTATTTATCAATGATCCCAAAAATACATCACAACAAAACTTCTACATGAAAATGCGCGAAATCAAAACAGTAGCCACTTTAGTTATCCATTTAAATTAAATTTATTAATGAAACGAAATATAAATTCAACCCATAGGATGCGTATTCAATGGTTTTATAATAAAAATATCTTAACATAAGTTACAAAAATAATCAAATACCATAACCAAAATATGTGTTTAATGTAGAATCTAAAAGAGCGTAGTAATGGTGAGATGCTGTATAAAATTATTGTTCTTTTTATTTATTTTATGACATCTCAACGTTTTTATTATTAGCAAGTATTTTAAGTAAACAAATGTTTTAATTATTATTCTATTATTTTGTATTATTAATTATAAGTATGAAATAAAAGCATGAAATTAAATAATAACCAAAAGAAAGAAAATCATTTTACTATTTTACATTACTTTCAGCTAAGTTAATTAAAATTTACGGAACCAGAAAAAAACTCTCCCACTATTACTTTAAATGTTGCCAGCATAAAATTAATATACAAAAGTAAACAAAAAAACTTACGAGAATTTGAAGAGTCGCTCCATCGATGAAAGATCTTTCAAGGTGTGAGTTGATTTGCGTTGATTTAAAGAGTTTGTGTTGTTTAGCTACAACAACATTAACAGCAATTGCTTTTACAAATTAGAATTAAACTTAAAGCAAGAATTTTATCAAGTCACTCTCTTTTTTTTCTTTTTTCTTTTGTTTACACACTTAAATTGAACTAAATTAATTTTGCGAAGAGAGAAAAAATGTTAGAAGCACTAACAGAAACTTATCGCATGCGATATATTTTATTGGAGTTTGGCAGACATATTAGAATTTGTTGTTTTAGCAAGTTTTCTTACCAATTTTTATTTAAGCCATGTTGCTCCACTAAAATATATTGCTGCAACGTTCTTGTTAATTTTAAGAACAAATTTTCACAAGAAAATTTCAGAAGAATATTGTTAGTTTTTTTTTTCTTATTTAGTGTGTACATATAACTATGATTTTTTTTCTTTCTCTTTAGAACATGATCACTTTTTTTTTGTATGTATATCAATATTTCAACTTAAATGCTAATCTTTTTTTTTTTCTCACTTTAATAGCTTTAATTAGATTTAAGATCAATATTAAGCGTTTTTAATTCTATTTTTTTTCTTTTTATCAATGTATTTTAGGAAATTTTTAAATGCATTTTAGAATTAAACTTTCTTTCAAATTGTTTTTTTTTTTTAAATAATTAGTCTGTAGGTCTTTAAATTAACGCGTAAGCCAATTTTTACAATTTTTTTACTTGTTCGCTGCGAATTTTTCATACCACGCTAGCTACGAAAGTGCCGGTGAACTGGTGATTTTTTCTTTTCGTCGATGCGACTGCTTGCTCTGAATTTTTGTGGTCCAGCTTAGAGAAGTTGGAAGTTGTCCGTTAGCAAACGAAACTTGGTGGCCTGAGAGGAGCTCAACATTCGTAGACAATATTTCTGATACACAGAAAATAAAAATAGAACCTGGTGCCAATCTAGAGAGCGATTTGAATTAAAGTAATTTAATTTTAATCAAAGAGAATTTTTTTTTTATTACCCGTTTTAGGATTTGGCACCAACTATTAAGTTTGTAAAACGAAAGTTTTATGGATCCGGTAGCCAATTTTTATGACTTTATGAATTTCTGCTATCTTGCCTTACATATAAAAACATTTTTTTTTATAACAAACTTTCTGTTTAAAAATCGAAGTAAATAATTAACTTACGTTTGCTTTTATTTAGCACGGCTTTTTCTTAAGTGCCTGTATTGCCCTTAAAAATTTTAAATTTTATAGACGTCACAAAAACTTATAATTAAGTGATTTTTATATATGTATAATATATATATACATTTTTTTTTATTGAAAAATTTTAGCGTATTCACTGTGATGTTTCTTCTTCGAAGACAAGATCAGGAAAGGCAGTTTAAGTTTTAGTTTTTGGCTAGAAAAGCGACAAATTCTATGCTGATTTAGCAAAATTTGAGAGATTAGCGTTTCTATTCCATTATTAGGGGAAATTTTGCTAAGAATTTGGAAATAAAGAATTGAAAGTATAGTTTATTATAGTAAACAGTGTTGTAACTTTTGGGTTTCTTACACCTGAAGGTGCAGAATTCAGTCACTAGATGACGCTTGAATTTTAATGTCAGCACAAAATAAAAAAAAACAAGGAAGATTTATGCAATTAATTAGGACTTTTGATGATTTAGCAAGGGTAAAATTTTGAGCTTAAGGCCAAGTAATTTATGGAAAGAAAGCAAAAGCAAAACAAAAGGTTGGCTACAAGCGCCATTACACACATTGATATAACAGCTAAGATCACTTTGAAAAATTCATACGTATCTATACCATAAAGTTACATTAGCGCAACAAAAAATAATATTATGGTGCGTCCACGCCAAAAACGTTAAAGTCAAATGTGCCCCAAAGTCAAATGTACCCCACTTTTCCCTAAAGAGCATTAACTATTGGTATTAAGTTTTAATAATTACACCTTGGTGAAAGTCCATCCTAGGGCTAAAATGTCCAAATTTATTAATTTTATTAAGAACTTGTTATTATGTATTAGTGCTATTTATTAATTGTCTTTAGTGTCAGGTATTTAGTATAAATCATTTATTTGTGTGCTTTGTATTAATAAAATTCATAAATTAAAATCATGAAAAATGTTTTAATATTTAATATTATTTTCAATATTTGTAAACTATAAGCAAGAAATATAGAAGTAAAATATTCCACTAAATGAACCAATTACTTTTAGCAACATACAAAATAATAACAATAATACATGTATTGTCTTTTAAGTAGAGGCTTATTCTCAGCCGAAATTCTCAGCCTACTTAGTATAATAATTATAGCAACAACATTTATGAGCTCGCTCATAAACATATAAACACACAAAAGAACCCAGACAGACCCAAAGACAGTCAATGAAAAGCAGTGCTGCCAGGTTTAGTTGAAAAATCCCTCATATTTGCATACAAAATAAATTGTCTCCCCCGTTTTTTACTTTAAGTTTTCCGGTTTTTTTAAATTTTTTAAATTTATGAAAACTCGTAGAAAGGTTTTAAAAAAATTTGCTCACTATAATATTAGTAACAGGTAGAAAGCTAATGTGAACGTACCGTTGCAAAAAATAAGGGGTTTCTTATTATAACTCAACCAATAACACTACAAATTATTCATTTAAAAATAAATCTCAATTTTTTAACCCCTCTCTACCCCTTTTTTTATCTACCTCTGAATTAAAATAGGTTTTTCTATGAAACTATAATTTATTAAAATAATTTGTTAATACATAAGTAATATTTGGAATGTGTGCTTTCATTTCTGTATAACAATGATCTTGGATTAACTACGACCACCACCACCCCCTCGTAAATATTAAGAGCCACCGAGAAGACCATTTTTTATTAAAAAATTAAATAATTGAAGCGTCGCACTGTGGACTGTCCCATACAAGTTAGATGGAAGAAATTATTTAATGATTTAAAACGATAGAAAATGCAAAACCAAGTAAGAAAATGAAGCCGAAGTGGGGGTCTATTCAGACCTCCTGTGGAGTTATGGGCTAAATTTGTGTTTTCCGGAGGTTGTTTCACTAAAAATGCTCCTGTAACGAAAGTTTTTTAATTATAGCTTTGTGCAAAAATGTTTAAGAAAGATATTTTTATGACCTTTCCAACAATATGCAACACTAGTAGAGATTTGTGTAACAAATAGAAGAAATTGGTGGTTAAACTAATAAATTTTGTAAAAAACACACTATTCTTAAGTTTAAAGTTTAAAGAAGGACGGGGTGATTAAAAATAAAAATGTATATCTGCATTCAAACTTATTTGAATAGCAATAAAATCCTGCAAAATGGCAAAATAGTTGTATTTATGCACAGCAAAATGCATAAAACTAAGTGGCTAGAGCCGAAAACCCCTTGAAAGAAAAGGTTGCCAAAAGTTGTCAAACCTAAAAATCTTCGAAATATTAAGTTAATACAATAAACTTTGAGAAATTGTCAAAAGTAAATACAAGAACATACAAGGAGGGATAAAATTCCACTTGGAATATGACAAAAATTACCATTTTTGGTAATTCTAGCGTATCTGTAAACAAAAACATATTAATAATTTCAAAAATGATTTTTGGTGTGCTAAGAATTTAATAAACATACATTGGCGTCAGTGGTAGATTAACCCTAGGGAGCGAGTGGGAAAATTTTTAGGGGCGGCAAATTTTTGCAAAAATAATATAACATATCGTTTTTTTTGCTTAGATTGTGAGAAAGTAATTTAAAAAAGTATTTTGTTTATGTTATCATTAAAAAATTATATAAATGTTGTCCAGTGGGTTACTATTTCAGCACTTTTAACAATGTCATGGTGTTATATATATTTTTTTCTACGCCTCAGCAGAAGACGCAACATCAATTATTTTCAAAGAGTAGACTTGTTCTGTTAATTAACCCTCATCCGACCCTCAAAAACAGGCGCAAATAAAACATTAATGGGTGAAATTTCCCCCATGAGTATTTTGCACGCCCAATTAACTTAAAGTTATTAATTTTCTATTATATACGTTTATTTTTTTAAATTACAGTTTATTACTTACAGTTTGTGCAAAAGTAGAAAGCAGTTTTTTGCTCACCTCATATATATTTGTTGCAGGAAGGAATATGCTTCTCGGTCCTTTTTTCGCATATGGGTGAAATTTCACCCGAAGGTCGCTAAAGTTACTTTTCAAATATTTACTGTTATGTTTTATCAACCATAATATTGATATCATATTCTACTGAAAATTTTTTTACAACTCTTACCCAATATTGAGAAAATTTAAATCAAATGGTTCAAATTTCGTGTTATCCGCGGCGACGCGCAGTGCGCTTTTTTAATTTTAGGATGACATTTGGGTGTTTTTTTTAATTTTATAAAAAAATATTTTTTTTTTCGTCAGATTATAAAACATGTATTATGAATGAGGTATTAAAAACTTGATGTATTGAATTTTTTTTTTATGAGCATGAGGCAATTAATGATGAAATTATCGAAGATAATGCACTTCTTTCGAGGGATATTGCTTGCACTGTATACGGTTGACAAAGATGAGATGCACGAAGCACCGCGTATAGGAGAATTGGACCTTTATAGTAATGCCTTGGGAAATTATCGTAATGGCATACATAAGAAAAGAGTGGTGGTGGCCTATTCTTACCTGGCCTGGATATTTTGTTGCTTGGTGGCAAAGAGCAAGAATAGCATTACACAAGTTACTTGAGCTCTCTTTTTGTGGGACATGCCTGATCAGAATATGACCGATATTTCCGGTACAAGCATCACCAGGAGTGCCAGCCGGACTAGAGTACTACCCAATCAGAACGAATTAAAGAATTTTTCAAGTAAACGCACCAATTATGCACAACCAAGACAATTAAAATTTTTTTTATCCAAAACTCCGTTCATTTGCAAGAAGTGCAAAGTAAGCTTGCCTCCAAAATAATTCGAAAAATTCTATAAACATAAATAATAGCAAAAAAAAATGATTATTTCTATTTGATTACATATATCTTCTCCGCAAATTCATATGCTTTATATACCATTTTCAAAATTTGGAGTGAATGGTACGGTAAATGGGCCAAAAGGTCACTGAAAGTTTATGTTTAAAAGGTTATAGAGCAAAATGGACTGGGATGGCAAATGGAATGGAATGGGTTTCTGGAAGAAATAGCAAGAAACACATGGGAGATTTGAAAAATTTGATATACAAAACCATTACCTCAAAACTGTCTTAATAGCATATGGAGCACATGAATCCCCAGACGATGATTTAACTAACATTCGTTACTGGACAACCATTCCGGATAGTGCAAATATTTTAAAGAATTTTTCTTGATTAGGCCTAAAATATCCTAGGTTAAAAAATTCACAAAAAAAAAAAATTCAACGGGATCGGGTACTGGTTAGAAATGAGTTAATAACAAAGAAAAATTTTTGATTAGGTTCTTATATCCTTGCTCGATTTTGAGTTTTCTTAACAGACAGTAGTCACATGGAGCTAAATAAGGCAAATATGGTGGAGTTCGCGAAGAACGGGTGTAGTGTGAGAAAAAATTTAGTGTTTTTGACACCAAACTAGACTGAAATCTTTTGAGACCCAAATGCTCTTTTAAAACATTTTAAAAATATTCAATTGATGGTCTCTTAATGCTAACCGACGATTTAAGAGCACCTAGTTTTTGATTTGTCTGCCGTGTTGCTTGTCCGTCGATACTCTTGGTCGTTTTTGATGAGGTTCATGTTCGACGCTTTCTCGTCCTTCTTTGAACATCTTGTCCTCTTAAACACACTTGTTCTCAATAGATCATGGTCACTAAAGGCCTTCTGCAATATTATTTGCTGCATTAATTTCATTCCGCAAGCATTCTCTTTGCAAAAATCGAAAAAATTCGCCTTTGTTGTATACGAAAACGAAAGTTTTAATTGGATTTTAGATATTATAATTTAAAAAGGTGATTCTAAAAATTTGAAAAAAGGTTATTTCTATCTCCTTATTTTATACAATTTGGTCACTGTTGTTTTTGGTATCCCGGTTTTTTCGAAAAATCCTTAAAAACGTGGAAAATTTCGTCATCTGGCAACTCTGCTTAGAAGGCATAAAAGACATCAACTTAACCTTTTGTCAACATATGCAAAGCTTTTTGAACGCATGGAATAGATAAGCTGAGTTAAAGTCAAGGTAGCAATAGTCCTTACAGACAGCAAGATAAATGAATGTCTTTATGTAATTTAGACACAGCAACAACACTAACAACAACAGGTTGTTAGTAAACTTCTGGCTACTTCTCAGACATTAAAACATGCAAGTGCACTACACATTTGGGAAACCATACACTTAAAATATAATCCATTCATATAAAACTTACTGGAATGGAATACACATTCACACAAACACACAAACACTTGCACCTATAATAGCTTACAATTATAACTATTGTCCTTGGCTTTACTATACATTTAACTTTAATGATAAATGTAGACACAAAACAGATATGAACTGGAACAGAAAGATAATGGGACAGACAAATGTTGAGTGAGACATCTGGTTGTGTAAGATAGATGGTGAGAAAGACAGATGTTAAGAAACAAGTAACCGATAGGAAAGACTGATGTGCGGCACTCTGACAGATAACGTTAGAAGCTAAGATTAGGACAAAGTCAGGTGGGCAGAAGCAGATAGCGGAAAGGATAGCAAAAACAAAAACACGTTGACTTTGTGCTTTATCGCTTTAGCTTTGAATCATGAAAAAAAGGAAAACATAATTAGCTACAGACAGTTTTGTAGGTTTTTTACGTGCTCAAGATGCTGCTAAAGTGGACAGGAATAAAAGTAAAAAGTTGTTGTAATTAAAAGTTGAAGATGTTTTCTAAAAAAGTATAATATATACACTCAAAAAATGTATTAGTAAAATTTCTTCGAATGATATTAGTAAACAATATATTCGTACATTCTGCAAATATGCGTACAATATACAAAGTATTTTTATTGTGATATCTTTACGAATTCATTCGTAAAATCTTTCTAATGCCTGATGTAGTATCTACGAATATATTTGTTTTATATACTAATGATATTCGTAAACAAAACTAAATCAATTCGTATTAATGCATTGTACGAATGTATGTGTACATATAAATAATAATATTCGTAAATTTTTCTTACGAATAACTTCGTATTGTATTTACTAATGCTTTTGTACTATTTACGAATGAAAAATAATATTAGTAGAAACAATTCATTCGTAGGCTGACCGTACGAATTATTAGTAGAATGTGCGAATTATTAAAAAATTGAAAACCGAAATCGTTCAGCCTTGTTTGCAGAACATCTACAGAACATAAGGAACTGTATGATTGTCAAGTGGCTGTAGCCTACTGGTTGAGTACGTGGCCCGTTAACTAAAGAGCCGGGGCTCAAACCCCAGCTTAGACAGAATTTTTTTTGGCTGGTTTTTGCAAATAAAATATTCGTAATATGTACTAATATGGGAAACGCTATAGTTATTGGCCCCTACACAGTTATTGGCCATTTCAACTTTGGTATCCAAAAACAAGGAAAAACCTACAAAAGTAGTAGATTTAAAACTGCATTAATGACATCACTTTCATCCTTTGTCCAAAAGGTTCAACGAAATTCCGCTAGGTGAATTAGTTCTTTTTCGCTGTGTAATATTTTGACGGAGGTACAAACGTAAGTAAGTTTATTAAAAAAATTATTAAGATTGCTATTTTTTTAGTGCAATATGTTATTCAGATTGTGCTGTTATTCAAATTGTATAAAATATCTTCTTGTTATGCATTATATATAGATTTGGGGTGTAATAGAATTTATTTTCTACATAATCTCGAAATTTTGCAGTGGCTAACTGCTGTCACAATTATTTGAATAATTTATTGTTATCGGCTTCCTCTTCCAATAACTATAATATAGAAAAAAATTAATAAATAGCGTTTTTAATAAATAAAAGGTCTTCTGTTATAATATTAAGCGTCCTATTCAATTGCTAGAATTTTCAAATCATTATGAACAGTAAATAGCCAAGGCCAATAACTGTGTTATTCGTAATGCTGACTTATAGAAAAAGTGGGCCAATTACTATAATTTTTTTTTAGTTATGTTGATTTAATATGATCTTAATACAAATTCTAAATTTTTGATAGTTTAAATCGTACTTGATTTTAAATACAAATTCTAGTTGTTTGATAGTTTAAAATCGTTTATTGAGCTTTAGGTCAAAGTTAGATCAATTAATTGTTCTAATGAATCTTTCCAAAGAAACAACAACAACAAAAACTTTTTTTAATATGAAACGGAAAAAATCACTAGCTGATTTTATTGCAATTTCGGCCCGGCTCAAGGCTTCATCAGAAATCCTTGTGATACCCGTGCAAGCGCGCACTAGCGTACTGCACCACAGAGGCGATGAGATTTTAAGTGTCAATTTCTCAGTTTTTCTCCCATTTCATATTTTCACATTTTTTTTTTTTTTGCCGGATAAATAATGCCGAAGATACCATAATACCTAAAAGACGCCCTTGACGAGGCTTTAGAAAAAATTAATACAAAAACAATATCTTTGAGAGCAGTCTCAAAAAAATATAATATACCAAGAGGTACTTAAGAGTTTAAACTAAAAATCCTGCATCAAAATCTCAATTTGGGCCAACACCTTATTTGACATATGAAGCAGAAAATACTATTGCAGAGTAGTTGAATAAAATGGCTCGCAAAGGCTTTCCTAGGAAGCCAAATGACGTTCTCGACACAGTTCAAAAATTTTTGACTGATAATCCACGCGTAACTCCTTTTGTCAATAATAGGCCTGGTCAGGGGTGGTTAAAAGCTTTTTTAAAACGTTACCCTAGTTTAGTTAAAAGAATCAGCGAGGGAGTAACTATCGCCAGTGCCTGCGTGTCTGAAGCTGATATGAAAAAATGGTTTCTTGAAATAAGGAACTACTTTTCAAGTGAAAACCTGTTAGAGGCAATTCAAAATCCAAAACGTGTTTTTAACGCTGATGAGACAGGATTTCAGCTGTCCTTCTACTGGTCGCGTGCTTGCCGCTAAAGGAGACAAAAATATTTATGCTGGCAACTCACTAGGCAACTCAAGGAAAATGCTACAGTTCTATTTACATTTTCTGCTGACGGCGAAACGTGTTCTCCTTTAATAGTATTTCCTTACAAACGACTGCCTGAAAAAACTGCGCCATCAGTGCCACCTAAATGGGGTATCGGACGCAGTGATACGGGATAGATGACGGCAGATGTTTTTAAACACTTTCTCACCGAAATATTTTCTCCATATCTTGCTGAAAACAACATTAAAAAACCTGTCATTCTATTTATAGATGGTCAGTCATTGCATGAAAAGCCATATCACTTTACAGCTTAGTTTGATTTGTGAAGAGCTAGGAGTTGAACTAGTTGCTCTTTTCGATGCTCTTTCAGATGCTTCCGTCTTTGGACCTATTAAAAAAATGTACCGAACTGTAGTTTGAAAATTTCAATCAGAAAATATTGCAGAGTCGGTAACAAAGTTAAACATTGCTATTATTCTTAAAACTGTTGTAGATGATTTAAGACCAGAAACTATAATAAATGGTTTTCGAGCATGTGGTTTGTGTCCCTTTGATGAAAATGCAATAGATTACTCCAAATGTCTAGGTACACAAAAAAATTTAGAAGAGTACAATTATGGAAACAAGCTTATGTCCCTAAAAGAATTTGAAAACATTATAGGGGTAAAAATGATCGACAAGATGAAAGCACTGAAATCTCAAGGTGTGATCCCGAATAATTCGTCTTCTACATTATTTAAACTCTAGTGCTTTTTTCAAAGTGATCTTCCACAAGAAGAATCAACCGGTATTGAAATACAATATGCTAATAACACAACAACAAATGTAAATCTTGCCAGTAAATGATGTGACCACAGTAAAAATGACACCTACAAGAAAACATGTACACCAGTGCCAGACGTCGACTTCTGCTACTGTAACCCCTTTAACAGAAACTACTCATCTTAATAAGTCAATTAATAATTACCTACAGAATGCCCCAGAAAATAAGAGAAAGTTTATTTGAAAGACGGAAAAAACCCCTTTGTCATAACCTTCGAGAATTTTAGATCACTCGTTGAAAAAAAAGAACTAGAAAAGCAAGAAAAAGAGAAGGCAGCTGCACGGAGAGAAAATGCTCTAAAGACAGATAAAGGTAAAGATGTAGGAAAGAAGTAAAAAAAAGGAAACAAAATTATGAAAATATTAACATTGAAACTGAAAATGAAAACCACAACGGTAAACCAATGGCATTATCAAATAAAGAAGTGGTTACTTGTGGTACGTGCCAGCGACTAGCTGCTAAAAATAAGTGCCTATTATGTGATGCGTGCAATATGTATTATCGTCGTCATTGCATTCCTATAAAGCACAAAGAGCTTATTTCATAGTTATGTATCAAACGTTAGTAAGACCAATACTTACATATGGATGCTCAATTTGGTTCAATATTTCTCCCTCGTACATGGAAAGACTGAGAAAACTCGAAAGAGGGATACTGCGTTCATGTACTTCCCTATATAGATCACCCAGTAGCAATTTCGTTAAATACGTTTCAAATTTAAAGATATATAACGCAGCAAAGGTTCCTAGAATTGATAGCCATATTATAAACCTAATAAGAAGGCACATCCTACGTTGTCTTGACAATGATAACAACATTCTAATAAGAGCTGCATACTATGAAAGTGAGGATTACTTTTCGATGGCTATTGCAAATGGGTTTGTACCCCCAGAATCATTTCTATACCTTGATAAAAACGGCTTCATTCAAAACAATGCCCATATTCCAATTATTTACCATATATATAGAAGAGCTAACAACAAAACAGTTACTTCAAAAATGCTTAACCCCTTGAACAAACGTTTTGACACATTAATTTCATCTAGAGACAAAATTGAATCCAGCGCTATCATAAAGAAATGCTGGTGGCTAACAAATGACCATTAACACCAAGTCTCTTGCCCTCATTCCGATGTTTGGTTGGTAGTTCTTTTATCTTTTAATCTTTTAATCTTTTTACTTAAATAATACATCATGCATTGTTTTTTATAACACATTTTTCACTTGCAATTTATTCATATCTTATGGCCTCTTATGGCTTATTTATTATTACCCATTAAGAAAAAGTTTCACTAATAGTTAATAAGGTACTTGAGCGCTCGTATAGAGACTTTGTATAAGTGTAGACATCATTAGCCATACTATTGTTTATTGTAGTATTTAAGTTGTATATATATATAATTTTCAATAAACATTTAAAAAAAAAAAAAAAAAAAAAAAAAGAGCTTATTTCAGATGAAGCTTTCTGACTTTATAAGTCATAAATGTTTTTTGTTGAATGATGATGATTCTGAATCTTTTGAGGATGAAGATAATCAAGAAGACATCTTTTAATTGTTAAAGAAATGATAAAATTTTTATTTAGATTTTGTTTTTCGATGGGCCCATTACTGTATGATCTCATGGCCAATAACTGCAATGTTATGGCCAATTACTGTAGTTATTAGTTTTACGTTTTTTTATTAATTTTATTCCTAAAATGTTAAATAAATATGTATAAAAGACATCCTATCTAATAAATACATTATTATACAGCCATTTGTCATAATTTTTATTTATATATAACTAAGAAAATTTTTGTTAATTGCATTTTCAGATCTTGAAGTCGCTTAAATGGCCAATAACTATAACGTTTCCTCTATTCGTCGATTCTACGAATCCTATTCGTTGCTGAAAACTACGAATAAAATTCGTAGAATGGACGCAGTTATTAGTAATATTTACACACAAATATTTTTGAGTGTAGGGGGCATTCCGCGCCAATTTTATTTAAATTTGGAGGTGTGATGGGATACTTAAAGTTAGGACGAAATGTAAATTTTAAACTTTTTTTATGCATTTTTGCTGATTTGATTGCATTTCAATGAAAAAAGGTTCAGAAAATTCGTTTGAATTAAAGTGTTCTCTAATTAAATAAAATTTACTACTATCAGTCAGAAATACTAAAATATATAACACAATTTTTGTGTTCAAAACAGATGACGTAGAATTTTAACCTTTTCTATTTATTTTAAAAATACAAAAACATGTCTTTAACAAATATGTTAAGAAATTATCAAAACGAAACTCCTTTATTGAACTGAAAATTTAAGTATTTTATTGTAATTCCATTGGAGTCTAGGCTTTTTAGTTTAATAGAACTTGTCGCACTTTGGCTTCAGCAAATTTTTTGATGACATCTTCTTGTGAAATGCAATCCAACAACTCTGACTCAATTGAAATCATTGCTAAGTTGTTAAGTCGTTCCTGCCCCATTGTAGTGCGTTAATAATTTTTGATTAATTTTAGTTTCGTGAAACTTTTTTTGGCTAAGGCTATTGTCACTGGCAAAGTTAATTCGTGGATTTTATTCAAAAAAAACCAACGGTGCTTTTCTCCATCATCATCAATTAATGATTGGAATGATTTGATTTCTTCAAATAAAGGAGTTGCGCTTAAGTCTTTGTTGCTATCTCTTAACGAAGTTAATGCACTTTCACAATGTTCACAATGTTGTAACGATATGTCGGGCGAGTGTAAATCAAATAAAAATCCAAACTTATTTACTTCCGTCAAATGCTCGAAACAAAAGTTACAGGAACTTGGAGAAAGCAACATCCAGAATTGGATAGACTAACAATATTTTAAATTCATGTTTATTATCTCTATTCCAATTTTGCATTTCAAATCGCACCGGTCGTTGTTGAATCGCCATGTCATCAAAAACAGTTGGGTCAATCAAAAATATTTTTGAATCTGTCTTGTTTTTTCAAACCATTCATCGACGATGTTGCCTTCGCTTTTTCGCACTTTTTTAAGTGATATAACATTTATTGTCAATAAAATATTGTGCCAACGACAAATCCGCAAATAAATTTGAATTTACTTAGTTTTCTGCTAACATCGGGCACCGCAGCGTTTGCAATTTCACTAAGAGCTGCTAAATAGACACATTTGTGTCGTAAAATACATCCACAATAAACAACATTTGTGTAATATCCTAGTGGGCAATTGCAGTAGTTCCAAGGCCTTCTAGCCGACATGCGTTAGGTTTTTATAGGCCTTCCACACTCCTTGCAAACACCGTTGTATTGCTTGTATGAAATGGGAAAATTTGTCAGGCCTTCCGCTCTCCTTGCTCAAAAGAGACCTTCCAGAAGCGCTCTTTCGAGAAGTCACGTTAGAAGAAAAAGCAATATAAATATCAACTTCAAATAAAAAATTAATAACAATTTTAGATTTGAACCATGGTCCTCTCATGCGGTGATCCGACATCTTACCCACTCGTATATCGTGGTTGATAAGAATCAACAACTTATTTTGCATGAATACAAATGAAAGTAAGCTTTCGGGAGCCCGTGTTCGAGACCGAACTGGAACAAAAAAAAATTTTTTTTAAGTCGCCAATTTTTTACAAACTGTTCTGTATATTTAAAAATTTTTTTAAATTTTTTTATAAATTTTCTTCATACAAAAATATAAGAAAAAACTTAGAGTTTTTCCATATAAATATTTTCATTTAATTCGGATAAAAAAAATTTTTTATTGGTTTTTTTAAATATACATTTTTTTAAAAAACTTTTCAGTGAATTCAGATTTTTTTTTTTTTTAATTTTGTTTTTGTAAATTTTTTTATATAAAATAACATGAAAAGAATCAGAACTTTGAAAAGGTAGGCCTTACAGAAGTACTCATCAATGCAGTGATCATGGGAGGTGTATTGACGCCAATAATACCCTCCAGGAAAAATCGGAAGGCTTCCATCTAAAAGTGATAAAAAAACATTCCCCACCGTATCTTTTGAAAGCTTAAGGGAAGTTTTGTATTTATATTGTTTCCCCACCGCATCTTTTGGAAGCTTAAGGGTAGTTTTGTATTTATATTGTTTCCAAACCACTTCTTTAAGAATGCATGTGGAAACTTTTATTTATTGTCAAGCAATGACAATAGAAAATATTAATATCATTGTTTTCTAGCCGCTTATTGTAGAATTCGATAGTCTAGTGGTAGCGCACTCGACTGTCGCTCAGAGGTCCCGGGTTCGAATCCTGGCCGAATCCATTTTCACAACAAGGGAGAGGAATGTTTGCACATGACTTTTTAACACATCGGGAAGGAATGTTTTCCTCTAATGACATGCTATATTAAAAAAGCAATGGAGTGTGCAACAAAGGGGAATGCTTCCTACATTCCATGGAATGTTTCCTGGTAACATCCGGGAATGCTCACATTTCCTGGAGGGTAGCAATGGTAGCATGCCTTCTTTTGCGGAGCACTCGCTAAAATGCAATGGTAGCATGCCTTCTTTTGCGGAGCACTCGCTAAAATGCCAACTGGGATTTGCTATAAAGCAAGTCAGAATAATTAATATTTTCAACTACAACTGCATGGGATCCAAAAACATAGCGCAGAGGAATATTTGTAAATATACCTTTTATTATTTCCACTCAAATGATATAAGAAGATTTATGTTTAAAAAAAAATCTTATTTATACAGATCTAAGCAGCTTAAGTTGATCGGGTATTTATGAAATCTAAGACGAGTGTGTGTGTGTGTGTGTGTGTACACGCAACACCCAGTTTACGCAAGTAAAACTTAAGCATTGTTTAAAAGAACTTAGCTTATTTTATCCTCTCGTATGCTGGTCAACTTAAGGCTGACAGCTTAAATGGGAGAGAATAAGTGTATGTGTATGTGTGTGTTTGAATCGAAGGATTATAGGTTGTGAACTCTTTTATGGCTTGCATGCATTTGTGTGTGTGTGTGAATGTAATATTAAATAATAATTGGATTATGAATGTTGCCAATTTATGCTCGTTTAGTCAAGAACACAGTAGATTATGATGTTGATGACTTTGCCTTCAAAGGAACAAGGACGAAGTTTTTCAGCAAGGATATATTATTTTACATGTAGAAGCACGAGTATTAAATCCTTGTTGTTTGTTAAAAGCAAAAATCGAATTACATGACGTGTAATGAAATTATTATGATAGAAAATTAATTGCGAAAAAACAATTTTTTTATTCTGTGGATATCGAAAGAACGGAAAAGGATTATGTTGAGATGAGGTATGGCATAGAAATTAGAACAAAGGCAGTATAATTATAAAAGAAGCAAGATTTAAGATAAATTAAGAATCGGGCTTCACAAATACTTCGTAAGACCACAAAAGCTTATGTTTCAATGTTTAAGAATTTTTAATTAATACACATTTAATCAAAATAAACAAACAAAAAAATAAACAACAAGCATTCTGCTTTGCTGTAATTCATACATATTTAATTTCTTGGCCGAGTTTCCAAGCATATTTCAAATTCAGATTTCCTTCCATTTACAAGCATTTTTAAGGTTATTGTTTTTTTTCTTACACATTTCATTAAATTCAACTTTAATTTCCGCCAAGCTAGCATTACGCCGCATTAACACAGCAGGATATCTCAGACTGTTTTGCTGCTTAATCATGGCCACAAATCCTGCATGCTTCGGCAATGAAAGCCAAATTAAGCGGCATGGCGGCTCACCGCAGCAGGATATCTTCACAGTGCCGCCTTGATTTAATGTGAATTGTAAACGTTCGTAATAATTTTCATTTTCATTGTTCCTAGGATACTTTTTGCAAAAACAAAACAAACAAAAAATATCTTATATAATAGCAAATAAATATGAAACCAGCCAACCAGCCAATGAAGAAAACTGTTGCCAAAGTTTGCTTTACAACATCCTTGCAAGGATCCGCTCTACTAAAACAATATTTCAGGTGCGTGAACTTGCGCCCGTTTCAATGTTCAGCAGACAAATAAATTTAGAGCCACTCATAGTTATGATACTTTATTAAAGCAATAAAATTCTCATGCAATACTGAAGAGCTATAACGGTGTCATGAGAGCCAGCAACGCTGAGTTCAAAGAAGATGGAGGCGTTTTTCTGAGTGTTCAAGGACCTTGTGCTGCTTGAGCTCTCAAGTGGAAGTTCCAACTTTTGTTAGTAGCAGCGTAGAAAAATCATGTAAGTGCAATAAAAAAGCGTAAAAACATTTGCAACTTTTGTAATAAACTAAAATTTGAATTTTTGTGGTGAAAAGAATTTTTGGCTAACACGCATTTATTTTCAAATCTTATTTTAATGTTGAATAAGTAGAAATTTTATACGCAAACACATTTTAATTGACATGGCAAAAATACGAGAAATAGTACAGAAAATACTGGAGCAGAAATAATTTTTAAAAATAAGCCCTCAAATTTAAAGGAAGTTTACTGTAGCGATCAGGTTACCGTATTTAAAACCATAACCATAACCATAACACATAACCATAACCATAACACATAACCATAACCATAACCATAACCATAACCATAACCATAACCATAACCATAACCATAACCATAACCATAACCATAACCATAACCATAACCATAACCATAACCATAACCATAACCATAACCATAACCATAACCATAACCATAACCATAACCATAACCATAACCATAACCATAACCATAACCATAACCATAACCATAACCATAACCATAACCATAACCATAACCATAACCATAACCATAACCATAACCATAACCATAACCATAACCATAACCATAACCATAACCATAACCATAACCATAAACATAACCATAACCATAACCATAACCATAACCATAACCATAACCATAACCATAACCATAACCATAACCATAACCATAACCATAACCATAACCATAACCATAACCATAACCATAACCATAACCATAACCGTAACCATAACCATAACCATAACCATAACCATAACCATAACCATAACCATAACCATAACCATAACCATAACCATAACCATAACCATAACCATAACCATAACCATAACCATAACCATAACCATAACCATAACCATAACCATAACCATAACCATAACCATAACCATAACCATAACCATAACCATAACCATAACCATAACCATAACCATAACCATAACCATAACCATAACCATAACCATAACCATAACCATAACCATAACCATAACCATAACCATAACCATAACCATAACCATAACCATAACCATAACCATAACCATAACCATAACCATAACCATAACCATAACCATAACCATAACCATAACCATAACCATAACCATAACCATAACCATAACCATAACCATAACCATAACCATAACCATAACCATAACCATAACCATAACCATAACCATAACCATAACCATAACCATAACCATAACCATAACCATAACCATAACCATAACCATAACCATAACCATAACCATAACCATAACCATAACCATAACCATAACCATAACCATAACCATAACCATAACCATAACCATAACCATAACCATAACCATAACCATAAACATAACCATAACCATAACCATAACCATAACCATAACCATAACCATAACCATAACCATAACCATAACCATATCCATAACCATAACCATAACCATAACCATAACCATAACCATAACCATAACCATAACCATAACCATAACCATAACCATAACCATAACCATAACCATAACCATAACCATAACCATAACCATAACCATAACCATAACCATAACCATAACCATAACCATAACCATAACCATAACCATAACCATAACCATAACCATAACCATAACCATAACCATAACCATAACCATAACCATAACCATAACCATAACCATAACCATAACCATAACCATAACCATAACCATAACCATAACCATAACCATAACCATAACCATAACCATAACCATAACCATAACCATAACCATAACCATAACCATAACCATAACCATAACCATAACCATAACCATAACCATAACCATAACCATAACCATAACCATAACCATAACCATAACCATAACCATAACCATAACCATAACCATAACCATAACCATAACCATAACCATAACCATAACCATAACCATAACCATAACCATAACCATAACCATAACCATAACCATAACCATAACCATAACCATAACCATAACCATAACCATGGTTATGGTAACTATGACCATAACCATAACCATGGTTATGGTAACTATGACCATAACCATAACCATAACTATGACTATTACCATAACCATAACCATAACCATAACCATAACCATAACCATAACCATAACCATAACCATAACTATGACTATAACCATAACCATAACCATAACCATAACCATAACCATAACCATAACCATAACCATAACCATAACCATAACCATAACCATAACCATAACCATAACCATAACCATAACCATAACCATAACCATAACCATAACCATAACCATAACCATAACCATAACCATAACCATAACCATAACCATAACCATAACCATAACCATAACCATAACCATAACCATAACCATAACCATAACCATAACCATAACCATAACCATAACCATAACCATAACCATAACCATAACCATAACCATAACCATAACCATAACCATAACCATAACCATAACCATAACCATAACCATAACCATAACCATAACCATAACCATAACCATAACCATAAACATAACCATAACCATAACCATAACCATAACCATAACCATAACCATAACCATAACCATAACCATAACCATAACCATAACCATAACCATAACCATAACCATAACCATGGTTATGGTAACTATGACCATAACCATAACCATGGTTATGGTAACTATGACCATAACCATAACCATAACTATGACTATTACCATAACCATAACCATAACCATAACCATAACCATAACCATAACCATAACCATAACCATAACCATAACCATAACCATAACCATAACCATAACCATAACCATAACTATGACTATAACCATAACCATAACCATAACCATAACCATAACCATAACCATAACCATAACCATAACCATAACCATAACCATAACCATAACCATAACCATAACCATAACCATAACCATAACCATAACCATAACCATAACCATAACCATAACCATAACCATAACCATAACCATAACCATAACCATAACCATAACCATAACCATAACCATAACCATAACCATAACCATAACCATAACCATAACCATAACCATAACCATAACCATAACCATAACCATAACCATAACCATAACCATAACCATAACCATAACCATAACCATAACCATAACCATAACCATAACCATAACCATAACCATAACCATAACCATAACCATAACCATAACCATAACCATAACCATAACCATAACCATAACCATAACCATAACCATAACCATAACCATAACCATAACCATAACCATAACCATAACCATAACCATAACCATAACCATAACCATAACCATAACCATAACCATAACCATAACCATAACCATAACCATAACCATAACCATAACCATAACCATAACCATAACCATAACCATAACCATAACCATAACCATAACCATAACCATAACCATAACCATAACCATAACCATAACCATAACCATAACCATAACCATGGTTATGGTAACTATGACCATAACCATAACCATGGTTATGGTAACTATGACCATAACCATAACCATAACTATGACTATTACCATAACCATAACCATAACCATAACCATAACCATAACCATAACCATAACCATAACCATAACCATAACCATAACTATGACTATAACCATAACCATAACCATAACCATAACCATAACCATAACCATAACCATAACCATAACCATAACCATAACCATAACCATAACCATAACCATAACCATAACCATAACCATAACCATAACCATAACCATAACCATAACCATAACCATAACCATAACCATAACCATAACCATAACCATAACCATAACCATAACCATAACCATAACCATAACCATAACCATAACCATAACCATAACCATAACCATAACCATAACCATAACCATAACCATAACCATAACCATAACCATAACCATAACCATAACCATAACCATAACCATAACCATAACCATAACCATAACCATAACCATAACCATAACCATAACCATAACCATAACCATAACCATAACCATAACCATAACCATAACCATAACCATAACCATAACCATAACCATAACCATAACCATAACCATAACCATAACCATAACCATAACCATAACCATAACCATAACCATAACCATAACCATAACCATAACCATAACCATAACCATAACCATAACCATAACCATAACCATAACCATAACCATAACCATAACCATAACCATAACCATAACCATAACCATAACCATAACCATAACCATAACCATAACCATAACCATAACCATAACCATAACCATAACCATAACCATAACCATAACCATAACCATAACCATAACCATAACCATAACCATAACCATAACCATAACCATAACCATAACCATAACCATAACCATAACCATAACCATAACCATAACCATAACCATAACCATAACCATAACCATAACCATAACCATAACCATAACCATAACCATAACCATAACCATAACCATAACCATAACCATAACCATAACCATAACCATAACCATAACCATAACCATAACCATAACCATAACCATAACCATAACCATAACCATAACCATAACCATAACCATAACCATAACCATAACCATAACCATAACCATAACCATAACCATAACCATAACCATAACCATAACCATAACCATAACCATAACCATAACCATAACCATAACCATAACCATAACCATAACCATAACCATAACCATAACCATAACCATAACCATAACCATAACCATAACCATAACCATAACCATAACCATAACCATAACCATAACCATAACCATAACCATAACCATAACCATAACCATAACCATAACCATAACCATAACCATAACCATAACCATAACCATAACCATAACCATAACCATAACCATAACCATAACCATAACCATAACCATAACCATAACCATAACCATAACCATAACCATAACCATAACCATAACCATAACCATAACCATAACCATAACCATAACCATAACCATAACCATAACCATAACCATAACCATAACCATAACCATAACCATAACCATAACCATAACCATAACCATAACCATAACCATAACCATAACCATAACCATAACCATAACCATAACCATAACCATAACCATAACCATAACCATAACCATAACCATAACCATAACCATAACCATAACCATAACCATAACCATAACCATAACCATAACCATAACCATAACCATAACCATAACCATAACCATAACCATAACCATAACCATAACCATAACCATAACCATAACCATAACCATAACCATAACCATAACCATAACCATAACCATAACCATAACCATAACCATAACCATAACCATAACCATAACCATAACCATAACCATAACCATAACCATAACCATAACCATAACCATAACCATAACCATAACCATAACCATAACCATAACCATAACCATAACCATAACCATAACCATAACCATAACCATAACCATAACCATAACCATAACCATAACCATAATCATAACCATAACCATAACCATAACCATAACCATAACCATAACCATAACCATAACCATAACCATAGCAATTTTTGGAATAGAGGACCGACTTTACATAAGAAATTCAAACCGCAAACAATTTCCTATCATTTGTAAACCAGTGCTATTAAATTTTAATATGCGAATGTTACTATTTTTCTTTTTAAAAATATATCGACACCTCAAAGGCAGAACATCGTTTCTATCATTTCGGACAAAATTTGTTACTGCATTTTCGGGAAGCTATTCTAATCCGTCATCTCTTAGAAAAAGAAAACTTACCTTAACTTTTTCCTATAGGAAATTATGGCTTAAAAACATTTTATCGTATCTACATAAAAATAATTGGCGAGGTTATAAAAGGTACTGAGTTAGGCCAAGAGTAGAATGCGGTTCTTAAAATCTCCATCAATGTAAGTGAAAGTCTTCTGAGTAAAATTGGTGTTCGTTAAAACGGAATTTCATTGAGATATAGTATGTTATTTATCAACGAATAAAAATAACTACTTATTATTTAATCTTTTCTGTTGCAAGTAAGTTAAGACTTACCAATATCTCTAGAGTAAAACAAAAATTTAACCATATCCTGTTTGTAGTCTTACGGAAACATGTTTTCTGCACTGGTGCCGTAAATCAGCGATAATGAATTTATACCAAATAATTTTCGAAAATGTTCAACTAACTACCAGTGAAGAGGAGGTAATAGAGGAATGCGTTGGAAAGCAGGTCCGGTTATGGCCATCTCGTTAAGCGACGAATAGCGAAATGGAATGGTGTTGGCAAGAAAGTCCAGCCTTTGTTATGCAAATCAAGACAGTGTCTGCTTAAATGTACGAGCTTTACTGAGGAAGAAAGGAAAAACATTCACGAAATGTATTGGGGAATGGTACGTTACCAACGTCAACGTGACTAGCTTTTGTCATGCACCACACGGAGTACGGTGAGACGTCACACAGTAAAATCAGATGAAGGAAATGGCTATCGGCGAGGTTATTCATTTAAATACTCCATAACGTTTAACGGTGAGTCAAAAAAAGTTTGTCAACAGTTTATTCTTAAAACACTGGACATATCTCAAATGACATTACGCTACGCGTGCTCAAATATGAACGTTAATGGCCTTAGTAAACGTGACCAACGAGGCCATTTACCACCTGCAAACAAAACATCCAACACTTCCTTACATGCAGTGAAATCATTCATTGAGAATCTTCCTCATTAATATAGCAACAAGACTTCTCGAAAATACTTACCGAGCGAGCTACGCAATATAAGCTTTTTGTACCGGAATGTATACCAATCTTATTGTTCATCAAAAGAGCCGCCTTTACAGGTAGTAAACTTACCTTTATTTCGAAATATATTTTACAATAAGTTTAACATCGATTTCCACTGTCCAAAGAAGAACAAGTGTGGACTTTGCGCGAAAGTCGAAAATTTGAGCGAGGAGGAAAGATGCGTGGAACCGATCAAACGTGAATACGAAGATCATTTAATGATGAAAGACTATTGCAAAAAACTTTTTATTGAGGGTCAAAATTGCAGTAAGGTATGCGACGGGTTCCTTTGTGCAAGTTTTGATCTACAAAAAGTTCTTAATACGCCACATGGTGATAATATTAACTTGTTTTATAATCGAAAATACTCGTATTACAATGAAACTGTGTATGAAAGTGGTTCAAGAAATGTTTTTTTTCTATTTATGGGGTGAAAGCGATGGAAAGCACGGTTCCAATGAGATCTACACCATTATTACTAAGTACTTAAAAATGGTTGATGACCGTGGGACCATTACCCAAAAAAGCTATGTTCGCAAAATCGGAATAAAGCTATGTTCGCTACATTGTATATATTTATCAAGAATGCAAAATATATCAAAACCCCGAAGATAACTTTTCTTTTGCCAGGCCATACTTATATGCCAGTGGATTCAGTGCACGCAGGAATAGAAAGGTTTATTCGCCGTTGGACTGTGTGGGCTCCTTCGGAGTGGAGTACATTGATAGCAAATTCAAGAGTCAATCCTTTTAATAATGAAGTAATTTGCATGGACCATAAGAATTTTAAAAATTGGAAGCAGTTAAGTTCAGTGGCAAGAATAGCCATGACTAAATCACGTATTATTTATTTTGATAAGGAGAATGCTCTTATAAAAACTCACAGCGGGTAATCAGATGAAACCTGCACTCAGCAATTACCATTTTCGCAATTAGAGGGAATACAAATTAGTTCAACTCGTCGCAAGCATCCAACCGCATTAGATCCGTTTCCAACAAACTGTTACGCAAAGAAAATAGCAGTATCCACTCAAAAATTTATAGATTTAGAAAACTTGTGCAAGAAAGGTGTAATTCCGCAACACTTTCAAAAATAATATTTTAGCCTACCCCACAAAGTCATCTCAGACACATTACTGGAAAAGGACGCAGAAGATGCGGATGAACTACAAATCTAAATGCATATACAGGGTTGCCCATATTCGAAGCGCCCATTTTATTTTTAAATAAATCAAAGAAACCATAATTTTTTGTCTGTTCGTTATGAATATCATTTAATTGGGTTCAAGTAGATTTGCTTACATTATTTCTTGAATATGATATCTCGTAAGTGGTCGCCATTGGCCTCTACGACATATTGTGCCCGTTTTGCAGCATTTTCCATGGTTTTCTTCAACATTTCGATGGGAATGGCGGTTATTTCTTGACGGATGTTGGTTTTCAGCTCTTCTAGGGTCTTTGGCTTGTTGACGTAAACCTTTGATTTCAAATAACCCCACAAAAAGAAGTCTGGAGGCGTTAAATCTGGTGATCTTGGCGGCCAATCGAAATCACCATTTTTTGACATCAAACGGCCAGGGAACAATTGCTTCAAAAAATCGATTGTAGTGCGGCTTGTGTGTGGTGGCGCGCCGTCTTGTTGAAACCAGTAGTGCCTGATACGCTTTTGTCGAACGATTGGCATGAAAAAATTGTTTATCATATCGCGATAACGCTCCTGATTGAAAGTAACTCTGTGGCCATTATCATCTTCGAAAAATAACAATGAGCATTTTAGCACAAACGCCGCACCAAACAGTGACTTTTGCATCGTGAAGAGGTACCTCTTGAATCTCTTGTGGATTTTCAGTGGCAGAAATACGGCAATTTTGTTTGTTTACCGTTCCGTTCAACTGAAAATGAGCTTCATCGCTCATGATAATTTTATGCCAAAATTGCTCGTCTTCTTCAGCCATTTCGATGACTCTATGGGCCCATTCCAATCGACGTGGCTTATCGGTAGGCAACAATTTGTTTACCAATTGAATTTTGTACGGAAACAAATTCAAATCAACACGTAAAATGCGTTGTAAAGTGGATCGGGGAATGCCGAGCTGCTGAGAACGGCGATTTTGGGATGTTGTTGGTGACTGCTCAATACTGGCTCGTACGGCTGCAATATTCTCATCCGATCGCCTTGGTCGCTTTTTATTTGGCCTCTTTGGGTTACCAAGAGTATTACCAGTTGTAAATCTTTCATACAAACGATAAATTGTTTTCTTGGAAGGCGCACTTTTTCACTATTGACTTGTTTTGTTGAATGTAAATTTCAACAATTTTAGAGCGTTCGCGTGGCGTGTACTGTTCCATTGTAAACATTTGCTTGGAATGACGCTTCAAACGCGGTATGTCATTAGTCGATTTGGCATCACTGCGGAAAGTTACAGTGTTGCCAGATGGTCCTGTATGATGGACCCTATATTTTATATCTTATATTAATTTTTAATACTTCATCCTTGTTTTATTGTCTTATTAAGTTATATTCCATTACTTCACAAAATAATAACCAATAAAAACCACTTCCTTGCGAGTTAAAAGCCAAAATGTCGTGTCTGCAGTTTCTGCTAAAGTAATGCGTTTAGGATTTTAAAAAAGATTACATAATAATAATAACCTCTTTACAGTGCATTTTCAATAAAACTGTTATTGATTTCATTTGAATTTTTCGCTTACTGAGATATAAAACGTTATTTTCCTCTCCTGTAAAATTCATGTTTTGCTAGATACGATGTTCTGCTTTTAAGGTATCGATATGTTAAATTTATTCAATCTAGTGTTGATAACATTTCGAAGCAGTTATATTAATTTACTTTTTTCCTTGATGTTACTCTTTCATTACATTTTCCTCGATTTTCTTACTTTTTGATACAAGTTCAGAAGTTTCAATAACTGTCGCGAGCAACTATAACACTATAGCATAACTACAGTTTCACACAGAAATTCATGTTTTATTTCACTTCCGTTATGCCAGTATATTAAATTCCTTATCATCTGTCCAGAATCTATTCAGACTCGTAAATCTTTTTGTCAATTACAATGTATGTGTGCTCAACGCTGCTTCAAATCATCTGTTACTTTGACATATCCTTAAGATTGTTTGTCTGCTGCCAGGTGATATTCCTGGTTTGAAGTCCTGTGGGTGAATCCCAAATATAAACAATGTTTTCACATGCCAGTCGTCATTTTTTGTATTTATTTATCTTTCATTCTGTTCGTTTTTTTGTTGTGCTTTTTCATATTTATTCCAGAACGTTGCGTTTATCACCTGCTTATCTTCAATCTTTGTGTGGCAAATACATTTATAATAAAAATAAAAGAACACAGAGTACACAGCACACAAACACACAAATATGAAATCAAGTTAGAACAAAAAATACTGTTTAAAGCTTCTCAGCAAATCCCCACAAACGAGGGGGTTTTTTGCAAGTAGTGCAAAAAAAAAACAAACACATTGCAATAAAATACAGTTATTTTTAGTCAAACGTCACCTACTTCCCAGCTGGATACGCACTGAAGGATCATCCATCAGCTGCCACCACATGGTAAATAAAACAACAACAGCAACAACCACAACTACTTCGGTAACTTCAGGATGTGTCTATTTATACTGCTTACCTCTGCTCTGCTCTGCTTGTGCGCCATTTCGTAGTTTCCATTATTATGATTATTATTAACTTAAATAGAAAACGATGTTGAATTACATAAATCATGCCGAAGGATGTGCCAGCAGGATGAGGCACATTCACTCGACAGTCCTTTGGCTTTTGGTAAAGCACTTGACTGGCAGTATGAAAGCATGTAACAATTTCTTCTCTGTTTGCGCCAAAGAATATGTGAGTGTGTGTGTGTTTGTATGTGTTAACATGGTGGAAGCTAATGCTCTACATCTGGAAATATCCCTAAAAATATATGCTACAGCGGATGGCTAGAACGTAACTCACAAGTTGGCGAATAATGAGCCAGAGCAGCGAATAAAGTAAATTTTCACAGGTTTATGCTAATAATTTGCACATGTTGGCGCATTTTATGCTAGTCTACGAGAAGCTATGGAACATGCAAATGAATATTCAGGGAAAAACCCAGAGATTTTGTTCTTTCCGAAAAAGGAACAAGTTGCAGTATATATTACCGAGAAAAATCCTTCAGTTATTATTTTTTTATATGTTCTTTTGTATGGACCGTCGATAGTGGGCTCTCACTGATAGTTTTGAGAGTAACGAAAAACTCTATTGATAGTTTTAACATTCGAAGAAATTTTCAGTTATTCCATTTTGAACGTACCGGCCTTACGCAATGGCCATCTCAGATTTTGGTGAAATTTTGCATGTAGCATTACTGAAGGAAATAAAAAACTTGGACGAAAATTTTGAAGGGAAAAAGTTTAGCGTGATTTTTGGCGGAGTTACTGAGTGCACAAAATTGAAAAAAATCGGCAAAAACGTCGAAAATTGATTTTTACTAAAATTCATATCTCAAACATTTCTTAACAGATTGTCAAGTATGAACTACCGTTGGAAAGCTAATTAATTAAACCTAAATCTTAAAATAATTTTGGGAATATTTGGTGTTTGGAGTTCCATCTCTTGCGGTTACGTAGTAGATTTCGATGCAGGGGTTCGAGGAAAACCATTTAAGAACTTTAAATAATTTTTTTAAAGCGCTTAAAAGTACCTTTCAAACAATATTAAAATTTGGTATAAGGCGCAATGGTATAATAAGATATGGTCATTTTAACTTTTTAGCAAAAAAATTGTTCATCAGCATAAGAATTTTTTAACCGCATTTAAAGTTTGAACTACCGTTGGAAAGGTAATTGAACGGACTTTAATCAAAAAATAGTTCTGCAAAATTTTGGTGGCTAAATCCCTTGCGGTAAGATAATTGATTTCGATGTAAGAGTTCGAAAAACACCATTTGGAAAATTTAAATACTTTTTTAAAGCTAGGCAAATCACTTCTTGACGAATTCAAAAATTAGGGTGGAGACGCAATGGGTTAGTTAGATATAAACATTTTAACGTTTTAGCAAAAAATTGCTTTTTATTAGCAAACGAATTTTTTAACCGAATTTCAAGTTTGAGCTTTGGGATTGCCTTTGTAGTCTAGTGGAGAGTGCGCTAGACTCTCAACCCAAAGGTCCCTGGTTCGAATCCGGGCTCGGGCATGGTTCTTTTCACTTTCTTTGTTCTTTCTTTGTCCTACATTTAAGAATTATGAAAAACTAAAAATCACCAACTAAATTGTGGAAAATGTGAAGGAAATGGAACAACTAAGTGCTTGAAATGCTTGCCGAGGTTAAGGCATAACACTAGCCTCGTTAAAAAGCAATTCAAATTGTCTTTCGCGGTCGTTTCCCCTAATCAATAATTCACGTATAGTTCCAATCCATTCCTCTAAATAATCTATCCCTTTCCTTTCAGGTCAAAGACCAAACCTTGTTTGTATAAGGCGCATGCCTTGGTTCTTTGATCTTTTTAAAAAAAAAAGAAAAAAAAGCTACCGTTGGATAAGTAATTTAACGGACTTTAATCCAAAAATAGTCCAAAAATAGTTTAAACCAAATAGAAAAGTTTTTGTGGTTGGGAGTTCCATCCTTTGACTTAAGGTAATTGATTTCGAAGAAGGGGCTCGCAGCACACCATTTAAAAAATAAAAACATATTTTCTCTGAAAGCTAGTAAAATTACCTTTTTACCTACCAACAATATGAAAATGAGGGTGGGGACTAAATGGGTTCATGAGATATGATCTTTTTTTAGATTTATGGTTTGAGATATGAATTTTAGTAAAAATCAATTTTCGACGTTTTTGCCGATTTTTGTCAATTTTGTGCACTCTGTAACTCCGCGAAAATTCACTCCAAACTTTTTCCTCTAAATTAGGTTTTGTATTTCCATCTCCATGCAAAATTTCACCAAAATCTGAGATGGTCATTCCTTAATTTTTATTTTTACACTTAAAATTGAATTGTTGTTTTACAAATTTTTTGGGGTATCTTTTATACTAGGGCGTTCAAGATGCTACTGGTCTCCAAGTGACGGCACCACCACTCTTCAAATGCATGCCATTTTTGACCTGTGGCAATTTTAAGATGAACACACCATAAATGTTAGATCGATCTGCCAATGAATAGTGATTTTGCATCAAAACGAGAGAAGGCTTAACAAATGGCCAGAAGGTGTTGGCGTCTGTTTTTTGGGATTTATTGGGTATGTGTCAGATATTTAACCTTTAATCTTTAAAAATGTACATAATTTTCAGTGCAATATGACACTAGGAACTTAAAAAATATATTTAGCTCTATATTAAACATTATTACGCTGAAATTAAAAACTCGAAATATTTCTTATTTCCAAATTATTTAAAAAATTTTTATTTTTTGGGTATCGCGTGAGTTTTCTAGAGGTAAAACACAAACATTCATTGACAAAATAGCCTTTATTGTTAAATTGTATAACTCATCATATTTTCAATTTAATTTCACATCTTTTAATTACATTCCAATTTGTATTTGACTTTTAAAATACACTCCGAAAAAATTACCACTCGTTTAACGAAAATTATTTTAAGGAATTGTGTATGCAAAACATTTTAAAACTTTTTAAGAACTTATTTTTTCCAATCAGGAATATTTATGTCATTAGTTCTCCTTCTTTCTATCATTATAAAAAAATCTATCATTATAACATAAAATAACTTCAATAAAACAAAAAATTTCTATAGAGATATCTTTGGGGAGGTCTCCATGTCGGATCATTGCCACATTAGATTTGAAATGGGAATACCCATGGAGACCTGTCATTCTTTCAGAAACCCGAGAAATACAAATTAGGACAACCTTAGACGTTTACTAGACCTTGACCAAAATCACTCAACTTAACTATTTTCACTAGACAAGAGCTTGACTTTGAGGCCAAACAACTCGAATAATTTAACGCTAGCGTTCCACGAAAGCTGAGAGCTTGGAAAGCTCAGAAAAAACTTAAGAAAATTTTTCAATAAAGCTAAGCAAACGGAAGAGTGAACGCAATATAAGCAAGCTGTTACCAAATAAAAAACTGAGCTGAGAAGATCAAAGAGGGCCACGTGGAGGGTTTACTGCGAGAAGATCGATAGTCTCCCCGCAGTGAGCCGCCTAAGATGGTACTTTCAAAAGATCACTCCAACGCCACCTGTATGCTACAAAACCTGACGGTAGCTACACTGAAATCTCGGATGGTAAAAATCGTGTATTACTAAGGACGCATTTTCCGGGATTTGTATATAAAGAGAACACCCCATTGGGTAATGGTTCATAGTACTCAGTGATAGGTGGTCAAAAAGGATTTCCAAGCAATGTTTTTACTTAAGATATTCCAAATTAAGCCCATACAAATTTCCAGGACCTGATGGCGTCTAACCGTGCCTATTACAGCAAGGCATTGATTCCATTGTTATTATTCCACTCACTTGGATTTTTAAATCCAGTCTTTCATTAGGCCATATTTCACGCTAATGAACAAAGGTAAAGGGTCGTTTTTATACCAAAAGAGGATAAAATTCCCGAACAATTGCCTAAATCGTATAGACCAATCAGCCTAAATTTCTTCTTTTTAAAGACAATGTATAACATACTGAAACTAAACATTACGGAAACTAGTACGAGGGGTGCCTTTTATATTTCGGGATTTGGCAACCCTGGTGTTGCAATCTGTCAACTGAAAGCTCTATCGCAAAGTTTGACATTTGTTGGCTTATACGTACTCAGAACGTTTTGACATACGAGCGCTATTTGTGTTATTTATAGTAACTCATCTTCGTGAATTAAATCGTGAACATTTTCGTGCGATTATTTTTTACAACTTTCGACGTGGATTAACACAGCAACAGTGCATGGATGAACTTAATTCAAATTTTGGCGATGAAGCTCCATCAAGGACCAGTGTTTATCGATGGTATGGTGAATTCAATCGTGGTCGTAGTTCACTCCAAGACGAATTTCGTGAAGGTCGTCCGAAATCAGCTGTTGTTCCGAAAACCATTGATGCTGTGCGCGAACTGATATTGGAAGATCGTCATGTTACCTATCGTGAGATTGAGGCAACCTTAGGCATAAGTGGGACCAGCATACATTCAATATTGCATAAACATTTGATTGTCAAAAAAATTTGTTCGCGTTGGATCCCACACAATTTGTCAATCGCTCAAAAAAAGGCTCGTGTCGATTGGTCGAAGGAAATGCTCAAAAAATACGATCGCGGTGCTTCGAAACACGTCTATGACATCGTGACAGGTGATGAATCGTGGATTTACGCGTATGAGCCCGAAAGTAAACAGCAGTCGACTGTATGGGTGTTTCAAGATGAGCCAAATCCAACAAAAGATGTTCGCGCACGAAGCACTTCCAAGCAAATGGTCGCCTGTTTTTTCGGAAAATATGGACATGTCGCAACCGTACCACTAGAACAACGCAGAACAGTCAACTCTGAGTGGTACACAACCATTTGTTTGCCAGTTGTCTTCCAAGAAATCAGGAAAACCAACCGCCGAAGACGGATCACTCTTCACCACGACAATGCGAGCTCACACACATCGGCTCAAACAACTGCATTTTTGAGCACCCAAAACATCGATTTGATGGGTCATCCGCCGTATAGTCCTGACTTGGCACTGAATGCCTTCTTTTTATTCCCAACCGTGAAGAATAAACTGCGTGGACAACGATTTTCGACGCCCGAAGAAGCGGTTGCGGCATTCCGAATGCATGTTTTGGAGATACCTCAATCAGAGTGGCAAAAGTGCTTCGACAATTGGTTCAAACGCATGCAAAAGTGTATAGATCTTCATGGAGAATATTTTGAAAAACAATAAAGTGATTTTCGATGATTAATATTTGTTTTTGTTCTCTAATCCCGAAATATAAAAGGCACCCTTCGTATAAGAAGCATCCCCTTAAGCAGGTTTCATTCTGCCTATTAAGCTGGAAAATTCACAGTCACCGCAATACACAGCCTAACTGGCACTATCAAAAAGGCTTTTGAGGCAAAACAAACAGCGCTTTGTGCCTTCATTGACATTCAAGGGCCATCACTGAAAACACATCACACAATGCGATTAAAGCAGCTATGCAAATTAAAAACATTTACTCTTTAATAATACACTGAATTCTAATGGATTCATGCTCAAAATCAGAATTACAACGTTAAGGCTTGGTGTAGTTCGTAACTTGATCACTGCCATCAGAAGATGCCCTCAAGGAGGGATACTTTCACCTCTTTTGTGGACCCTAGTCTTGGACGAACTTCTCGCAACAACCAGTGTTTTCACACCATAGGATGATCTGGTTATCTCCAGAATGCAGAGTGCTCCCTCCGTATAACTTCCAAGTGGTCTGAAGAAAAAGGCTTAAGTATAAACCCTGTCAAAAACAATTCTGGTACCCTTTCCATGAAAAGAAACTTAAATTTGATAAGGCCAACCCTAGATGGGAAAGTCATTGACTTTTCAAATGAAGTTGGGTACTTAGGGGTGACTTTTGACCTCCTTTAGCAAAGGGTGATATAACTCCTTTAGAACACCCACTTGAGTTTAAATACAGGTAGAGCAACACGTGCCTTACATGCCTGTCAACGCCTTCATGGCAAAACGTGGGGCCTGAAACCCAAAATGATATGTATATCGGACGTTAACAACCATTGTTAGATCTTTGGTTACGTTTGCGGCACTTGCCTGGTGGCCTAAGGTACAACAACGTACAACAGCTTCAAGATCGTCAATGGTATCGGTTCTTTAAATGTAGTCAACATCGGAATCAGCAAAGGCATCGGTGCAAAAATCGGGAATCGGTCGAGAACTATTTGTATTATTTTGATGACGTTACTTTTATAGAGCGTGGTTTTTATCCAAGTATTTCCAGTTTTAAACTTAGAGAACGTACTAATTATAATTGGTAATTATCAAAGATTAGGTATGTGTCAAGCAAATATCCAAATTTTACCTTTTGTTTCGAAATTATGAATATTTTGCTATTATGACGAAGCACAGTGCTTTGCGTAGTGGAAATAAATCAAAAATTTTTTTGTCTCCGAATAGCACAAATTTGGTCTCATTCGACAGGCAATATTTCTATTAAGATGAATCCAAAATATTTTTGCTTAAACATTACGCATGTATGCACGGCATCATGTTAAAGTTGACTAATTTTGCAGGATTTGCGGAAGTGGTGCCAGAAGCTTTGCAAGGCTCAAAGGAAAAGCTGTTACAAAGTAATCCTTTTAACCAAAAAAAAAAAAATGTAAATAAATTATGAAAGCAGAAAATCATGCAAAATTTTGGTTTTTTGAGGTTTTTAAAAATTTAAAAAACAGAATTTTGCTGAACTTTACGAAATAAACTTCTAAAAAAAATAATGATTTTAAATGCCCTTTTTTTCCTTAGTCACTATATTTGACCTTTGTCTAGCTGACTATGAAAAAAAACTACTGTATGTTTTCACTATTTTTAAAAAACCGATTTTGAAAAAAGTCATAATCAGTAAATTGCTCGAAAATTGCTTGAATATAGGCGAGGTGCCCCTAAGAACTAATCGATTAAAACTGTTTTAAGTATACATTTATTACATAATATTTTAAGCTTTTTGAACCAATTTTATTGAGAGCAGTCAACTTTTATGTCCACCTCCCATACAAAATTATGTTAAAATTTAATATAGGTCCAAGGGAGGTACCCCTAAAATAAATAGTTTTAAACCATTTTAAGTATACATCTTAAACTTTATATTCTAAGCCTTTTGATAAAATTTAATCAAGATCGGCCAACTTTTGTGTCTACCTCCCATACAAAATTATGTCAAAATTTAATATAGGTTCAAGGGAGGTAACCCTAAGGACTTACTGATTTCAACCATTTTTGGTAGTTTTCTTAGATAGCTTGCATTTACTAAGCATACAAAATTTTATTATCATAAGAGCACTCCTTCTATTTTTTTTCAAATTTGTATGAGCGCAAAGCACTGTGCGACGTCACTTTGTATTGGAGGTTGGTAAAGTTTTCAGGTTTTTTTACTTAGTTTTGAATATCGAGTGCATAATTAATAGTTAAAATTATTTGCAAATTTGAAGGACTTGTACTACTTTTTGTGGAATTTTTGGAAATTTTGCCGTTTAATGCCGTTTTCATTACTTTGTTCGAGAGGTAGGCGTGGTTTTAATCCCATTTCCGAGCTTTATCTCTATTTTGTTATACAAAACCTATACAGAGTTGTTGTTGTTGCCTTCTTAAAAACATACTTGATCTAAAGCTCGCAAATTAATTCATCTTATATATAGAATTTTGTTACGATAGCTCTTAAATTACAGTTGTTATCGTGATCACAGACGGAGATGGCGAAATTGGTTCAGGATTTGATGCTGGTCAAGAATGTATACGCCTCCTTATCAGCGTTAGAAATGGATTGACAAAGTTTATTTACCCTTTACGCAGTATGTGTGTGGGTATAAATTAGAAATAAGGAATCAAGGTTAGAGACAGAAACATGACCTGGCCGGGACTCGAACTCAGGACAACTGGTTGACAGTCAAACGCGGCTACTACTACTCTTCTAAGCCCGCCGCTTTTAAGAGAACCTTCACCTTAAATAAACCAATAATTTTTTTTTTAAAAATAAAAAAAAAAGAAAACAATTTGTCAAAATTTGTCAAATTTTCAAGAGAATTAAAGCGATTGTATTAAACAAAAATTATTGTAATTTTATAATTTCCCTGCAGGACTTTCATCCAACTTTAAAGTGATTACAAACTACTTTCAAAACAAACCACAAGTGGTTGAATAGACTACTATTTTCTTCAAAAATAACTAGAGATTTTCTCTATGAAATGGCCGCAAAATCACCAATTCGGACTGCCTACGATATGACAGATTGACTACTTTATATATGGTCCTTTTGAAACCAACTAGTAATCAGTCTATAGAAAATAAGCTTATTTCTGGTTACTTTCATTCTTCTTATAAGTGAGGAGTAAGAAGACTACATTTGAAATGGTTTTTTATAAACTAGCTTCTAGTGAAAATAGAAAATATTTAGCCATACCAAAAAATATTTTAAGGTCGACTCAAAATTTAGTGTGAAATATGAAAAACAAAAATTTCCAAAACATTTTTTCCCATTCATTCTGTATATCTATCTGTATGTAAATCTACGTCTACAGTTACGATACTATCGTGTCTTTTTTTCAAGCAAATCACAGCCCTGGTCACGGAGAAACAAATTGATGCAACGCTAAGACTTTTGCTTTGCTCGTAACTACAACCTTGAAATTCTGTTTCGTGGCCGCTTTTTTCGATGACTTTTCAACTAAATGAAAGTTACTCCGTGAATAAGTACATTAAAGTTACTTTACTTTTTGGACTAGTTACGTTTGGTCCTGCAGGGTTAATTTAATTTTGCAACCGTCAAACGCGTTGGAAAATCCTATATCAAAAATTTTTGTTTTATTTGGTCTAGAAGGCTACATACATACTAGGTCTTAACCCAGGCCAACCAGCGCATGTGTTTGTAAAACCAATTTTTTTTAGGTGGATTTTAAAAATGTAAACATATCCCCACAACTAATTTTAATTAAGTTAGTAAGTAGTTAATTAAGCAATAAAAAATAATTCAACTCTATTCAATGTCAGGCACTTAAAGGAACACTGCAACGAATAAGAGACTATTAATGTGAGCAGGTGTTTTTAAATATATGTCAGAGCCCATAAAGGACTCATAATGAAGTTTTTATTACAACGAAGCAATCCTCGACTACTTATGCTAGAATGAAAAAAAAAATATACAAGAATAATTATTACACTTTATATGTCAGAGCTGGGAAAAAGGATGAAATGCTTTGTATGATGTTTAACATAAGCACGACAATGTCGTGTGGGTGTGTGTGCATATCTGCATGTGTTGGCATTTTTCGCAAAGTCAGCAAAGTCTGTATCAGCAACAAAAAAACATGAAAATTATTTCGCTGACTTATATGAATGCGACGCAAATTAAGTCAACGTAATGAAGCGCCAAAACTGAGTGCTGCAGGATAATAGCAAATATTAAATGAAAGCTTTGTATACAACTGAGCTTTTACAGGTGCATGAAATGGGGGAAAAAATACACCAGAGGTACTTTCACGTTACACTGTCAATGACTAGCTGAGTTGCCGAGTTTATGCTTCAGTGTCACCGCGGAAAATTTTTAAACTAAAAAAAAAAATAAAATTAAAAATTATATGCAAACATTTTAGCAACTGACCAACAGATCTGCTGCATATGAATGTGCTTTACCAGACCACACACTCGCATAATGTCAACAGCTATGCAGTCCTTGTTGCTTCGTCGAGTGCACGAAGTTGGGTTATATTAAATCCCAATGCGTTGACCTTAGTGAATCGTCGTCATCCTTTATTTCTGGTGATGAATGTCCTTCCAGCAAAGCTTAGCATGCCATATAAATAATATAAAAAGCAACTCATCTTTCATGCATATTTTGAAAGGACGCAAAAGGACGTTTGTGTGAATTCTCTGTTTCTTTTTTTGTGTGCTTATTTTTAAGCAGCCGGGTCAGACTAAGTTAATCCTCTGAAATTTGAATAAATGCGTTGCACTGGTGTGCCCTATTCCAACATCTTCCCCTCTGGAGCACTTGTTTCATCTTATGTGCTGAGCTTGGGTTGGGATTTTCCGAACGAGGGTGAATTTATAATGCTGACGGATGTCCTTTGTGCAAATTATAAGCAATTTGCTAGCCAAGCCACCGCCGCTGCAGCACGTCGTCACCAACCCAGGTTCTGCTTAATGCTCAGCGTTCAACAATCACAGTTGCTAGGCATGTCCGGATCCTTTTGTTACGCAGCCAAAGACTGAGCTGTACGAGTCCTGGAAAAATACAAACTAATTTTTCACATTCTTCTAAAGCTCATTAGCGTCGTCATAACATTTGTTTTGTTGCTAGTGTTGTTGTTGCGTTTTTTGCTGTGATTTTTCAGTGATTTGTAGAATTTTAGTGATTTTTGTTTGTGGTATGGAAATTAATTTCAAGATTATCGAGTTGAACGTGATCAAATTTTTGAAGATATGTTACCCATTTTTAAAAAATATTCATTTTTGGTTCTTTTTATTTCATCTTTGAAGATATGTTTGTGTACTTGTATTTGATATTTATTTAGCATGAACTCGTTCATGGGAAGTATTTGCACCTAAAATTTTTTAATACAAGTACATTTAATAAATGTACAATATAAAAGGGGCTAAATTTTATAATCTGGGAAAAAGGAATTAATCGCTGCAGACCAGGTCTGGAGAATAGAGTGGGTGCCGGCATTCCTTGAAGTTATTCAAAATTTAGCCGAGTGAGCTGGAGCATTATCTTTGTCTGTGAAACAACATTAAAACTATGCTAGCAAATTGTTTAGACGTTTTGGGAGGCTTTCCTGCCTGAACGGCGTCAGCGGCTAGCGTCAACGAAATTGTACAAAATGTATGAATTCAAAGTGAAACGCTTGCCACTCGCCGTCAGCCGCCGAAATGGAGTCTAATTCTTTTTTCAGTTTGCCGCTGTCATTGAACTCTCTTCTGAGAGAGAACAGTGGCGAACTCGTCAGAAAAGTGAAAGTGATGCCAAATTTTTATGGAAAAATATATGGTTTTGACATTCCATTTGTGTCTACTTTTATTTAAACTTATCTATAAATTCTAATTTGATAGCAATTGAAACAATGGAAGATAATTCGGTGTCGGTTTCATTTCTAGCTGACGTCGCGGCAAAGAGCGCCGCTAGCCGCTGACGCCGTTCTATCTGTTCAGGCTGTTCACCAGGTAATAACCACTCTACCGCTTGCTGATTGGACTTAGTGTAGTGATTAGGGCTTTCAATCCCGTAGGGCTTTGGCAAATCCCGGGATTTCGGTATTTGAAATTCATGATCACGGGATTTTTCGGGATCCCGAAATGCAAGAATTTGAAAATAATGGCATTTCGCTGTATTAAAAGCAGGGACCGTAAAAAACTCTATCTCGTAACTTCTGCGTTTTAGCAAAAACAATTGCATTTTTTTTTTTAATTAAAAATACAAACTTAATCTTTATTCATACTTAAAATATTGAAAAACACTCAAAAGTTTATGACACAACACTAAAACGAAATCATAATTACTAATGCAGACAAAAGTTACAGTTGTAATGTAAAAATAAGAATGCAAGAAAAGAAATTCAACAATAACAATAAATTCTGTAATCCTATTCTGTATTTTTAGAGGAAACACTTATAAATTTTATGATTAAAAAGAAATACATTACCTTATTAAACAAGATAAAAAAAAAATTAAATGAAAAAATAACGATTATGATATTATGATTTTTTTAATAAAAATAATAAATTTTACGGTCCGTTATTAAAGGTATTTTCTAAATTTATAAAAAGAAAAAACTTCTTATTCAAATAAACTAGTCAAATAAATTTGGGAATACTTTTTAATCAAAACTTTGGTTAAAGGGAAATTTTTATCCAAAAAGTACTATTTTTTAATCCCTACTTTAGTTTAAATTAGCTGGGTCTCGAACCCACGTTTCTGAAAGGAACTTGCTTGCATTCGTAATGTTGTAAAATAACTGAAACCTTGTTTACAACAGAGCTGGATGTGTAGATAAAATTTTGAACCAGCATATCAGAGGACATGTTCGAATCATGAAATGGTCAGAGTAAATTTTTTATTTATTTTGGATTAGAAAATTTTAAAATTTTCCTTGGATTAAAATTTAATAAATTTTTTAGTGTTGTTCATATGTAATCCACAAAAATTAAAAAATTTAGTCCAAGATTTTTAACCGTGTAGCTGTTAGTAAAAAGTATAATGTGAACAAAATATTCCTTTTATAGTAAAAAAACTATAGTATAGTAATAAAACTATTGTTACTTTAAAAATTACCTGAAAGTTGAACAGCTTAGTAAACAGAATCTTTTGATATCACAAGCAAAATAAAAAAAATAGACTTTCAAAGTGTGTAGAGAGATAAAAAAAGAACGGGGTGGTTTCGATAATAAAAAAGGCCATCGTTTGCATTGCAGTTGCATTTATAGTTGCTGAAAATTTTCATATTTTTTTATGAACAAAATCCCGGGAGTAAGGGTTTGGAATCCCAGGATTCCGGGAATAGAAATTGGTTCGTGATCCGCGGTGATGGATCTATGTTTCATCTATCATCACAAAGCGAATAAAAATACTATTTTTTTGTTACGGCGAAGCAGTTTCAAATTTTCCTTTAAAAGGCAAACGCATTTGCCTTTTTGAACAATTGTTAAGAAACGCGGTGCAGAACGCGTGCAAAGCTCTCATCTGTAAGCTTTCGTGGATGATATGACTTAAACATTTCTTTGCGATGCCTTTAATGTTAGCTATCACATTCAATTTCACTTTGCGGTTATTCAACTTAATTTTACTAATTTTTAGATTATTTCGGATGTTTTCTGGAGTAGAAACACCTCATTTGGCGTCTTGAACTAAGTGGATCATATATAGTCGCGTCGAAGTTAGCAAATTAATATTTTATAAATAAACTCGATGGAGCAGATTGCACCATAACATTTGTCAATTCACGCCTTGGCTTCAACAGTATTGTTCTCATCAGGAAACAATGTTTTATTAAAACACAAAATTCACTTTTCCATTGTAAAGAAAAAACACAAGGGTAGCGTCTTTTCGAAGGCAATTACTTATAAAATGTTGATAACATTTTTCAGCAATCTTTTAAAGGTTAATACTCTGTTGAAAAAATATTCTATATATACTGTATATTCCTGTAAGAGCAGAGCTGGTTGTAATGATTCCTTTTTAATTTAACTCCACCTCAATTCCTATTCCTTGGAATTTGGAATTGGTAATTGTACAACTCATTTCCTCACAAAGTAATTGGGAAAACTTTTCAAGTACATTACAGGAATTGTAATTGGTAATTGGACATCTCAATTCCTCAGGAATGGAATTGAAAAATCTTAAATTCCATTACAGGAATTGTAATTGGTAATTTAGCGCCTCAATTCCTTAGTAATAAAATTGGAAAACATCGCTTTTTTAGAAGATTAATGAAATTTTGTACAGGGGTGTGGAAGTTGTGTACCAAGCACCTTGCAAAAAGTCGGCGGGATTGGACCAGGTAGCGCAGCAATTATATATTTTGTTCTAACTCAAAATATGGTATCAAATGTAAAAATTGGTTGGAACACATACTTATGACCGACACTACGTTTTTTTCTGTTTTTTTAGTGTATTTTATGATGTTTTTCGAGCGAAAGAGCAGGTCATATTAGGAATCCGAGAGGTGTAAACGACAAAGCTATTTGCTGAAAAACGAAGTAAAAACAAACGAAAAATAATCTAGAGTATTAAAAACATAGTAGCCAACTCGTATTTCGTTAGGTTTTTTGATAATTGTCTGTATTTCGTTAATTTTTCTTTATTTGACCGAATGTGTTATTTTATAAATACAAATTAAAAATAAAACGTAATCGTCTGTCCACCTAAGTTTCATATTTTAAATTTTAATTAAAATACTCTTTTTAACTGAACGCGATTTGAACAGATTTTTTTCAGCCAGAAACAAAATGTTAAAAATCAGTTTTTTTACGCAAACGATTTGTTTCCCTCTAACATATTGCCGAGTTGTTTTCGTAAGTTAGTTTTCGTTGGTTTATCGTTAGTATTTAAAATGAAAAATACAATAAAAAAACAGAACAAAAACGTAGTGTTATACGGGCATTAGATTCAATTATAGGCAGGGCAACTCGTGCCCTTTTTGCCTGTCAACGGCTCCGTGGCAAAATGTGGGGCCTCAAACCGAAAATGATACATTGGCCGTTTACAATTGTTAGACCTATGGTTTCGTATGAAACACTTGCATAGTGGCCCAAGATCCAACAACGTACAGCAACAAACCAAGTGACAAAGCTGTGAAGAATGGCGTGCATTAGTATCACTGAGGCAATGAGAACGTGCCCATCTGAAGCTCTGTGTGTAATAACTAGGCTATCCCCTTTACCGATTATGCACAAACACAGGGCTGTCAACATGCAGAATGGTAGAGTAAAGACTAGAGGTAGAGTAAGTAGAGGATGTCCCCAGGGCGGGGTGTTATCGCCAACCCTGTGGAACATTACTGTGGACTCACTACTGGTTAGACTGGATGAATCGGGCATACACACGATAGGGTATGCAGATGACATTGCGTTGGTGGTCTGCGGCAAGTTCATTGACACCATCTCTGACATCATGAAGGGAGCACTCCGAATGGTGGAGGAGTGGTGTCGAGAACAAGGCCTTACCGTAAACGCAGGCAAGTCAGACAATATTCTCTTTACTAGAAAGAGGGTAGGCCTGAGTACAGAACCACTCAGACTTTTTGGAGCTGAAATCAACATGTCCACGAAAGTTAAATATCTAGGGGTAACCCTTGATAGCAAACTGAACTGGAACGAGCATGTAGAAGATAGGATTCAAAGAGCCAAGAGGGTTCTGTTCCAGTGCAGACGCGTTTGTGGTCTCAAATGGGGGCTAAACCCAGAGGCTATGAAATGGGTTTACACTATGATGGTTAGACCTGTCATCACGTACGCTTCGGTGATTTGGTGGACAAAAGTCAGCCAGAAAACCATTAAGAAGAGACTGGACAGAGTCCAACGGCTGGCGTGTGTTGGAATAACAGGTGCAATACGCACCACTCCAACAAGCGCAATGGAGGTTCTGTTAGGTATGCTGCCGTTGGATTTAGAAATAAAGAAAACAGCGGCGCTGTCAGCCCTCAGGATGTTGCGAAATGCTACGTGGCATGGGGCAACGGCCCTGCATGGTCATATTCGCATCCTTGATATTGTACAGAGAGATGTCAGGGAGGCGTTTATGCCTATGGATGGAAGGCAGAGAGTAAAAATAACAGAAAAATGTTATAAAACTCTTATAACGGATGGAGCCGTTTGTGAAGAAATCGCTGGTAGCGATATCAGTATATTCACAGACGGCTCTCTGATGAATGGCCGGGCCGGGGCAGGCGTGTACTCAAAAGAGTTAAGCCTATCCTGTGTACTGAGGTTGGGGAGGTTTGTGTCTGTATACCAGGCAGAAATGTTTGGCGTAGTGCATGCGCTGGACCACCTGATAGATGGCCGGATCATTGGCAAGAAAATTGTCATCGCTCTCGACAATCAGTCTGTGATTAGGTGTATGCAACGGACAGACATCACTTCCAGGTTGGCCATAGAATGTCTTACAAAACTCAATAGGTGCGCCCAGACAAATGAGCTTACACTTATGTGGGTGAGAGGACACTCTGGCATAGAACAGAATGAAGAAGCTGATTCTTTAGCAAGAACAGGATCAGCAGAAGAATTCTGTGGACCAGAACCACGTATCGCCTTAGGCGACAATATGGTGGCAGGCCTTATTAAACAATGGACGGACTCGGAACACAGTAAAAGGTGGGAAGAAGCTGTTAATTGCAGGCAATCAAAGGCGGCCGTGAAGTGGTCTCGTAGTGAGGCAGCAAAAGTTATCCGATACAATCGAAGGACTTTAAGCTGGCTTACTGCACTGGTCACAGGACACGGTCACTTCATGTACCATCTCGGGAAGATGACTCTGACCGAGGACGATGCGTGTAGGTTATGCCTAGAGGAGCCGGAAACAGCAGCACACATTCTGTGCCAGTGTCCGGCGCTGGCAAGCATAAGATTGACCACTCTGGGACGCCCATTTATTGGAGAAGCCGAGATTGGTCAACTAACCTATAAGGATATGCTTGAGGTGACAAAGGATGCTTACACGAGGAGCATGCTCACGTACGAGTACTTCGAGCAGTAGTACCCTTTGTCCAATAGGGGACGAAAAGGGACCCACTGTGGTCTGCTTCGGCAAATCCCCAACTTATTATATATTACCGATAATTATCGAAAACTAATGCACTAAGAATAGAAGAAATAGGTGATAACAAAGAAGAGAACCTTACGGGCCACATGAAAATAATTAAAACCATCGAAAATGACCCGTTTCTAAAAATCGCAGACAGGATGCTGCCGCAGGAAAGCTTCTTGAAACGCTACAGGGTCGTCATGCCCAATAGGCAACTCTGGAAGAGTGATAGCTTCACAGCTGATCCTGGCTCACAAATATGGTATACTGATGGGTCAAAACTTGAGTAACGGGAGTGGGGATATACGGTCCCAATTTCCAAAAAGCTCTTTCAATGGGATACACGGCGACCATATTTCAGGCGGAGGTGTATACCATTAAAGTATGTATCAGAGAATGTCTCCGCAGGAACTCCAAGGGAGCACACATTTACATACTCCTAGATAGTCAAGCGGCTTTAAAAGCTCCGTCTACGAGCCTATGAGCTTTCATCAAGACTGGTCTCTAACTGTGTCAACTTATTTAACACGCTGGGAAAAAATAACTAAATAGAACTGTAGTGGGTTCCGAGGGTTTCGAGGGCAACGAATGGGCGGATTTCCTTTCCAAACGAGGAGCGTCTCGAACTCTTATTGGATTCGAACCATTCTGTAGCCTGGCTAAAGGCTACATTCTGGAAAAAAATCAGAATATGGGAAAATAAAAAATTTCAGTGCCACTGGAACGACACTAATGTACAGAGGCAAGCTAGGTCATTTTTACTTCCAGTAAAGCTAAGTCCAAAGACTTACTCAAGCTAACTAAAGTTGACCTCAGAATTCTAACTAGCTATTTCACAGGTCACTGTTCACTCAGATACCATCTTAAAAAGATGGGTCTATCTAAATCAGATGTCTGTAGACTATGCGAGGAAGAGGAAGAAACTCTGAAATACATTCTATGTGAATGTGCGGAAATCTTTAGTCTAAGACGTCTCCACTTTGGAGAGGCAGTAGTGCCCCCATCACAATTTGGAACACCAAGCCAGAAACAGTGCTAATATTTATTAAAAGCCTAAATCTGGATAGTTAAACAAGGGCATGCACAATAGATCCTATGGGTAACGGTGCACATGGACCCAAACTAACTAACTAACTAAAAATTGGTAACTTTGATAATACATTTATTTGTAAATATTTCACTAACGGACTAACAGTGGGAGTCAAATGAAGTTTTCTAATATATAATGAAGTAGTTTTGAGTTAATGAAAAAGTAATGGAAATTTTAACTTCAAATTACAATTCCTGTAATAGAAGAGATGATTTTTTCCAATCACATTCCTGAGGAGTTGGGAGAACCAATTTCTAATTCCTAACTCCAAGGAATTGTAATAGAATTGTAATGAGTATTTTATGAGGAATTGAAGTGTTCAATAACCAATTACAATTCCTGTAATGGAATAGACAATTTTTTCAATTCCATTCCAAAGAGTTGAGATGTTCAATTACCAATTACAATTCCTGTAATGGAATTGACGATTTTTTCCAATTCCATTCCTGAGGAATTGGTGTTTAATTACTAATTACAGTTCCTGTAATAGAATTGACGATTTTTTTTCCAATCACATTCCTGAGGAATTGGGAGGACCAATTTCTAATTCCTAATTTCAAGGAATTGTAATGGAATTTTAATGAGTATTTTTTGACCCAGCTCTATAACCAGGGCCAACCCAGCTCTATAAATAAAAAAACTACCTAAAAGGTAAAACTGCAGAAAATGGCCTAAAAACTGACAAAAATAACCCACAAGACGCAAACAATTACATTAAAAATAAACAAAAAATTTAAGTTTAAAAATCAAACATCACTAAACTTTAAATTTATTTTGAATAATTTTTTTACTTAGCGTTACAGTATATTACATAGAAAAATAGAATATAGAAAAGAATATATATTAAATAGAAAAACTTCTTTCTACTTCTGCACTGACGAGAGGAACATAAAGGGTCCGCCAAATAACTTTTTTTTTGAAAATTCTATAAAAAAAAACTACTGGATATTTTCTCAAATTTTTTTTTTTAATTTTAAAGTACAATCCTTCCGGTTAATAATTGAAAAAAATTTCATTCAATTGGCTGCCTCGACTGGCCATGCAGTAGCCTACACGATCGGTCCAATTTTTAAGCACATTATCGATTGTGTGCAGCTGTATTTCACCAATGGCTTCACGAATATTGTCCTTTAAAGCGTCAATTGTCTCTGGCTTGTCTGCGTAACACTTATCTTTCAGCGCACCCCACAAATAATAGTCCAACGGTGTCAAATCGCAGCTCCGAGGTGGCCAAACGACATCAACTCTGCGGCTGATAATGCGAACTTCAAAAACAGGGCGCAAAACATCGAGTGTAGCTTCGGCTGTGTGGCACGTAGCGCCGTCCTGTTGAAACCAAATGTTGCCAATATCCTCCTCTTCAATTTTTGTGAACAAAAATTCGTTTAACATGGCCCGATAACGATCGCCATTGACTGTAACGGCCACTCCTTGCTCATTTTCGAAGAATTATGCCTCTGGACCAAAATCCGCACCAAACAGTGACTTGTTTTGGGTGCAGCGGCTTTTCAATGTATGCGTGCGGGTTTTTTGTGCCCCAAATGCGACAATTTTGCTTGTTTACATACCCGCCAAGATCAAAATGAGCTTCATCTGAAAAGATGATTTTTTTGGAAAAATCGGCATCTTCTGTCTGTAAGTCGATCGATGTAAGTCGATCGCATGGCCACTTAGCGAAGCGAAAACGCATTGGATGGTCAGTTGTTCAAGCATATACACAACCATATTCGTTCAGCGGAAGGATAAAACTAATTATCTGTCAAATCAGATATGACACGATTTTTTCCAATTCCATTCCTGAGGAATTGGTGTTTAATTACTAATTACAGTTCCTGTAATAGAATTGACGATTTTTTTCCAATCACATTCCTGAGGAATTGGGAGGACCAATTTCTAATTCCTAATTTCAAGGAATTGTAATGGAATTTTAATGAGTATTTTTTGACCCAGCTCTATAACCAGGAGATACAAAGTGTTACCATTCACGAAAAAAGCACTAGTTGAAAAAAAAAACGTTAGATGGCGGACCCTGTATTTAAAAGACGATATGTCATCGAGTGTAAGTTCCTCCTCTAATTTTACAGTATTACAATTTTTACACCCTAATATTTTAGAAATAGAGCATTTTAGAAATAGAGTTAATAAAAACTTGCATATCTTTAGTTTTTATCTAACACTTGTTCCATCTTTCTACATTTTCTTTCGTCAGTTTCACCACGCTTTTTTTTCATCGAGGTCCATAAACAAAGCTACAGTTTATGGTTTAGTAAAGTTTTAGATTGAAGGTAGACTCTATTGTTAAAGGAATATGTTTAAAAATTTTGCATTTTTACATATTTTATGAAAAAAAAAATGTTATATATTACATTAAAATTACCTTAAAATAAAAAAAAAATGCTTTAAAAATAAAAATTGTCTAAAAATGACAGTAAAATAACTTAACACTCGCTAAAAATTACCAAAAATGCCCTAAATCTAGTAAAAATTAACTGAAAACTAAAACTGATGAAAAATGACGATAAAATGACCTAAAAACTTTTCATATTTCGAATTTAGGAAACATAAATTAACGTTCTAAATAACCTGGAATTGTCTTAGAAGCAACGGAAAAAGATGACATGTCATCGAAATCGTAGCCCTGCTTATAACCATCCATTCCTTAATCAGTGAGTTTTTGAGAAATTACTGTAAGTCGTTGTTCTCAGAATATTAACTAATAAAACGCGAAAAAAGTGATGCACATATATGGGCTTGAAACCATTCATAAGCTCCTCTTCCTGCGTCTTGTGACCAGTTCTCAAGGCCGTTGTAGGGTTGCCAAACGACGCACCGGAATATGTGAATCCTTTTTTAGGTGAATTAGCAAACTAAGTCAAAAGCTTGCAAAAAGATGACATCTAAATTGGAGACACAACCATGGAACTTCCCTTCAAAATCCGTGCTTTCATCTGTGACTCACCAGCTCGGGTATTTGCCACCGGTATGCAACACCATAACGGAAAAGACAGTTGCCCCAAATGCACTAAAGAAGGCATTTTCATAACACAAGTTTTTCAATGAAATTTAGTAAGCCCAGGACGGATGAGTCGGTCGCAAGTAAACTTCATAAGTTGTGCCATGCAGAGTTCCATAAAAACAAACATTTTTACTTATTTATGCTAAAAGACTGTATTGCAATTTTATGTTTTAATTTTCCAAATGAAAATATTTTATTATTATTTAGATTTACTGAAATGTAATTTTTCATTCTTGAATTCCATGTAAAAACATTACTTTTAATTTAGTTAAAATAAAAAAAAAATTTAATAACTGTAATCAAAATTAAAAATATTAATCTGGCATTCCTTTTTTTAGTTGTGATATCTCTACTTGAGATATCTCTACTCTTACAATGAGAAGTAAGGAGTACGGTATTCACCACGCAATGACGTGAGCGAAAGAGACAACTCGAAGCTCTTGTTGGAAGGAGATACAAAGTCTCATGCATGTTCACACCGACGGAGAACTTTTGGCTAATATTTTCCCGATGCTCTTTCAAAATTAACTGGTAAAATCCCGAAAGATTAACTGTTAATTAACCAGTTAACTACTAGTAGCCTGTTTTGCTCTTCCGACGAACTCTTCCTTATGATGGCAGTGTAGGTAAGTTAAAAATTATTAGATTTTTGATAAGTGGTACCGTTTAGCAGATATGATAAAAACATGAACTCGCTTTTTTGTGAATGAGAATGTGTGATTTCCAAAGCGAATATTTTATTCATTTCTTGTTCGATCTTTTTTAATTTAATTTTTATATATTACCTTGGTAATTTTTTTATTTACATTTATTTATTTATCGTACGATAAGAACTTAGTTCTTTTAATGTACAAGTTGGTACAATATTTTTAGGATTATACAAATTAAAGATTTTCTTTAACCTAATTTAAACAATTAAACTTATTATAAAATTAATCTTAATGTTAAGTAGAAATAGAGAAATCCAGATAGAGTATACATTGAAGTAATTATGTGAGAAAAACAAAAAGTGACAAGAAGAAAGTATAGATTTAAAGAAAACTGGCGAATTTATTAATCGTTATTTAGAAGCAAAATGTTGAAATACAGCAAGTCTAAATCTTGTTATTTCCCTTAAAGCTCTTACATGGCTCTGTAAGGAATTCCAAAGACGAGTGGCATTAATAAAAAATAATCTTGTGGAGTTGAGGTAGTTGAAACTCGGTGGGGTCAGCATGAAACTTCTTGTTGAGTGGCCAAATCGAATTTTTTCAAACAAATAAGAAGGCGTTTTAAACACTATTATTTTATGCAGAAAGATACAATTTCTAGCATTGAGATAGTTAATAATATCACTTCCAAGAATAGATTTTTTAAACTGAGATATATGATCAAATTTTCGCAGCCCATAAACATATCGTGTAACCTGGTTAAATGCTAAGTTTAATTTTAATTGAGATCGGGAGTCCAAATTGCTATAAACACATTCTGCATAAGTAATTATAGGTAGTATAAGTTGAAGAACAAGCTTATGTTTCAATTCAATTGGCGTATAATCAGCTGAAACTCTTAGATTACGCAGAATATAATATACTTTTTGAACCACACTGTTGATGTGGTGACTGCAGGTAAGTGTAGAATTAATATGAAAACCTAGATTTTTTGATTTTGCTGACGAGACTTAGCTTTTGGTCTTTTAAAATATGGTCCGGTATATCTTCAAAGAAGACATTATCTTTGCTGATGGGTAATACAAATGATTTCGCAGCATTAAGTTGAAGCCCATTGCTAAGAGCTTATACTTTCTAGATCCTCATTAAGCCTGAATGCCAGGTCTTCCATGAGACCAGTTCTACGTGAGAGATATATCTGAATATCATCAGCATAAGCATGCATGGACGAATGCCTGCAAACGCTGAAAATATTATTTGTAAAAAATCTATAGTAATAAAACTCATTTTCTGTTTGTTTGTTTGTTTGTTTGGCCTTTATACAAATCTAAACGGCTCAACGGATTTTGCTCAAACTAGATACACATATTAAGTACATCCCAACTTAAAATGTTACATACTTAGTTTTTGCCACGCCCCCTCTGAAATTTTTCAACTAACGGTAATTTTGTTATTATAAAACTTTTTACCATCGGAGATTTTTTTGTATTTAATTTTAAAAAATTTTTGTTATTTTGACATCAAAAACATTCACATATCTTCAAAATTGGAGAAATTTTCAGTATAACGACTTTTTCATAAAACATCGTTGCCTAAGAATGAGAAAAAAACGACATGAAAATCAAAGTTTGGTCTTTCGATGCAAATATCTCCGCTGTCCATTAATATAATTCATTCAAATTTTTTTTGTTCAAAAGTTCAATAAAATCACTTCACAAAAATAGGTTGAACTGTACCGTTAAGTCAGTGTATATATGTTTTATGATTATGTCAAAAAAGGTCCAAAATATTGATTTTTTACTCAAAAAATGACTCAAAAATTGTTGTTGTTGTAAAAACGAAATCAATTAAAAATTGCACATCTGGCTACCTTTCATATGACATAGCATTTATTTGCAAAAATTCTTCCAGCTAAGCGCAAAAATTATTTTACTGTTTTTGTCATCAAAACAACAAGGGTACCCCCTTTGATTTTTTTCGCGAAATTTATTTTTTCCAAAATGTTGTTTTTATATTTTTTACAAAAAAGTCAAGTCTCAAAAATAATTTATGTGAAAAAATTACCCCAATATCTCTTTCCAATCAAAAGTTATGGCTAAAAATCTATTTTTCATACCAGACTATTAATAAAACTTAGTTTTGTGTTAAAATTCTCTATATAGTTTGAACGTCCCCATATATCTCTAAGAATGCAGTTGTGTGTCTAAAGTAATTACGAATATTTTGGATTATACAAAATTTTCTTTATAGTGATCATCTGTGTGTCTAAAATAATTACGAATATTTTGGATTATACAAAATTTTCTTTATAGTGATCATCTACTTATATATTTTGCCAAACCCACCCCCCGCCCCCTCCTGTTAAATTTGTTTTGTTGTGATGGCTCTATTTGTTCTCACTATTGTGTCACCGTTGTCAATTAGTTCTTTATCAATGGTACTTTGAATGTTGTATATATATCACAATTTTATCGAAAAGATGACTGTGAATAAGAATGCTGTAAAAGTTAATATTTTCATGTAATCAGTTTAAGCTATATGGCGATATAAAAAAAAATATGCGCATCTGGTCAGCACAATTATTTCATTAGTTTTGATCTGTGCGTTAAATTTACAGATAGATGGCGCCACATGTGTAAGATGTGTGGGTACAAACTAAACGTACACCTTGCGTTGAATAGCTGAATTATGTTTTTGCAAAAGTTTCTTCAAATTTAACCCCACACGATTGGGATTACAGACAGGTGGCGCTATTTTCTGCTTACAGAAGAATATCTGATGTTCTTATGCAGCTAGCAGAAAAGTTTTGCGAAATATTTTGCGAAAATGCTATTGCTACCAAACTTTTCAAAAGTAAAATAATGCAGTACTGCCAGTTTTTTTTAGAAATTTTAGTAGGTACAATCATTTTTAGCACAACGAATTTTCATAATACATTGATAGCTAATAATGAGAAAAAAAATATATGAAAATCAAAGTTTTTACTTTTAATGCCAATAACTCTGCTGTTTTTAATATATTTCATTAACATTTTTTTTTGTTAAAAAGTTCAATATGTTTTTTAATATAAATCTTTGTTTAGACGTTAAAATGTCCATATCTCAAGGACGCATTGAGTCCCACCATAATTTTTATTTTGTTGAAGAGGTAATTGTGCTTGCTTTAAGATTGAGTAAATATAAAAATTCTTTTTAATTTTTAAAATCTGTTTTTCGTACCGCTTCCTTGAATTCAATTAGCTCTCCGCAAGAGATGGAACCACCAACAACAAAAATTTTCCTAACCTTTTTTGGATCAATGTTCGTTCAATTATCTAGCAAACGGTGGATAAATAAAATTAAATAAAATAAAATTCAAATAAAATTCAACATGTTTCTCATTATTCCCGATTTTAAAAAACATTTAATCGAGAAGTGTATGTTAAAATGTTTATATAAATGACTCTCGAGTACCACCGGGTATATCAGCTAGTGGAGAATAAAAGAGGACCTAGTACCGATCCTTGGGGAACCGCACTGCAAACAGACGAAAGACTCGAAAAATTTTCACCGACCTTAACTTTCTGTACTCGATAGGAAAGATAGTTGTTCAGGTGTAACACAGCGCTGTCACTAAAACCATACTTATTTTTAAGCTTATAATATAGTAAATGGTGATTAACTATGTCAAACGCTTTTGAAAAATCGAGTAAGCATAGCAGAGTTACTGATCCATTGTCATACGAGTTTCTTATATCGTCCAAAATCTTTATCATAGCAGTAGAACAACTATGTCCAGCGCGGAAACCTGACTGCTGTGGAGATAACAGCTTATTTTGCAATAGGTAGCTTGATATTTGATAAGCCATTAGAGATTCACAAATTTTTGATAATTACGACAAAATGCTAATTGGCCTAAAATCATTGGGCTCATTCGCTGCTGTTTTTTTGGGAACAGGAAGAACAATTGCAGTTTTCCAAGAACTTGGAAAGCAAGATGTTGTGAAACAGTGGTTAATAATATGTGTCAGTGGACTGAGAATAAATGGTAAGATTTCTTTTATGAATTTAATATGAATTTCATCTGCTCCAACTGCATTTGATTTAATTTTTTGAACGCATTTTCCTACATCGCATTCACTTACTGCAGAAAACTCAAACGTTCAACATATTGGGTTAGATTTGAAAAATTTATATAAACGGAGTTCTGAGTGCCAGACAAGAAAAAATTATTAAGAAGATCAGTGTCAATACGACATTCAGATATTGTTTTGCTACAAATACCAAGATTTTTGACATTGTTCCACAAATCTTTTGAAGAAAGAGATGTTTTAAGTTTGGAGAAGAAATACAATTTTTTTGAGTGTCTTAAAATACGTGTTGATTCGTTTCTAGCTAATCGGTAGTTTTCCTAATTTTCAACTGTGGGGTATTTTTTCCACAAACTGTGTAGTTTATTTCGCTTGTTTATAGCGTTTTGAACTCGGTTATTGAACCGCAGGCAGGAGGCATTTTTTATGGTGACACTACGAGAGGGGACATGATTGGAAAATAACCTATTAATAATAAATGAGAAAAAAAAGTAACTTTTCATCAACAGTTTCACTGTTCCAAACTTCATTCCATTGAACTGTTAAAGTCATGATACAAGTACGTGTTTGGAGACACAGTGCACACAAAATTAACATTTTAAGTACAAAAAATTAAGGGGGTCCTCTGGTAATCTATGCCAAATTTTAGCCTTTTTTCAAAATATTGTGGAAAGAGAACGAGTAAAGATATTTTAGTTCCGTTTTTTGATTTGGGTAGCTTAATTTATTGAAAAAAATACAAAATTTTGAAAAAGTGAATTTATGGACCGTTCAGAAAGTTCTCGGCCTGGTAACGAGGTTCTCCGGAAAAAAGGTGGGTCCAAATTGCGCACGATTCCAAGAGTAAACATCGTCTGAAAAAAAAAAAATATTCAGTTACTTAGAATGAATGTCCCTATAGCCCCTACCTCGGAAACAAAAATCGAAATTTTTTTAGGGGGGGAGCCGCCACTTTAAAAATGAAAAATCGAATTTCGATCTTTTTTTTTGTAGTCTAGTGTAGAAAAAAAATAGTAAACATTATTTTTTCGGCAAGTTTGAGGTAGGGGCTATAGCGGCGTAAATTCTGCGTCGTTTCATGCCTCATATATCAAAATCGGTCAAAAACTGTTTGAGTTATCGTGCGCAAAGTTTTGAAAAACATGGTTTCGAGAAAAACGCGTTTAAAGTTTTGACTTCAATTTTGAGGCACACAAATGACATTAACACATATTTTTTTTAATACAATACTTACGAATATTAATCGGCAATTCCAGCCCCATAAAGTGTGCCTTCCTCCATCTCATAAAACGAGTTTTCCATGGCTTTTTGGGCTCTGCGGGCTGTGCGACCCTCTTTCGATGATGCGAACGTTTTTAGCTCTGAGCGTTGAAGTCGTTTTCCGTCGCGAGATTCAGCATACATCTCGGCTTGTGGGCCGATGACAATACCCATTGTTGACATTATTTTTAAAATACTTGTGAAGCCTTCGTTGAAAATGCAGGTTGCCAGAAAATTTGCGATTTCGACTGCGGTAGCACCACAGTGGATATGTTTCGGCGCAAAGGTCCACAAAAGCGAGTTGAACGATTCGTTACAATTTTGCGTTTCGTTACAATCGCCAATATATTTTTCATATTTTATGCCATATTTTTCGATCGATGAGGCAAACATTTCCTTCACGGCATCTACCTCCATCTTGCCCGCACTCCCACTGTGGTTGTTTGTGCATGTTTTCTGGTGCGATTCGTACCATTCTTCGAAGTCTGCAGAGTCATTTTTTTCCCCACATTTTGCATGCCTGGCAAAGGCTTGATTTGACAACGGAGTCAACCACTTTTTTGGTATGTTTACCGACGAGCGTAGTGACACCAAAAAGAGACGAGAATCCCCGTTTTTTCCAGGTGCCATCCCCTGAAACGGTCAGCACTGAGGAGTCACAGTCAGGATTTTTTTCTTTCTGCTGTTCCTGCTCTTCTTTAACCGCATTCAACAGGCACTGCTTGTAAACTGCTTTAGCAGACACATGCATGTTTTTCAAGGTGCCATAGTACGCATCAAGGCACAATCCTTGGCATATGTCCATTAATCCGCAGAACATATTAATACCTTCTCTCCCTATTCCAAGCAATCTCATGGCAAATATCAACCGGCGATTTACAACAAAAGATTTACCGACCACCGGCGAAGAATTAATATACTGTGTAGCTTTACATTGGCACTGCAGACTCACTTTGAAGCCGACTCCACGCATACATGTTTTTCCAAATCGAATTTTTTGTTTACATTGGGCGCAGATAACCAGAGCAGCAAGCGTTTGGAAAAATGAAAAAAATTCCAAGAAACAGAACTGGAGGTTGTTTTCGATGATGACTTCATTGTCTTGCGTTTTCTTCAATTTTTTGGCCGATGTGCTGGCAAAGTCGGTGTCCTCTACTTGGGAGTGCTGGTTTCCACGGAAATGCCTCTTTTTTGTTCGATACGCGTACTTACGCGGCGCGTTTGGGTGGCTGTTTTTATCCATAGCAAAAAAAAAAACACAAAACGATTTTTCTTTTATTTTACAACAGCAGTTATCGCGCACGCGTAGCTTTCAGCGTTCGAAAATAAACTGAATCTCGTTCGTTTGCTTCTTTCATGTGAACACCTGGGCTCAAAATCATTTCAACCCCTAAATCAAAACATGCATGTATACATACGCATGTATACATACTGTGTGTGTATATTTTGTAATATCAATACATATTTTGGAAGAATTCCACAGAATTTTCGACTAATGACTGCAGGCAAATAAACAACTTTGCTGATGCGTTATTTTGACGAAAACATACCTACACAAAAATGCCTGTATCTCCTAAACTATTTCGAATTTTGAAAAATCCTTTTGGGAAAATGTTTTTGAGTATCTGAGCAATAGAAATATGAAAAAAAAATCGAAAAAAAATTTTTCGGATTACCAGAGGACCCCCTTAAATCGTGATCTGACAAAAAATAAATTTGGTCAAACAGCAAAACAGATGATATATCTGAAACAATGAAATAATCAAAAAGACTGGGATTATCACTAAAAGAAAACCTGGTGGGCATTTCACTATTAACAACGGACAGACCAACGGACGATATATTTTCACACAAACTTTTGGTGAGGTTATCATTGCACAGTAAATTAACATTAAAATCACCACATATAACAAAGTAGTTATAGCCGATTGACACGTCAGACACTTCACTAAAGTATGGTTTTAAGCTATTGTATTTATAAGGGTTGTAGACACACGAAACGAACAATTTGGTGCAATTGTCATAAACACATATATCAATAAACTCTACACTGCACTTAAGAGATTTTTTAAAAAGTTGAGCTTTTAGATTTTTGCGGCAATTGATTGCAACCCCACCGCCCTTCTCAGGCCTATCATTTCTAAAGACAATAAAGTTCTCAATACTATACACAGAATCAGACACATCATTACAAAACCAAGTTTCAGATGCACAAATAATATCGACAGACTATTCTTGAAAGACATAATTTACATAATCCAATTTGCTGACATTTAAGCTGCGTGTATTAAAGTGCACAACTTTTAATCCAGAGCATCTTCTACTTAGAATACTCACAATGGTTTTTTCATTAACGCCACTGGTACTAACATTAGAACACAACATTAATAAGACAGGGAGAACAAGAATTAGACATAACGAAAAACCAACAAAAACAGTAAAATATAATAAATCTTTTCAATAACCAGTTTTCTACAAATAACAACAAACAAAATTTAGTAACAAAGTTGAAAGATAGAGAAGGTGATAAAAACATAATAATAATACTAAAAGTTTCTAGTTTATAGATTGAGAAGAAAAGAAAGAAGTAATAGTTCTTCAAGAATAGTATTTAAGTTTAACAATAATTTTTTAAATGTTTGAATGCAAATAGTTTATTTATATCAGTAAGGATTTCTAAGTGTCAGGTTTGGAAGGGTCTAAAATCGTAAATGAGGTATCGAATGAAAGTGCTGGATGAGGAGGTCTGCACGATTTGGTTATTTTTTCTATTAGTGACATTTGACCTTAGATATAAGCACTTAAAGATAATTTTGTTAATAAAAGCTAAGCAAAAAGAGATTTAAGAACGTAGTGTAAGAAGGAATTTTAGACAATGCCAAAGGAACAATTAGTTAATTTTTGTGAAAAGTGTTCAGATCGCAATAAGGAGACTATTCATACTTATTACTATTATAATAGTAGCAAAACACATATAGTAACAAAAAACAATTTTTATAAATATTTTTTTCCTAATCGCAATACAAACTGATTTTATTAAGTTTTAATTGGACTTAAAGTCTTCTTTTCACTGGGGGATTAAATAAACACCCTTTCAGCTAGCGTGCACTGAAACACGTATAAATCTGCTCAAGTATCTATAAAAGCTATGACATTGTGTGTTCGCTTCCTGTTTTAAAAATATATACCTGCAGGATATGCCTCAATGATGACTGAAAATTCGACACATAACTGTTAAAATGCTGATTTGACACGTAAATAAAAATAAATTATTACATATTTGACAGCATCGGAGATGCTTAACTAATAATTGCATAAAACTCAAAAAGGATATGAAGGGATATATTTATGATGCTTCAAGTACCTTTTTAAAATGTAGCCCAAGGCAAAAATAGCATTTGTTAAAAGTGTTGCCAGAGAAAATCAATTACAAACGCAACGATGAGGAAAATTTTGCGAAGCTGCTAGCAAGGGTTGCAACTTGCAAGAATAAGAGATCACAAGAAATTTCAAACTAAGAGAAAAAAAGACGTTTGAATGCATTAAACAGGAGGACAAAAGTTTTTAATAAAATTAAGTATCCTTGCTGAATCACATAAAATCAGTGATAATAAATACTTTTTAGTCTTCACAACAAATATCAAGATATCTTAGAGAAAAAGGACAAGATAACAATTCAAAATAGTCTTCAATCAATGCTAAAAGCAGCTCTGATAAAAGGACACAAGTTGAACTTTTGAAGTGTATCATCATCAACTTTTAAGCAAACATTCGACATAAAATAGCAACTACAGAATTTCTTCATTTGATTTCAATCAAGCAGGATAAAGAAAACAAACAAAGAATCAAACGAAAAAACAAACAAACAAACAAACATACAAACGAACAAGCAAACAAACAATTACAAGGACATATACGCACAATGGCAAAACAAGAGCAAAAAACATAGTAAAGCCAAGCAGATCCTTTAGTTTAGTTCCAGTAAAACGCACTCATGCGTTCAACTTAATTTAAAACCATTCAATCATTTAGTTGTATCGACTTTTATTGGAGTGATATGACAAAAACAACAACAACATCATGACTTTATCATCATCGTTGTCGTCATCATCGTCATTTTCATGCAATATTATTTCTTCAACGTTATGTTATCCTTCGGCAAAATAATTTTCAAACACAACTTGTGCAGTTTTTAATTAGATCTTCTTCTTGGTGCTGCTTGATTTCATTGTTGGCATGACCACTCTCAAGCCTTCCTCCTCCCACTCCCTCACATTCATTCTTGATAATTGTTCGGAGCAATTAAGGCGTCCGCTTAATGAGTGCTTTGCGGATGCGGCAGCAAATTTTATAGCAAAACTTTTTTATATGCATCACTTAATCACTATCACTTTCTCGCTCTGTTCCTATACTCTCCCGCTCTCTTTCTCTCTTTTATATCACTTCTTTCCTCGTTTGTAAATTAATTGAAAAATGTGGAGTCTGACGGAGTCTGCTTGTAATAATCTGCAACATTTTGAGGTTGCGGCCAGTCAATTGAAAGTCCTTCAACGTGCGCACATTCATCAATTTAATTATGATCAATATTCGTGTATCGTTGTGTGTGTATATATTTGTGTGTGTGGCTGTGAGTATGGCTCTGATAGCCGCTCTGATGTTGATGATTTGTGTCAATGTTGCCGGTTTTGTGCCTCATTTGCAGCATAAACACTTAATATAATGCGGCATTTGTTGGTGAAGAAGCAGCAGGTATGTCATCTGTACCGTTACGGAAATCACTTCATCAATTTATGTGACCAGTAATCAATGACAGGTTATTGCGTTCAATAATTTTTGCTGATATTTTGCTTGAATTGCTATAGATTTTTTGAAGAAAACAATGTTTAACGTAATTGCCATATTTTGGCCAAGGTATTTAATGATGAAACTGGTAGGGAATTATTTTCGACTAGACTGAAGTTAAAATACCCCCACTGCCGTATTTTAAATTATTTGAAGTCTTGAATGTTGTATACTTTTGATGACATCACTTTTATTGGCTGCGGCTTTTATCCTTATACAGTGTTGCGCAAAACAATAGCAACAAAATAAGTGCGCTGCAACAAAATCGTGTATCTTTTTTAATATTGGGGACACACAAAAATGATTATAGGAATCAAAGCATATATTCATACATCATATATAAAACAAATCAAATCCAAATTTGGTTTTGTTTTTTTTTATTAAATTTAAAATTAATACGACTACATTCAATTTGTCTGTGAGAAAAACAAAAACAACAAAACTTGAAAAATGTAAAAAGAGAACAGAAGTTCCAAGAATTACCGGTAAAAGTTCCGTTATTGTAAAGCACGTGTTGTTTGTAAGTCATAAACATTTAAGTTTAGTTTGTTTTGTGCTAGTTGTGAAATTGACTGTTCCATTTATAATGGCACGTTTTAAATACTGTGAAGCTCTTAAATTACAAATTATTTCCGAATATAAAAACGAAAATTCGCAAATATCTAACGTGAAACAGTTTGATATTAATCGGTCAATAGTTTGCAGATTAATAAAGAAATATACCTTCACAATAGACGTAACAACGGTACATTAAAGAGGGCGACCGAGGAGGACATCGCTGCGTGATGACAGGAACATTTGTGGTGTGTTCAAACGAAATGCATTTGCCACATCCAAAGAGGTTGTTCGGACACTTGATTTAGATATCCACCGCAGCACTGTTTGAAGACGAGTCGTTGAGAACGATTAAAGAAGTTACAGACCGGCAGAGAAACCTTTGCTTACCGCTAAGCATAAAAAACAAGGTGAGGTGTTACAATTTAAACAATTCTGTCTGAAATTGTGACAACAAGTTTCAATTTATTGTTTTTTAGGCTCAGTCTTGCAAAAGAGCACCTGAATTGGACCGCTCAAAAATCGAAAACCGTTTTTTTAGCGATGAATCAAAGTTCAACTTGATTTATTCAGATTGGATGTGCACGGTACGGCGCCACACAGGTACACGACTTGAAGCCCGAAACTGCAAAATAAATTTTAAACGCGGAGGCGATGGCATTATGGTCTGGACTTGTTTTTCCTATAATGAAGTTGAACCATTTCAAAAAATCGATGGAATTATGGATCGATTTGTATATAATGACATTTAAGAAAGCAAGATGCGACCACATTCAGAGTGGAATATGTCGCTTCAGTGAACGTTTCAGCCCGATCACGACCCGAAGCACACTTCAAAGCTCATCAAAGATTACATTAGAGGCAATGGGATTCAAGTCCTTGATTAGGCGGCACAGTCACAATGACTTGAATCCCATTGAAAATGTTTTTGGGATTTTAAAGGTAAAAGTTACTGGTCAAAGGTTTTCCAATACGACAGCACTGTATGAAGCGCTGAAACTTAATTGGGAACATATACTAATACTAACATATCTACTTTAATAGAGTCGATGCCGCTCAGATGTGCAGTGGTTATCAAGAATAATGGATCTTATACCAAATATTAATTATGTTGCTTTTGTTTTGCTCTCCTACAAACTGAATGCAGTCACATTAATTTTAAATTTAATAAAGAAAACAAAACCAAATTGGAATATGATTTGTTTTTAATATGATGTATGAATATATGCTTTGGTTCCTATAATCATTTTTGTGTGTACCTAATATTTTAAAATATACACGATTTTGTAGCAGCGTACCGATTTTGTTGCTATTGTTTTGCGCAACACTGTATATCACATTTGCAACTCATAGTCCTTTTTATTTATTAAATCTTTTGTGTACATAAAGTTCTAGCACTAAATTTTTAGAAATTTATAAAGAATTTACTATTATGATAACGCCATTTTGTATGGAAGGTGGGCGGGATTTTCAGTTTTTTTTATTTTAAGACATCGAGTTAAGATTAAAAATAATTTGAAAAATGTTAAGCCATTGTTGTAATTTTTGTGGAATTTAAGGGGATTTTGCTGATTTCATATAATAACATTGCTTCTTCCAAATTTCATACACTCAAAAAATCTGCTTCCCTTAAATAAAAAAAAACTGTGGCATCAATTTTTAAGAATGGTTTTTTCTATATTCTAAAGAGGTTTCTCCTTAATGTAGAGAATTTTTACATGATTTAACGATCTCACGTCTTGAATTCGTTGCAACGTTATCAAAACAGCTTCTTAGTTTTGAAGACAAGTTTTTACTTAAATATAAGAAATGAAAGAATGATAAAAGGCACATTTCCAAAAATTGTATAAAAGCAGAAATAATTTGAAGAAAAACTGTATAGCAAAACTGCGGATGTCAAATCTGCTTGCAACATTCTACAGCATAATTTCTTAAATTTCTTAAAGGTGGATTTGGAACATAATTTGAAATACAAAAGCACTTATGATTCTTTTATATTTTTTAAATCAAAATTTCTAGACATCTGTGAAAGAATTATCCCACAATGTCCTTGTAAAATGTTTAAGCTACCGTAGTATACCACTGGGTTAAAAAAATTGAAAAATCTAAGAAATACATTTTGTAATTTATACAAAGCCACAAACAATATTGAATATTTTTTAAACATCAACATTATTTGAGGGAATTAAATTTTTTAAATAAATTCTTATACAAACAATATATTAGCCGCTGTGAGTCAAATATTAAGTTGAATCCAAAAAATTTTTGGACTTTTATAAATTCAAAAAAAATTACCTCTGGTCTTCCGTCTTCTGTGTGTTATGAAGGTGTTTGGTCTCAATTTTATGTTGAATCTGCAAATCTGTTTGCTGAATTTTTTTGCTCTAATTTTATTACGGATGATGACAAAAATATAGATATCAATACTAATTATGGAGTAAATATTGATTTTGGTTGTTTTGAAATCTCTAGCGGTGATATCGCCATTTCGATACAGGGTTTAAATAACTATCAAAAAAATGATGCAGATGGATTTTCTGCATTTCTTTTAACGCATTGCCAATATTCACTGTTATTCACTGTCAACCACTTAAAATTATTTTTAATAAATCTTTACAGACTGGAACTTTTTTAGATGCTTGGAAAATTTCTTTCATCAGTCCGATATATAAAAATGGAAACAAAAATGATATTTGTAATTAATTATAGACCAATATCTAAGCTATCAAATATTTCTAAAATTTTTGAGAGCATTATTAAAAAGAAACTTACCTTTGAAATAAAAAACATAATATCACCAAATTAGCATGGTTTTATGCCGAACAGATCAACAGTCACAAATTTAGCGACCTTTACAGACTATTGTATTTCTTCATTAGTAGATGGCTTTCGAGTTGATACTAGAGCATCGTTCACTTAAAATCTGTACGCATCTCCGCAAGCGCCACACCCGTTACGTTCGATCGATTTAAACTATTCAAACTTCTATAAGCTTGAAATAGATGTACCGTTATGTGTTCGAAATTTGAACTTCTTGCTCAAAGTGATGGCGGCTCAATACACGATGGAACTTAAAACTCGTAAAACGATTTTGTGCACGTACAACGCCATTCTCACGTGGTCAAGTTCAAAAATAGCAAAAAAATTAAAATTACCAAAAACAACTGTGTGTAGTGTTATAAAACGATGCAAGGAGCTAATGACTGTAGAAACAGCTAAAATAATTGTCAAAAGAAAACCCCGGCGTGACATTTTTTGCAAAAAATATTGTAAAGTCAATTCAGAATAATCCGGGACTCTCAGATACTGATCGCGCAAAACGATAAAGTACCCAAACCGATCTGATAAGCAGAATTCTATTGTCAAACAAAGAACGCGCCGGTTGTACACGTTTTTGACCAAATCCAAGAATTGC